>JAYKQN010000007.1:12295000-12660000 GCA_036785175.1 Eupleurogrammus muticus | reverse complement strand
AAAGAAAATATAATTTGTCACATCACTACTCTGACATTAGAGGGTGCATTATGGATTCTCAGCTGATAACAAAATATAATAATAATACAAACTTATGTCTGACCATTTTTAATGCAAATCAGGTGCTTTCTTAGTCGCAGGGGAGGGGGGGGGGGGCTTAGTAGAAAATAATTGAGAAACACTGCTTTATAGATTGATAGATGTGCAGCAATGAATGGAAGTGAGCTGGTGAGCACAAACGTCGGATTTCAACATGCAAATGTTGTGAGGAAGCTATATTTGCATGATAGGTTCATGTTACTCCACATGTGTCAAACTCAGGTCCTGGAGGGCTGAGTGGGTGCAGGTTCTTGTTCCAACCAGGCAGATACACACCTGATTCTTCTAATCAACCATTACAGCTCTTGCTGAGGACCTTCATTAGTAGAATCAGGTGTGTTACTGCCTGGTTGGAACAAAAACCTGCACCTACACGGCCCCCTAGGACCTGAGTTTGACACCCCTGTGTTACTCGATCCACAACCACGCGGAGCAATCACTGGAGCTACCGACGCACACGAGATGCCATACTGTAACAGATCCGCCATCTTGTCGCAACAAACACTGCGTGTTGACAAATTTCTGATTAAACTTCCATCAGATGTGATGGTTGATCAAACCGTAGCGCTGTTTCGCTTTGCCCAGTGGTCCAGATTGTGCACTCTGCATATTTGAGCTCTGGCTTTGGATATAAGCGTTTTCCACAAAGCCATCCCGTGCCAATAAATGGCCGCTTTGTCAAGCCCAATATGCAGTTTGACTTGCAGTGTGACTGTGCCACAACAAAAAACAAAGAGGTGTTCAGCTGTACAGATAACTGTCTGTTTCTCTCCTGATGCCGTTTTACTGTCAGCGCAACATTTAACTCTTTGGCATCATGATGCACAGACATCGGCCTTTGTTTCTTTCAGCTTAATTTGGATTCACGGTAAAAGTCTGCCTGAAGTCAAAGAGTGCTTTTTCTTCCTGAGACTTCTTTTGTCAGCGTTTGAACTTCACCGTGCAGAAATGATCAAGGCTATGTGCAGAGTTTGACACTTGACGGCTGTTTTCACATCCATCTGCTGAAGGAGGAAACTTTTTTCTGTCCTCATCTACAATCTGAGTCCAATGCATATATGCACATGTGGCATCACATCAATTTTCCAGACAATTATGGCCCAGTGACACAAGTAAACCTAAAGGCGCCGTTGCACATAGGGATATTTTAAGAATTTTAAGAACTTGTTCATACAACCATGTGCAGGAGATTGCATGCAAGTGATGAGTCTGTGTGGAGAGCTGCACGGAGGCCCAAAGCCTCCAAGAGGTTATTTTAGCATGTTTTGCAACATTTGGGCCATAACATTTGGGTAGACTGCCCCCCCATAATCAATGATATCATGATAAGACTGCAACAGTAGAGGTCACGTACTGTGTGAAGAAGTTCTGAAAATCCGAACAGTACATGTCCTGATTTTTTTTTTTAATAGTGAAGCCATACTCCTGAATGAAAATGTATCTTCCACTCTATATTTCCAAATGACTCTCTTTCACCCAGCATTTAATTCAGCTATTCTTCACTGTAATTACTATGACACAATGGCCTTTATCTCTTTCAGAGTTTCATTACTTGAAATCATTGGGGTTGAGTGACAGATTTGGCCTTGAGACTTCTTTTTCGGCGGTGTTTATATAACACATTTTAATCTCAGATGACGTGGTATTTATTGAAGGCCCCTAACAAGTCAACTCCACAAAAGAAATGCTCAAAGTGCCATGTCACAGCTAGGCTCTTTCAGTCTGTGACACACAGATTTTGGGGATTTTTTATGGCAGGCACCTGAAGCATCACTTTAGAATTTGGCATCACTGCTGCCTTTTATTTCCCAGTTGTTGCATCACTGTTTGTAGCGGAAAAACAACAGGTGTGATTATTATAGTTGAGTCAACTTCTAATTCATAAAGTTTGCGCAGACCTTGAAAAGATGTCACTTTTTTTTTTTTTAAATTACTCCTTTGATCTTTGTGAAAGATTGTGAATATTTTATTGGATTTCATTCCCCCTACAACACTCTCTCAGCGGCACAACGGATCCACCGCAATTTTGTGTCTTTTTACAAGAGCATAAGAAACAACAAGTTCAAAGCAGACGTGGCTTTCCCTACCTTCTCCTTTTATTCTCCCTGTCTCTCACTTTGTTTCACTTTTTTTTTTTTTTTTTTTTAATAAATCAATCCATTGCGGCTTTCACAGGGAGGCAGATTATTTCTCTCCAACTAATACCAGAGACATTTCATGCTCAAGTATCAAAAGGGATTTAAGAACCGAAATCTAATCTACTGTAGTGTGCAATGATGAAATATCAGTGTAATATCTAGAATGTGTGAAACCGCAATAAAAAGCCAATCCCAGGTATGATGGAGCATTTCTAATCCTAGCGTGTCCTCCTCCATCCTCTGTCTCCTTTCCTTTCCTTTCCTTTCCTTTGCTTTCCCCCTCCCTTCATTTCCCTTCTTCCCCTGCATAATCCAGATCATCAGAGCAGATTGTGGCTCTGCTACTGCAGAATCAGGTGTAATCTTGGGGCTGTGTATCTCTCATCTGCAGATCTCCCTCTCCGCAGCCTCTCCGGTGCTATTTTTGGAACACATGCACATGCAGCAGCGTGGCTGAGGATGAGGCAGGGATTGGGAGAGTCTTGAAGGAAGGAGGGGAGGGGGTTGCCTACGACGGAGAGGGCCGGCCCATCATCATCCGCCTGCACGGTGTTCCCGGTGCTTGAATCTGGTGAGCGCAAGGCCGCGTTGGACCGAGCCGATTTGTTTTTGTGATTCGTCGTTAGGATGGATTTGCATAGGCTATGCACCACATTAGATAATTTGAATCAGCTTGAAAGAGTCTAGGTTCTTAAAGAAAAAAACACATTGTCCAAACAGCGTGAGACAACATTCCTCTGCAGCACCAGTAGGCTGTCTACTGCCTAGCATGCCATATTATCTTCACAGCTCCAGCCAGCCATGCATGTGCCTTCACCAACCCTGGAAAGGAAACAGCACTATCAGCACTTTGTCTCCACTCAGTTGTTTGCCGGGTGTTGGTGAGTGTGTGCGTGCGTGTGTGTGTGTGTGTGCGTGCAGACGGGTTGATTGTGGGTCGACATGTTAACAAAACACCCTGCATCCCACACCCCTCCTCCCTCTCTCTCCTCTGTATCTTCGTCTCCGCTCCTCTGTCGCCCTGCTGGTGAGTCTGTTTGTGTCCAGCCAGCAGTCCTGAGAGTGAAAAGCTTGATCAGCTGAATTACTGGAAGTTAGCTGTCTCAATCAATTAGGTCTTGCTGGCCGGGGCACATGGCCGGAGCTATGGAGCGCGGTCCGCCTGCATCTCGCCGTCCATACTGCCGTCTTGTCAGTCAGCGTCGCTCCTCTATTCTAGCACTTTTCCCTTCCTACAGGGTACATCCCCCCTCCCCTCCTGTACGCCACTAATCCACATACATATGCAGGAAATTACAATATCCATACGGCGCACAGGTCAGCTTTTACTTCTCTTCCTGCACTGATGTGGTTGTTTTTGAGCCCTACAGGTATATTCGCCTTTATTCATTCAAACAAGCAGCAGGAGCAAACGCGGGCTGAGGAGACCCTGTGGTCCCGAGATAAGCTGGGATCCCTTTCTTCAAAGTGCTCCGAGGACCCTCACAAGGGCAGCAACACACACACACACACACACACACACACACACACACACACACACACACACACACACACACACACACACACATAGAGTCCTGCAGCTACACCCTGTCATGTGGTCAGCTTGATCCTGTGTAGACTACTGTCTCTTGACTTAAGGCTTTTTTGACGTCCTAAAAACTGCCAAAATCAATTAGTGGAATCTGCATGTGAGATGTGAGAAAATGTGTGACCCACTTTTCTTGAGTTTAAAGCTCTCGCTCAAAACTCAGCTTCAAACTAGCGGAGATGAATCAGTCATTCAGTCACCAAATGTGCATTTTGTTGATTGGGGGTGGGAAGCGAAAATGTAGACACCAAGAGCCAGCTAGCAAAAAGTGAAATGGATTATTGAGCGAGTGTGGCGTATGCGCGTCAATGATATTTGGTTTCTAAGCTCGAAACTCACTTCCCCCCCGAGGAAGCACCAAGCTCAGCACTGCAGCAGGAGGAAAGCAACAGTGAGCACTGCTATATGATAAGGGTGTGTTAGATATAGGAGAGGAAGTAAAAGAGGTCATGATGAGATGTTCAGAGAAATAAATCATATAACTTATATTAATATAGGTTTTGGATGGAGGGAAATCTTATAACATACAGAATAATACCAAATACAACAGCGTTACACTCTTCATTCATTCGCATAGTACAAAATTACCAAATACCAGCATGCAAAAAGAGCTATGAGTGAAAAAGAACACATATGTATTCTATAAAGAACAGGGAAGAAAGGGATTAGCATTAAATGTGTGTATAAAACAATATTGTCACAATTAACTGTACTTCAAGTGTGAAAGTGAAAGTGTTAATTTCGTCCCTCTGATACATCATTGTTTATTTATATACATGCTTGGTGTTATGATATTGACATGATATGATATATCCTACATTGTGATGAGCATAAACTTGTGTTACTTTTATTTTGTAATATCTAGCCACGTTCATTCACTTTTACCAGGTAATCCGTCGTTCGTCTTCATTAAACCTTTTGCAAATCAGCACAATGTGATTCACAGGTTTCACCCTTCGGGTAACGACTGTGTTACTATGCAACATGTTCCCTGTCGGTTCACATCGTTCGAGTCCAATTTTCACCCGTCTCATTCATTTCTGTCCCCATGTTTTTCCATGTGGCTGTGAAATTCCTCGCCGCACCTGGCCGGCAGAGTGGAGAGATAAAACATCATGACGTTTGGCTTGTTTCAGAGGGCAATTATTAGCTCGACAAACAGTGTTTGCAGATGCTCTTTTTTTTCACTTGTCTCCAAGACGACGCTGTTCTTGTTATCAGCTGTCATTACAGAGTTAACCCAGCCAGGGGAGGCTGTGTGCTTATTATGCAATGGAATGACACAGACTTGAGAGCGTCACAGCAAAGTAAAAGCTGGTCATGTGATCAGTGTCACATGAGTCCACCAGAGAGTGGATGTGTGTGTGTGTTTGTGTGTGTGTTTACAGCCAGGACAAAGTTTAAGCTGAGTGACCTTGCATGTATGTGTGTTTTGTGTCATATGCGACAAGATACCCCCTTTAGCAGTATCTCATGTGTGCTGTGTTTCCTCCAGCCTGTAGCAATGCAGTGCCGCTTAGAGAGAGAGTGTGTGTTTGTGTGTGTGTGACTGAGAGAGAGACAGAGAGAGAGAGAGGGAGAGAGAGGTCACATGGGTGAGGTCACATGGGCTCACCATGTGCTGCTGCTTGAGGCCTGGTGAGCTGGATTCATACAACAATCCTCCCACTGTGTGTGTGTATGTGTGTGTCTGTGTGTGTGTGTGTGTGTGTGTTTGTCCTGGGAAAAACAGTACAGTTAGTGTGATTCAGTGCGTCTTCTGATTTTTTTTTTTTTTGCTATTTGTCTGGCAGTGGCGATTGAGGGTGAAGTGTCATGTCCTAAATGTAAATACTCAGATCTTCTTGACAGCCCAAAAAGTGTCTCTCTTGTGACAGACATGATGTGTCGGGAATGAAAAAGCACAAATTCATATGATCCAAGACAGCTTTAGCTTCAGATTCAGATTCAGATGACAAAATTAGCGTTTCATCTTGATAGGTTGTCGGGTTTTATTAGCTGTTTCGTTGCCAAGTTTTTGCTTTTTACTTAATCAGATTGTGGTTGCTGGTGAGATATAATCATTTATTTAATCAGTTTGTTATTGCCTATGAGAAGTTAACATTTACCTAACTGGTTGTTATTGCTTATGGGATATAATCATTCACTTCATCAATGTGCCAAAGTAGTTATTTCAAAGAGTTGAATATTACATGCAGATGACAGGGTTTAAACCATCAGCTCCACGGTGTAAAGAGCTGAAACTGAGCTTCCTATGAGAAGGCCACACGCTGCTTACCCTCACACCTCACATAGATAGGGAGCAGCTGCATCCAAGGTCATTGACACGAATGAATTTACCTTAGGATTTACTGTATAAATTGTTATGAGAGCACAGTGCAGAAACCTCCAGGAAACAGCTTCGCTACATCTTAAAGCAACCAATCATATTGCACATTTTAGACTGGCTGTAACTTCCATTTCTGTATGTACATGTTCTATATTCTGTAATACATGATCCAAAATCTGCATGTTGTGTGGACTGTCAATGTTCGTCCCATGAGAATCTAAATGCCTTAAACTTTTTAGTGTGGTTCAATCACATTTTTCCCAACTGTTTCTCCTGCAGAAACAACATTTCAGGCTGGACATCATAGTCCAAGGGGTTAAAGTGTATTTGGTGGTGAAGGCTAGTGAGATAGTGATGGAAAAACTGAAAAGGAAAACATGAACAAAATTCAACTCCTGTGAGTCTGTCCATCACTGTGTCTGTCTGCCAACAGTTAAAATGAGTTAATAAAAGCTTCAGATATTGATTTAGTCGGATATCGAGCTCTCCATACCCCTCACCTCTCAGGGACAGGCTGCACTTACTTCTGTTTTTTTTTTTTTTTATATATATCTCCGCCGCTGCGTCTCTTTGCGGCCGTCTGCAACGTCCAGAGAGGAAGGAGAGGACGTTTGGGCGGTGGGGCCGGCACTCAGGGACCAGGGGGAAGAGAGGGGGAAGTAATGTAGAGGAGAAGATGGAAGGTCACAGGTGTCCCAGAAGGATGCTGCTGTAAGCTGCAACATCACAGTATGTCGGGCTTATGGAAGGAGCTCAGATAGAAAGACGTTGAAGGAAAAGTCTGCTCCGAAAGCTTGGACTCGTGGAAAAAGTTTATTGTGAGCCATATTAGTGTCTTGTTTTTCAGGAAATAGTCTCATTTCATACTTCATTCATAAGGGATAAATAAGAAATGATTACATTTTGCTACGAAGCATAATTCAACTGCTGCTTATTTCTGAATGTTAATAAAGTTTTTCACCACCCATCAATGGCACATAAGCGTCTTCGTTGATAACTGTGGATCCAACATGGCGGCAGACGGTAATTTACCTTTGGATGTAGCCTTAGAAGGTGCTTTAGTAACTTGGAGTGCATGTTTATTATAAAAAATAAGCAACTTTCTGAGCTAAGCTATTTCATTACCAATTATGTCTTTGGGTATGCTTGATGCGATTGGCTATAAGCGACATACAGTTGCATTTGATAGACATTCGTAACACCCAATCAGTGGCTCTGGGCTCGCATAAGCCACGCCTCCGAATGAACGGATGTTTCCCAGACTGAATCTCAATCTACACCAAGTGGAACACGATAAACTGTATACTTGATGCTAGCACGATGTTAGGAAGCAGTAGCCTAACGGCATTAACATTTGTAAGCATTTGTTTTTGTGAATGGAAATCCAATTATTCCCCTTTAACCTCTGCTTTGCTCTCCGTGAGGGAAATAGCTGGCTCCTCAGCTGCTAAACGCTCCAATATGTTCTCCGGGCTCGTCATTACTTCGTTGGCCTGTTGTTTGGTGCTAGTAACATAACGTGCATTTTTTCAGCTTTTTTTTGGGGGGGGGCTAAAAAACAATCCTGCATCTGGAAACAATAACCTGGTAGTGAGAGCTTATGAGAATGAAGAAAAACAAAATGTGTTGGCCTGAGAAATGGGGATGCTGTATCCACAGATGCTACCCAAAGCAAACTGAATATTTAGGTCATTTTACGTTATTTGCAAGTAGTGTCTCTATTTTGTTAACTATCAAGTTAGATTATTTAAATATGAGTTTATTATTCCTTACAGCAGTGGTTCTCAAAGTGGAGAGTTCCCAAAAAGCAAAAAGGAAATTATTTATTTTCACTATGGAATTATAATGACAGAATGTACAATGACAGAATGTATGACACTGTTACATAATACTTCTTTAATAAAATATCTAAAAGCAGAAAGCTTAGGGGTTTAGGCTCCCTTCACAGAAAAAAAGGCTAAGAAACACTTTCTTATAGGATGCTGTTTTTAGTGTGGTCGCCATCTTCTAAGACTTATCCAGTGATAACATTAACAACTTTAATCAGCTTGGGTCATTATACTTTTCTGAATATTCCAATTACTGAGTTCAGCTGAGGCTATTTTTTTTTATTTCTGATGCCAACTTTTCGGTGGCTCAGCTGCATATTCCCCCGGGTCACAGAGGAATAATCCTAAACAAAACCGAAAGTAAAATCACAATTTGTCATTGCCAGCAGATTATATCATAGAGTTGGATTTAACCCCAATGGAACTTTGACAAAAAAAAATAAAATAACATCAAACATTGTCCCTCCAGACAATTAGTTTAACAGGTGCTGTGTAGTTGCCAGGTTTTGGAACAATCAGAGCTGTGGCCGTGTGCATATCGAGGCCTGTAGCCCAGTGTGTGTGTGCCTTTGTTGTTTCCCTCAGCTGCTCCGTGGTGTCCTAATGGTGCAGGAAAAACAACAGGAGATCATAAACAGCAGCTGTGCCCGGTCAGACCACACAGCGCACTCCAACAGCAAAGCCGATCTTACGAAACCCACTTTGAGGTGACAGAGAGTGCAGCGGGGAGAGACACAGAAAGTGATGAAAGCCGCGGGAGTGTGTTTAGCACATGCATTTTACATGTCTTTGTAGCTGCTCCGTGGGGCTCTAATTCTGGCAGTTGGTGGGCAGGAATATCTCCACAAATGCTGGATAAATTGCCATACCATCGATAGATTAGCACGAAGCAGCATGAGGTTTTGACTAACTAGCTTTAGAGTGTTAATTGTTGGAGGGATTTCCATGAAATGGTACACATTTTTTTCGTGATTCCCAAGAGGTGAAATTGTATTTTGTTTGTGTTTCATCAGCATGGTGAGACTATTATTTTGAGGATGTCGCCATGCTGACGTTAACATATAACTCAACCAAACAGGCCTGTGTGTGTGTGTGTGTGTGTGGTGGACAAAGCTGACATACTCTGTAACTTGTGCTTTTAGACTAGTGTGTGCATCTCTTGCCTAATTACTGCCTTCACTGTACATCCCCAATTAAAAATGTATATCTTTTGAGATTTGACAAAATGCTAAATTGCTTTTTTTTTTTTTGCTTTATATATATATTTTTTTCATAATCTGTCTTGAAAGCTGACAGATGTCTTTACACAGCCCATGGGGGGAATCAGAAGAGATCCTAAAACTTATCACCCTGCTGGTACTGGCAATAAAAAATCTGGCAGGGACAGTGAAAATGTGTTCAGTGCTTGTTCTGTTTAATCTTTAAGCACATTTTAATAAGCCGGGTAGGAAAGGACAACATCAATGGAGTGCCCTGACTTTTTTTTTTTTTCCCAACAAAGCGAGTGATAGAGAATAAACAATTAGACATTAGAAACAAATAAGAGTGGAGAGTTATATTCATTCATGTTATAGTCCCTTTAAGTAAAAAAAAGGAACATTCCGCTGATAAAATGGGGTTAACTGTCCAAACCAGGCTGTCATCATTAACACAGACCAGGACATGCAGCATTGGTGTTTGTTACTACGGCAACGGTAACCAGAGATACCAACGTTGGTGTTCAATCACACGGTGAGGTCACCCATTGTCCTGGGGAATCAGATCACCCATTACCAGCCTCCATTGACCTGGTAAACACTATGTACGTCCAACAGGGCAACCAAAAACCAGTCTGTATCTTCTTAATGGTTTTTATACGTCTCACAGAAAATGCTTTTAAAGAAAACCTAAGGAGAAATAAGAAAAATAGGATTCCTCTACATTGGACAAGATATTTCAACAAAGAATTCAATTTAGTGTATATAAAATCACAAATTACACCTGTATTTAGGTTATGAGGATTATATCAGAATTATTCCAGGATGACATCAGAGACACCCAAGTGTTCCAGGAGATAACCTATATATTCAGTTACATTACATACAATGCATAGGGCCATCTACTGTATATGTAAGGGGAGATTTCAGCTCCTGTGTGAACGCGGTTAATAAAATGAGCCGCTGAAAAGTGAGATTAGGGAAGTAAAATGTTGTGCCAGCAGGGAAGGTGTTGGCCGGGTCCCCTGCAGTCATTATTTAGTTTATCCCTTTCAACTCACACGAAAAAAGGAACGGGGACTTCATAATATCCTGTCAGGGCAAAGGAAAATAGAGGTGGCACGGAAATGTGTCAGGCACAGTGGTGTCCCAGATATCGGTGTGGGGTCAAGTACAGGTGTTATTCCTTAGAAGAAGATTTATGCCACGGAGCCAGGTTATTAAAGGAAGCCGTGCGCTGATATTACAGGCATAACAAGCACCTGGGGATGGAAGCGGCTTTAAAATTCATAAATGGGATGCAACATCAACTATGATAATGGGGGAAATTATTCACTCAATAGAGTGCATAAGTACTTCCACCTTCAAATTACCCAATGGGATATTATTTTATAAAAAAAACAAAAAAAAATCTACAGTATGTATGGTGGTCAATGGTGAGCGAGGACTTATCATTGGATCCCATTTGAATTGTGCAATGAATCACACATCTGATATATCTTTGATTAAAAGATCAAGTCAAGGAAATCACGCTAAGGAAGACTACAAGTTGAGTTAAGAAAACTTATTTGCCACTGGAATAAGTGGAAAACATTTTCCTTTTTTTGCAAAAACTACAAAGAACAGCACTATTCTACGCTAATTGTTGCAAAATAAAAGTAACCAAGCACGTCCACATGCTCACATGTGACAAGTGTTGGGCATGTAACGTTGATAATTAATTAGTTATAGTTACTGCTTATCCTAAAATAGTCGATGATTTACTCCACTATTAAAGTAACTAGTTATCAGAGAACTTATCACTGACTTTTTTTAAGTTTAAAAATGTACTGAGAATTTCCTGAGTGTCTGTAGACGCGTCTTAGAGAAACGCAACACTCGTGAACTTTTATTATGAAGTTTGTTGTTCTGCCGTTGGCTACGACCGTAGTAGCTGGTGCTAACATGAGAAATAAAGTAGCAGCAAGTAATTTAACTCTACCTTGACCCTCTGACCTTTTGCCAAATGCTGGATGCCGTGATTGTAACCAACCCCCTCCCTCCTTTTAGCTGGGCAGCGTAACAAAAGAAAAGTAATTAGTTTAGATTACTGGTTATTCCCATTACTGCACCTCTATAGGTGGTGTGTGGGATCTATGTGTGTTGGCATGTCTAAACCAGATAAATAAAAAGGGCGTGTGTGATTGATTGGCAGATTGGAGCGTGGGGGAAAGGTCCGGTTCAATTTTCCCAGATGCAAATCCTGACTCCACCTTACTCCGGAAAGAAAGTGCATGAGCAGGTTCCCAAAGGTAATTCCTTTAGGATAAATCAGTTTAGTTGATGCATGATTGTAGCTCCACAATTAGACAGTCTTTTTCCTGAAAAGTCTCTTTCCTTTTTTTAACTGCCCTTTGTGCTGTTGTGTCCTGCCGCTCCTTATATCTCCTCTCTTCCCATCACCAGATGTGACCTATCACATGCCCCATCTGTCTAATGCACCTCGTATCTCCAATAATGCACAGGATGACTCTCTCTCTCTCTCTCTCTCTCTCTCTCTCTCTCTCTCTCTCTCTCTCTCTCTCTCTCAAACACACACGCCGCTGTTACAAAATTCGCTGCTAAGCACCGCGCTATCTGCCGTATCTAAGCTTCCTCACAGCCGGGCTCCTTCGGGCCCTGTGCAACATCTGTCCGCCGGAGCCGCATGTAAATCCTGCCGGCGTCGCGGCGACAGCGAGCTCAACGTCGCCCGCGCTTTAAAGAAACGGAATTGACATTCTGATCACATCCATTAGATTAGATCAGAACAGCACCTGTGCAGCACGCGCGGGTCACATGGTCCACGTCCCGGCGGTTTACATTCAGACGGTTCTCCACCTAGATTGTGTCTTTACTGTGAAGCCGGCTGCATTATTTATTCATATGCTAAACTCAACCCCAGATAAGGACTGACCTACTTATCTTCTTTTTTTTTTGGATAGCGGAGCCCAGCGTTTCCCCTCGCTATCTTTCCTCGAGCAGACGACTGTTTCTCTTACTCCCTCCATCCCTCAGCTCTCTGTCTTTTTCTCCCCCGCCTGCCCTCTCATCCCTCTGTTCTCTCCTCTCCTCCTCCTCCCCATCCTCCTCTTCTATCCACCCCCTCCTCTTCTTCCTCTTTTTTCCCTTCCTTGACATGCAGGCTGTCACGCAGTCACTTCTGTTGCCATGGCAAAGGCTGCGGGTGCGAAAAATGGAGGGCTGCGTTTGAGAGACGGCCGCTGTCTACGGAGACATGAAGGCGAATGAAGGTGGAAAGGAAACAGGTCGGGGATGGTGCAAAAAAACGAGGGTTTGGTGACTGCGCGGGTTAAAGACAGCGATTCACTCTGTGTCCTGGAAATCTGTGTGAGGAAAGTGGATGAGTAATGCCCCCCCCCCCCCTCCTCCCCCCGGCCTTCCACAACTGTTGCCAAGGTGCCCTTGAGCAAAGCAGTCAGTGTGTCAGCATCAATGTGAACCACAGCAACGCTGCGAAACACAATAACACGGATGATTTATACACATGCGTGCCGGAATCATTATAGTGTTTTCACACTGGAGGAAGAGGACGGCGTCACACGTTCTGTTTCCTGCACTTGATGATTCAACGGTGTCATCAAGTTTGCCTCCACGGACCGCGAGTCCTCAGATGTAACCCAGACCCTGATGTTGTCATGGTAATTTCCTCATTTTATTTTCGCTACCCGTGGCAATCGCAAGGCATCAGGACAGCACATAAAGACAGAGGAAAAGAAAAAGAAAAAAAGGAGAGAGAGACAGAGCGAGGGGATAGATAAGAGCGGGTGTGACAAGAGAAATGCTTGTTTCCAGCCGGAGATATCAGGCGTGTGCGAACGGCGCGGTCACACACACGCCGCTGAGCTGCGGGGAAAACGACGCGTCTCCGGGCGCCGGCTGCACAGGAATCGCCGGTCGGACGGTTTCTGGCGACTTGTGCGTGCGCGGTCAACTCAGTCCTGACCCCGCCGCACCGCCTCTGAAACAAAATGGCACCTTTGTTAGGAGTGACGGTGCAGTTTCCTCTTTCACAAAGGGATTTCTGAAGAGCTTCCTAGAAAACAAGTTCTGCTATTTCCTTTGTTTCAAGTGTGCATATTCTACTTTTTTGTGTGAGGGCATGTGTAGTCTAGTCAGTCAGGTGCCTTTGTGGGACAAAACCCTCCTACGGGGCCTTCTTTAGATGACTATACACACATGCACACACACAATCCCATCCACATGCACACACACAGATATGAATTAGAGTGAGAGAGCAAGGTCACAGTTTCCCTTTTTCCTGGCTGCCATGACACCCTGCCCAGAAGATGATAAAATGGAGAGAACCAGGGGGAGAGGGAAAGAATGGGAAGAGAAGGGGGATATATTTCTTCATAAATGATGAGTTCTCCTTGACCCCAATTATAATTGTGGGATCAGGTGATTATCATTTTTCTTTAAAGTGGAAGTTTCGGACGTGTTCTCTTTGGTCTTTGAGGGTTGCAGGCAACGAGGAATATTAACTGACAATGTGAAAAGAGGCAAATTCTTTCACACTTGCTTGACAACAGTAGGTTTCTTTTTTTAACGTCCTCTCCACTGTTAATGTGCCTTCTTACTCTTAGCAAGTCTCATATGGGAAACACCAAATAATGTTTGAATAATGTTTTTTATTAGGGTTTCAACCAATTCAAAAATATCCCTTGATATCTAATAATAAAAAAACAGAAACGATTCCTTTTTAGATATACCCTTTTTTATACTTATTCATCTCACAATTTCCAGATAAAATATGACTGTGCTCTAAATAATGCACTGCTATCGAATCCTGACGTTAAGCTCTCAATGAATTCAACACAAGGGCACTTTACATGCACAAAACAATGCGTCAGTGTTGAAAGATCCCAAATAACATATTGACAGTTCTTCCTACTTTCGGAGCTTCACAAGAAGTGGGGTTGCCCTCAGGGTCGCGAAAATCAAAAAAGGGCCTTTCCCATAGAGAGCATGACTTTCATGGAAATCTGCACAAGGGTAAAATGGGACTGCGTGACGGTGCTGCATGAACGGGCAGAAAATCCCATAAATCACCGCGATCCACCCTTGGGGGGTCATGAACATCCCTTCTATCTACGTCTGGTGAGGTGCAACGCCACGCATTGGAACAAATGATCACCCTATTGACCGGATGACAGGGCAGGGAAGATCTACAGTGATTATTATTATGTAACGTTCAGTATATATTTATACCGCTCCTCCCGCAGCACACGGCTGATGAGATGCTAAATTAGCCGCCGTGCTCATCTGGCCTGCGTCGTTATGCAGTTACATGCATGATCATCACTTCATCACGCCAACCCTGCTGCCTTAAGACATTTGTTACACTAAAGGATCCTTAGTGATTACAGATCAGGGCGTTGCATTGTGCTTTTGCTTTCTATGCTTGTGTTTCACTGAGTTTAATGCAAGAGCGGCTTTAAACAGCGACATCTGAGGTGTGATAAAAAAAAAAATAAGCATGTAACTACTCTAGGAAAATAAAAAAATAAAAAAATAATAAATAAAGGTGTGATAGATTGGGTTAAGCAGTGCTGAAGCTGTCTGGAACATCACCCCGAAGGCCAGTCTTGTGTTTAAAACTCATGCATCATCTCAAATCATCATCTCAGACTGCCCGGCCCTGTGCTTGAAAGAAGCATTGTTTTTGTCATCCCCCAACAGGATGTGGAGTGATGCCCTTCTTACAGCGGGCACCGCTGTTCATCTTTTCTAAGGCGTAGCAGCAGAAAACTCTTCCAAGCGTTGCTTTGTCCTGCGAGTGCCGATATCAATTTCACCCAGGGAGTAACAGAGCTGCAAGTTTTCCAAGCTCAGCAATCAGCAGAACACTGCAGAACAACAACAATTTGTAGTATACGCAGGAATTTACATCTAGATGGCGATTAAATTCCTTTGTCACAAAGGCTCCAAAGCAAAAGTGATGTTCACATCACAAAGTAATGCGACGGGAATGTGTGCTTGCATGCATATGATTGGCCACTGCAGTGCCTTGCTGGATGACCTTGTCTTGCAGAGAAAGTTGAGCCAGGATAAAGTTTTTTTTTTCCTTTTTTTTGCTGGAGCCCTCTGCATTTTCACCCCTGCACCATCTGACTGGCCTCATTCAAATGAACAAGAGCTAGACTGTTTTTTCCCCACACGGCCTAATTCTTGCTATCATGTTTACTAATGTTAGTGGTGAGTAGAAAAGTGAGAATTAATCAGGTGCACCGGGGTCTACCGCGTTACCTATGCGGCTTTCATATGTAGCCGACACTGTATAATGGATTTTTCTCTTGATAAATGTTGACACAACAAATGCATGCGTATATGCAGCATGTGCTCAATTGACAGCGCATGCGAGGTCCTTGTTAATATTGTCTTTCCGCAGCGTGATCCTCGTCCCTGAGTCTCTCGCACCTCCCTGTTCGTCTGTGTCTGCATGAAAGTGCGTGTGTGTCGGTCGTGGTTAAATGGCTGCCTACAACTTGGCAGGGCTCTGTTTAGACCTTGCTATGCATCTCAATGACTGCAGGCACACTGCAGAATGAGTCAAGCACTGTCAACACTGGCTGAGCATTCAGACTCATCATTGAGTCTGAGTTTTCGGAGGTCTAAGGTGTGTACGTTTGTGTGTGAGAGAGGGAGAGAAAGAAAGAGGTGTATTGTTTGGCCTATCTTTCTAAATCCCATCCTATGAGAGATGGACTTTTAATGTACAGTGAGACTTTATCAGGTCAGAGGACACTTGAGCCATCTGTGTTTTGCAAGACAAAGACACATACTGTGGACTCTGTGTTAATCTTAGCCTGTTTTGTGTGGGTGACCTGCATGCCCGGTGTCATTATGGGTAATTACCTGTCTGCAGAGATGTATTACTGCACTGGACCTACTGGGCCAGGGCCCAGGAGCCCTCGGGGGGGGTGGCAGTCCCAAAGCCAGAGCCCCCCCACAGGACCACCCTACATCTTACCTTACAAAATAATTACCAGTCGACCCCTGTCATTCTTTTCAAAGGTTTATGGCTCCTGTCAATAGGAACTTATGAACTGTTAATAGTGTCCCCCTCTTGCATTAAGTTTCTTTGAATGCATATTCTCTTTTATTGTGTTTGTTGTTTGTTGTGTACTATATAAATGAAGTTGAACTTATTACTTACTAGTGCAGTGCCCATAGGAAGGATGTTTTCATAAATACCGCTACACCACTATAGAGCGACAAAGGCACCTGATATTAATATTGACTCCCCAGATGATGCTTTCCTATACGAAAACAGAAGTGAAGTGCTGACACTTGAAATCAGATGAGAACAGCAGGGTGAAACTTGAGAAATACTACTTACCGATGAGATTACTGTAACATGGAGGAAATCCAGCATAGGCATTCACCTATCAGGTTTTGAAAAAGTGTAAAACCAAACAATAAATAAATAAATAATACATTTCTTGTATATTTTGTTACGTCGGCTGCCTGATCAGTGCAGGAAGAAACAGATTCATGGAGCTATGAATTGTAACAACAGTGCGGAAATGAGGAAGAGCACCGTGATCCATGAGTCTTTAAGATTTTACATTTTAATGATAATAACGATGCTTGGAATATCATAATCCAAAAAAAAAAAAACATGCCCACCTTTGTACCATGTGCAAGTTATATCTGAAAGCTGAGGTTAATGTGACGAACAGTCAGAGAGAGACAGGAGCTACAGTTACATGTTGGATTGGATTCCCATTATAAGAGAAGGACAACATAAATAGTAGTCTACAAACAGAATGTACTTATCAGTTAGGAATATAAATTCTTAATTATAAAATAGGTGAATGTATTTCTTGTTCTGCCAATGTGCTGTTGTCACCTGCTGTAAATCCTGTGTTAAAAAACAGGTCAACGGTGTCATTGTCTTATTAGTTTTTGAGTGTTCAGAATAATAGCTGCGCTGTGAATCCTGTTGAGCTGCAGGTGAACATTAAAGTTCAAATATTATTTAGGCTGTGATTTACTGGTGTGGGGGAGGGGGGTTTACATGTCCAGGCACAGGGGGTGTCACATCATAATCCGCCTATGCTTGTCTGAAAAAAAAAAGTTCTGAAAGAACTCACACGGCTTTTAACTGGCAATATGTGACAATAAGCAGCGCAGACACACACATAGAGTGGATGTGTGTGTGTGTGTGTGTGTGTGTGTGTGTGTGTGTGTGTGTGTGTGGTGAGACAGTGAGTCCCCGCCTGTGCGAGCAGGCATAACTTTTCCCTGCAGCTCGTGTTTGTTCATGTCACTGTGTTCTGCTAAAGCTCTTCAAATGTGCACTCGAAATAATGTATCACGCTTTATACACAACTGTGAGGTGCTGGGTCACGTTATATCTCTGCTTGCAGCAGAAGCTGTAGCAGCAGCGGTTGTTACTCGCTGCAGAAAAACTTTCAATAGGGACGTTTTGGAGACTCACAGGCAGTTCATGTTTATTAAAAAACTAAGCTGCACCAGATGACATTTCAGCGTAAAAACTTTTTTCCTATTAGTGAAAAAGGTGCCTGTAAATGTCTCTGCCTTGCCAGCATGATATCATCAACACAAGATTTTACAGTTTGTGTGCTAGTAGGAATACCAAGCACAGAAAATGTTTTTTTTTTTTCTCACAATATAGCACCTTTAATATGACTTTTTTACATTCATGTTCAGGATTTTATTTACATTGGATCCAACTGCTTAAATTGCAATAACACAAATAGTGTGCATGACACTCAGAAGCTATTCTTGATTGTTTTAAAACTTTCTTATGATAGATGTGCGTAACAATGTTTATATGTGGGGAATGAGCCAAATCAGTGCCTTTCAGGGACCTGGTTAGACCAGCGTGTCACTAAAAAAAGCGTTTTGGGCACGAAAGGTACAATAAAGCATAATACAAATAAATGATGAGAAAAGCAGCAAGCATGAATCACTTTGAATATAGAAGAGAGGTGAAGCCAAGCTGCATGGCTGGCATTGAGGTGGCCGTGGTTGACTTGGCAACCAAATCTCTGTGGGGTTGTTGGGATGGAAACAGACGGATCATTGTTAAGATTTCTTTCTTAAATTGTGCATCTATTTGTGTGCAAGGATGTTAAGTATACGTTATGTTTATTTATTAGAACGTGTGCCTATGTGTGCACTTTTACAAACAGTGGAATACATAGAAATGTCAAAAACTGCACGCTGATGTTCAGTTTAAATAACATCGTTCACTGCAGCCTTACCATATTTATAATGTTGGACATGTAGCTTTCCTCCTCACTATGGCCATCGGTGCTAGAAACACATGCACCCATGTTTCTGCAAGTTATGTTGGACTGTAACAGAGTTTGCCGCATACTCTCGTCATCACTAAATGGGAACAAACCTCCGGCTGTTGTAACAATTGTAGCGACGAGCCGTCAGGAGTCCATTCATGTTTCCCATGATTAACACTCACAGATCTTCCCATAATCCAATCACAACCCATCAAAAAAAAACAACCCAACAAAAGCTAAAATCTATCTCTGGTGCAGAGCCGGTACACAGTAGAAGCCTGAAGGACATTCTTGCCTTCCCCTCCTCCTCCTCCTCCTCTTCTTCCTCCCCCGCCTTTCTCTCCCCCGCCTGCTCATCATCTGTGTTTCTCTCTTCCCATCCTCCTTGACACTGTCATCTTTCTCCTCCTCCTCCTCCTCCTCCTCTTCTTCTCGCTAGCTCTCTCCCTCCCTTTGCTCATCGTCCATGTCCTCCCTCCTTCTCCACCGTCCTTCTCCTTTTGTTTGGGGTACAGGACCCTGGGGACTCAAGGCTGCAGTAAAACAAGTCTGATGGATTTAATACGTCCTGGTGGAAAGTCCTTGACCAAATTTCGACATTATATTTGAAAAAGCCGGAAGCCGTTTAGCTGCAGTACGGTGGAGCCTAAATGATCCTTGTTGTTTAAAAATCGAGTCAGTCGCTGCTTATGAGGAAAAGTCGAGTGGAGCAGCCCGACTTCCGTGTAAAGCTCCATCAAACTCGTAATTTGAAAAAATTTCGAGCTTGTAGCTATAGGGCAGGTGTGCACGTGTGTGTGTACGTGTGGGGGTATGGGTGGGCCTGACTGATATCAGGGAGTGAGTGTGATGAGGCTGTGTCTGTGAGGTTGTAAATGTTTGATGGGGTTTTGATCCCACCATCTGTCCACTACTGCTGGTTGAGAGGGAGAGAGAGAGAGAATGCGTGTGGGTTGACATAGTAAACCAAGGAAGACAATAAAAAAAAATACAAATAAAAAAAAATCATGTTAACGTGATATTGTGCGAGCTTGTCGAGGATTCACCACCTGATCCTTCGTTTTATGATTGAGTGTATTACAGATTTTATTGGAAATAAGTCTCATGACTTCAGATCTAGGATGGTAGCGCTATAGATATCATGTTTTCATTATGTGTAGACATCTATATGATTTTGTGGTGTCTATATGTCAAATGAGTCAATTACGTAAACATGGCTGGAGAGTAATAACCCAAAGTATACCTTTTATAGTATTACACCACAATAGGATATCTTAAATATATATAGTATATATAACTTATAAAATACAATATGTAATTTTCTGCCTGTAGGGGTCTTTCAATCAAAACAGAGACAGGGTTGACAATGTCATATCGTAGCTTCACATCATTCGAGCTGTTGTCTTCTTCCAGTTAAACAGACAGATAAAAAATGATCAAGAGATTAAAAAAAAAAAAGTGTATCGTAAAGTTGTGGTTTGAAAGTGGATAAAATGTCTATTAATGACAGCTTTGGATTGACAAGTACAACAATAATGCAAGTGTACGGGGGACTAAGGCCCTTAATTTGATTGGCTTAAAATTTAAAAAAATGTAATTATAGATTTCAACATCCAACAAAATATGCAAAATAGGTTTAGACATCGGCTGGATGAAGCCATTATGGAAAATTCAGGAGATAGAGTCAGGAGAACTTTCCAGTGACAGATATGCAACGTAGACTTTATTCCAGCTGACATTTAGTCAGCAAAGAAAACGCATGACAGCATCATATTTACTTTTTTTTTCCGCTTCTGGGCATGTTTAACCTCATCCGTATGAGGTAAACAAATACATGAAAAACAATTTGGTGATATTCGCTGTCCATTTATGCTTTTAAAAGGCTTCTATGTGGGCAGTAATGCATATAATCAAACTATATGCTAAACAGTCTCGTATGGATTTTGCGAGGTATTGATCTGCTGGATGCTATGAAATTTGTGTGTTTAGAGAGCGCCATGTAAGGAACAGCCATGATGAAAGCGCGCTCAGTGCCCACGGTGCATGTATGACGATTACATGATGAGGAGATATGCATCTTCACACACTAAGTGTTCTCTTTGTTTGCAGGTATGTACTCGTTGTCACGTTGCTGTGTGCCTGCCATGACCCTGGAGGCCGGTGGCCGACTGAGCTCCCAGCCAGTGTGATTTTAACCGATTGATCATCTATGCGTTATATTCCAATCAATGGCTCTAACTACCAATGTGCCGGATTGTGAACTCTGCAAACTGAGGTCAATAAACACAACGGATCGTGGGGTGGGGGGACCCTGAGGGGGTCTGAGGGATCAATCTCTTACTAAAGGCCCTCACCTTGCACTGGCACTTACCGGAAAGGTCACGAAGTCTCTCCGCTTCATACTCATGCTAACGCAGCTCATACAGAAAATCATCGCCCCGCGAACAATCAGACATCAAATAGGATTAATGAAATCCCGTAAAGTCCTGTGACCTCCTGTGTGCGCCTGTGACCTTGTGTTTTATGGTCCTCGGATCTGTTTAAAAACTATTAGTTTTAGATGTTTTCTGAGATCAGCATTTTGAGAGAAAAATAAAAAATTTATTAAAAAAAACAATTTAAAAAAAGTGGGGTTTCATGTTATGTAACTTTGTATTTACATGTACACAGTGTCTTTTTTTAAGGGTGGGGGCAGAAAAAGGAAAAAAAACATGTTTACGCCACTAAAAGGGCACTTTAGCACACATTTGGCTCTGAAAGGGCACTTTAATGCAGTATTTATCCTCCTAGAGGGCACTGTAACATGTTTTTAAGTTTCCTAAAGGGCACTTTAGCATGCATTTAGGCTCCTAGCAAGCATTTTGATATGCTCTTCAGCTCCAAAAAGAGCACATTAACACACATTTTGGCTCCTAGAGGGCACTTTTGCATGTGCTTTGGGTTATAGAGGGCACTTAAGCATGCTTTGTAGCTCCCAAGAGGGCATTTTAGCATACATTTTGGCTTTAATAAAAGTACATGCATTCATGCATTCATAGTGATCACCAAGCACCAAATATGGGCAGATCCTAGCATCTGCCATAATGGAAGTTACATGTTTGCATTAAAATAGTCACGATATAAAATAGCTGGTAGATGAGATGTTTTAAATATCACTAATGCTTGTCCCTATACAGACACCATTCATTTTTTTACACATCTAAACATAATACCTCACTTTATCGATCAAGTACTGAAATAAATGTAGATGGGGTAAAAAAAAAGACATTTTATTATTTTGGAGACTTTGCCAGATCCTTTTTATTTCCACTAGTTCATTTGGCAGGAGGGTCAAAACGTTTATTTCGGACAGTATATATATCAAATAGTGAAATGCAAATGAACTTTCAGGCCGCACCGAGGGACTCATCTTTAATTCGTTTAAGGTTTGCATAGAAAGTTCAAGAGAAAGTTGATGTAGGAGAGAAACAGCCTCTATATATCGTGACTAATCTCAGTTCCAAAGGGACCACAGGGAAGACAGAAACATCTGGAAGAGTAATTAAGATTGAACAATCTGGTTCACAGAATATAAATCTCTGACAGGCAGGGATAAGGCTCGCAACTGTCATGGATTCCTTTAATGACAGAAAACATCCTGCTGAGTAAACCTGATAAATACACAAATAACTACCGCATGTAGCTTTTTTCCACTCAAGCACGTTGAGGTGAAATTTACATGTGTATTTTTAACTACTTCATTTAAATGTGCTGCAGTGCATTTTAGTTTACGGAGCTTTGGACGATAGCCGTTGTTTCTAGCCTCATGCTATAAGATAGCAATAGTTTCAATCGACTCATCAAACTGTGGGAAATAAAACAAGTGACAATTTACTTTCTTGGTACACATGGCGGCTAGGACAGTCGCTTCTGTTGATTTGGACAATTTACATTGACGAAAGTGAAATTATTTACAACTGTTCTTGCATAGATACCATTACCAGATCAGGCTCTGAAGCTATCTACATAGATGACTTTAAGGGTACACTATCTGGTAGAATGTATGGAAATTATACACTTCTTGTTATAAAATTTGGCTGAACTGATCCTTTCAATAGAAACATCTACACTCACTTGTATGAGGTTTGTTCTTATTAGATTGCTGTATAAGATATATATTAAGTGAACTCAGAGGTGGCCCAGTGAATGTCTACGAGTGGCTTCTTTGGTCACAGCAAACCAATACCCTACTGTTGCACTTTGCACACATGCTGCGTGACGCTCAGCCTTAAGAAATTCCTTAATTCTCAGTTCACAGTTGAAGAAACCGAGACGTGAAGGGATCGGAGATTTTGCCGGAGGGAGTGTCGCGTCACGTCAGGGAACCTCCGACCGGTAGCTGCCGTGTGCACATCGTTCGGACTGTCTGTCAGGACATAGGCTGGCTGGCACACACATCACAATACATTACAGTAGACTCGGGGGTAGAGCTGTGTCGACTGATAAGAGATACTCGGAGCTCCACCTCAGAGCCCCCCCACCACCAACCGCACACAGCTCAGGGTAGACCAGCCTGATGTAAGCAGGCTAACACAACACGTCATTTTTCCTCCCTGTCTCCTCCTGACACACACACACACACACACACACACACACACACACACGCACACACATATCAGGGACTTTCATGGCTTTAAGGAGGATTTTCCATTATTGATGAGGCCACATGCTCTGTACCTTTATTGGGGCAGGGGGTGGCTCAGGTCTGCTTGACTCAGCATTCCTCTCTCCATTGCTCTTTCTTTTAGCCTCCGTCAGCAGGGCGTATGTGTGTGTGTGTGTGTGTGTGTGTGTGTGTGTGTGTGTGTGTGTGTCTGTACGGGCAGACACACACAGGAAAGAGAAAACAATAGAAAGACAAACACAGATAATAAACCCTAGGCAGACAGACCTTACTAGAGACACAGCCCAAGTCATTGTGCCAGCATGTCAGCGGACAGCGGGCGCGCTTATTGTTCATTTCTTTTTTTGCACGTCAACAGCAATTTTTCTGGGGCTTGAATAGAAATAATTTGTTATCGAAGGACGTGGACGAGGAGGCAGAAATACTAGCTTGTCGAGACGTGTTGTGTTTTGAGGGGAGAGAAATAGCTGCAATCCCAAAGATCATGAACAAGGTGGCCAGCAGAAAGCTACGGCAAAAGTAGAAAAGTGAAGGTGAACCGGCTAAAGAGCAGCCATTGCCGGCATTCAAGAGAACTCTTCAAAATGGGCCAATCACTGAGCTCCCGGTGTTGCTGCTCGCAGCGGCGTCAGGGGCTGACCTGGACCGTCGTCGAGAGAAGAAGAGTGAAACTCAAAAGGGAAAATCATCCCAACAATGTCACAACGTCTGAGATGTTGACTTTCCATGTGTGTTTGTGGTTTGCAGAAACATACATTGTCAACTCTGGAGACTGGGCTGAATTTGAGGACCAGCTATAGAAAATGTGCATGGAATATCAGATATCCAACAGAAAACACACTTTTGTTGGTTTGCATCACATTTGGTGATGATTGCTCAAAATGTCTGAGAATGATAAACTGATTAAAAATTGATTCACTTTGTTGATCTTGTTACTACTTCTTTATCTTTTTAATTTTTTATTTAACAGTATTTGATTTTTTGTTGACCGTGCTCCAGTTATGTGGACTCAATGTTTGTTTTTTTTCTTATGGAAAAATTCACAAAAAAATTACACAAAAAAGAATGGTGTTGAATTAAAAAAAAAATTTAAAAAAATGTACAGTCCAAAATGTATTGCAGTTTGTTATTATTGTGTTGTTATCCGGCCAAGTTGCACCAAATACAGCCTTACATCCAAGAAATGTGAAGGTAATTCAATTGATGGTTGTCAAGATATTTAAAGGAAAAAACAACAACAGAGATTCTATGCATTAATTAGATAAGATAGAAGATGAAATCCAAAATCAACACATAACAGAGTGAGAAAATGAAAAAGCAGCTACACATGCATAAGCAGTTTCCCTGAAATATCAACAGTAAATTCTGGATAAATACTTTCCTGCTCCTCCGGTTGTGTGTGAATGCAGCAGTATGCCCCTCCATTACTGTTCACAAGTCATTCTGTGAAACACAAGAAATCACTATCTGAAACAAAAGCGGATTAGGCACATTGAAGAAACAGGATTACGTGATAATATTTAATATTCTGGATAATTTTAGAGACCATATTACAACACTCCCTGAGAAAATAACGCGCCCAGACTCGACTTGATGGGAAGATGAAAGACAATTGTAGATTTTTGCTAAAAGCTGGCCGCTACATGCAGCCGCTGTCGTCCTGGCTGCTTCCAGCCTGTCACCCAGCCAGACTCATCAGCCATGGAGAAGAGCCCAGGAGGTAAATGAAACCACTCCTGCTTCAGATGCACTGTTCCTCAATTGATTTCACACACACGTCTCTGAACAATCTGAAACGATGCACTCACACACGCACTCACACACACACAGACATACATACACGCAGAACCCCCCCCTTACCCAAGCAACGCGTGATTCCAAATGGTGTTATTGTGTTGATTCACAAGAAAGGCAAAGATGGAAAATTAGCAGAATCACAGTTTTTATATGTCACCAACAGTGAATAATTGAAGTAGCCCAAATGTGACATCGCCATGGCAACAACAAATTCACACGTCGCAGACTGCCGCATATAGTGCACTAACTCAAGATGCTGGGATGTAGCAAAAGATATTACTGTAAAAGATAGTGACACAATTACACTCATTCATTCAGCGCATCTGTGTACATCCTTGACCCAGTTTCCCTACGGGGATCAAGGAAATTCGAGCTGTAGCAAGGAAACATGTGCAGTTCCCAATCGAGTTCTTTTGGAAACTTTTTTTTTGGCATTTAAGCATTCAGTTCACTACTGATGATCCGCATGATATTTGGCCAGAGCTCATTTACTATGCTAGTTCATGAAATTATGCTAATGAATCCAATTTCCCCTCCAAATTATGCCCCTGCAAATAATAGGAATTCTATTTCTTGCAGTTGATAACATTTTAAGAGACTGACAACTGTTATAGCACCTGTCATATTATCCTTCATTACCCTAATATGGAAAGTCACACCATGATCAGATAGATTCCTGCAAAACATTGAATTTTTAGATATGTGTAAACACTCCTAACTGCATATGCACTGTCTGAAGTGTACACACACACACACACACAAACACACACACACATCACAGACCCCCAGCTGCTGCTCTGTTGTAATTTATTATCCTCCTGTACCCAGTGGAGTCATGAATTCAGCCTGGCCTTTGTGATACACACACACTCACACACGCTCACACACGCTCACACACGCTCACACATACACATTTAATTAGTATAGAGTCCCTAGGGAGAGCACAACAGGGCTAAATACACTGGACATGATGAAGGATGTGAAAGGTTTGGAGCCGTCAGAGAAGGACTTAGTGTATATGAATGGTGAAGAAAGCACATTTTTAAAATATTTTCTTTTAAAATTTACTGTAGAATATACTATTGATGTTTGTGAACATCACTTTAGATTCACATGGAGATATTGGAATAATGATTGGCAGCCTGTCTTGTGTGGATTGCTGTGTTTTAGCGTTACGCAATGAGTTTTAATGGAGACATTTTAGATAGGAGCTTTCCTACACATGTTTATTGTTATTTGCTTTTTCATCCATTGCTGATCCTTTGTTGCTTCAGCTCCTTTATCCTTTCATCCCCTTCTAGCGTAGTAGCTTTTTGCATCATCAAATTCAACAGCCCTAGCTCCACCCTGTACCCAGAGGTCCTTGTGCTTGTGTCCCGAAGCCAACCAGAACCACCTCAACACTGTTTTACCGGCAACATGTACACTATCTGAAAAATTCACGGGACATGGACGCGACTCTGGATTCAGCTTTGTTGCAACATTCAAACGTCACGCCCCCCCACACACACACACACGATATGTGCAAACATTTACATAATTTGCCCAAATACAATCCGACACTCGTACTTCCAGAATGTCAACATGGAAAACAGCCATGCTTTTAAATGGATTATGGTATAATGGATTTTGGAGTTCTTCCAATCACATGAGTGGGCTCCACAAGCCAAATAGAGATAGATTTTAAGATGAAAATCATTTTAAAAGCTTAGTTATGAGCTTTCAATGCCGCCTGTATATGCTCACACATGTACACACACTGGGAGAAATTGCACCATAATTATGCCTAAGGTAGAGGCGATTAATTTTTTAATGGATTCGATGTTTTATTCATAGCACCTATCCAGTCTTGGATATGGCAGCGTACACATGAAACCAGTGCAGAGAGAACACGTGATAAAACAGCTTATTAGCTATCACCCAGGACAAAATACACATCTGTACCTTCGAACAGAACAAGACTTCAGGGTTAAACCATATACTAGGTGCAGATCATTTATGTGAATACATACGTATGTGTGTCCCATATGCTGTTTTTGTGGTTTGATTCGGACAATGTGATGTCAGAGAGACAGATAGAGTGGGGAGAAGGGGTAGAGAACGTCATCTCCTGAGTGAATCCAGTACACCGGTTATTTTGTCCCATAAAATCCATTTACTGTATCAAGCACTCTGCCTAATTATCCACCCCGCTGCGATAGGAATACTTTGCCTCCACGGTGTAGGAGACGCTGTACTGCTGGAGCACATTTAGGACTATCAAACATCAGCCTTTCCTCCTGCTGATTTTCACCCTCCAGTGAATGATTAAGATTTCACTTGAACAATTTTGTTTGCGGAACAGAACGGAGATTAGAAAATGAGGGGAGGAAATGGAGTTCTGGCAAGAAATGCATGACACAAATGTTTGGCTCCTGTATATCTGGTGATGGATCTATTACGGTGATTAAAAAGCAATGCAGGGGAAATTAAAATGTATGGAGGATACATTCGCTGCCACATATAATCATTAAACACATTACACAATTAAAAGATTAATTATATTACACCAGCGGAGATAAAGAGGCAAGATTATTTTGCACTCTAAATTTAGAAATATTTTCTGATGCAGAATAATAAATACAGGCACCATATGTTGTACCACATTTAATAGGGCCCTATTATAAAAAAAGAAGAAAAAAAAGCATCTGGATCCATGTAGCTGCTCCTTTCTTCCAACATGGTGGGGATGGGGAAACATTGTTTTTCAGAGTGAGTGTGTGGGAAGGCAACCTGCATTGCTGCTGCAGGTCTAAATAGGTGCTTTTGAACCCAAAAAACTAAATGAAAATGAAATAGGGACCCCATTTAACTGGAACACATTAGCTTTAAATAACATACACTTACAGATATCTGTCTGTCTCCTAGTAGAGCAACAGTGGTAGGATTTAACACCAAGTACATTTACTGCGTGTTCAGAGGGGAAAGCTTGTACTTTTTACTCCACTACATTTATTTTACAGCTTTAGTTACTCTTCACATAAACAGCCTGCATATAATAAAATAACGATGAGGTTATAAATTAAACTGTATTGTTAAAGATTTGTTCCCAAATTTATTGGCTTGTGGTCGCTTCTTAAACCTCTGTGTATGGTTACATCCCCTAGTCGTGTTTCAAATGTCAGAGTTGTCAGCAGTTCCACCAAGGTCACATTACCCCTCAAATAAATTACTGCTGCAGGCCCAAAGAGGTAAAACTCTCCAATATTTCTTAAAAACCGTACAGTTTATTTTGAAAAATCAATCCAAATTTATGTGGCAGAACTATGGTCTTCTTATTTCCTACCCGATCTATCATATCAAATCTCCTGAGATTTATCTTTTGACCCTCATAAAGTGTTTCAACCTAGCCCCACCTTTAGCTGGTAATATTTCAATGCTTTCATAAATCAGATTATGAGTGCAGGTGTTTATTAGTAATAAAGGATTTTTACATTCTGGTATTGACACATTTACTAGTAAATATGTATTAGTATGTATATACTAGTATATATACACTAGTTTTTTTTCAAATATGCATTCCTATAGAAAAGTGAATTGTTAGAAAAAGAAAGATATTCTATGAAAATATTTATATATATATGTGTATATATATGTATATATATATATATATATATATATATATATATATATATATATATTTTTTTTTTTTTTAATTCCATGACAGATCATATACAGTAAGAGCCAGGCTACAATTTATGTTGGAAGAGGGGCTCTCAATCTATAGGTAAGGTTCCAAAATGGTGTTAATAGGCCAAGTAAAAACAGACTTATGATGAATGTCTTACTTCTTATTTCTTCCTGTACACTTTTGTTGCATTGGCTGCAGATTCGGGGCAGAAAGAAATGGGACAATGGAGCCTCAAATTGTAACGAAAGCGCTGGGAAAGAAACATGAGCCATGATAAGGAACTTTACACTGTAACAAAACTGCTGCTGGACAACGCTGTGATACGTAAGTCAAAGGGATTTTAAATTGTAATGATAATAATGATGTTTTAAATATCTTTCCAAACATCCAAACGAAAAAAAAACAAAAAAACATCGCGTCATTCACATGCTACACCCGAAAGCTGAGGTTGATCTGACAAACAATTAGAAAGATATACGAGCCACAGACACACAAATGCTTCTTTCTTTATACACTATATTGCTAAAAGTATTTGCTCACCCATCCAAATCCACCATCCCGTGCACAAAGCAAGGCCTATAATGACATGGATGACGGAGTCTGGTGTGGATGAACTTGACTGGCCTACACAGAGTCCTGACCTTGACTCAACAGAACACCTTTGGGATGAATTAGAGCCTGGGGGACTGAGAGCCAGGCCTTCTTTTCCAACAGCAGTGTGTGACATCACAAATAGGCTTCTGGAAGAATCACTCTTAAACCTTGTGGACAGCCTCCCCAGATGAGTTGATGTCACTTAAATTCATATTAAGCGAATACTTTTGGAAATATAGTGTAGATAGCTAAATGAGTACTACTTCTTTTTGAGGGAATTTACCTGCAAATAATTATATTGCATATGCACAGCTAGCACCAGTCCCACCAGGCTGAATATAAATAGTGTTACTATCAGACATCTGTAATCTATTTTTTAAATCGGATTACTCTAAGCCGGTCCCTCTCTAACCCTGCCAATACCTGCCATACTCCTCCCATCGGCTGCTCATCCTTTCCATACACATTAAATAATGCAGAAAACTATACGTTTTCGCCTTATTTATCACTCTCTCCCAGCTGGACATGAAGTGACAGATTTATGAGATAGCCATTTTGTGGCTGCATGTCACACAGCCCAGTTGAGGGTCGGTCAGACTGGCAAAGCTATTTGATGACCTCTAGGTGATAATGACCATACAGGAGAGAAGGACACAGGGGAGGACATCGAGAGAGAGATAAAAGGATGGTATGAGCAGGAGATGAGGACGATCAGATATCTGGCAGGGTAGCGCAAAGTGGACACAAAGACGTCTCCCAGCTGGGCGAAACATGTTAGACGTGTGATACCACAGAGGAGGAACTGGGAGAAATTAAGATTATGTGATAAATCACAAGATAATTTGTTTAACTGAATAGAATACTGTGTGCACAGGAAATTAGGGCTGCAGATAATTATTTTCATTATCAATTAATCTGAAGATTATTTTCTCAATTCATCAGTTATATATATAATGTCAGAAGATTGTGAAACATGTAAATGACTACTTCCCAAAAACTAGAACTACAAAATTGCTTCCAACTATTGACCCTTTAAATATTTCTTATTATTATGTTTGTATTCTTGTTATTTCCTACTATATGTATAAAAAGAAAAAGGATTGTTTATTATCACTCTTCACTTTCTTGCACCGTTTGCATCCATCCACAGTTCACCTGTTTATAGTCTTGTATATTTCTATGGATTGTTGTGTCGCCAATAAACCAGAGTCAAATGCCTTGTGCATAAACCTTTTTGGTCGATAAAGATTCTCATCGCCATATGGGTGTTTGTGACAGAAGCTTAGGGAAGGTTCACATCAACACTTCTAGAAGAAGCATCCAGACCAGCATTGTCTTTCTGCTGAGCAACAATTCAAATGCATGTCATGTATTTGTTTCGCTTATCATTCAATCTCCCCCCATCCTAAATTTTCAATGACTGTTTCTAATTGTATTCATGTCTATCAATGTTGTGATTTTTAATGAACACCACTGAACTGCTCTGTGTTGTAATGTGTTCTATAAATATAGCTGCCATATATATATATATATATATATATATATATATATATATATATATATATATATATATATATATATATATTATTTACAAGAAGGAAAAGGAATAGAACGTGCTACTGATTCAATGCTCTCATGTTTCATTTTTCACATTTGCAGTACAGCAGCATGAGATCATAAAGCTTGGACCAATGATGCTCTTTTTTTCTGAGCCATCCTTGATGTGAGGGGGGGGGGCATCTCAGTTTTCTCACGACCTGATACTGGCTGCATCTTGAAAGGAAAGGACCGTGCTGGGAGGAGATTTTTCCTTTTTTTCACTTAATCATTTCTGACCTCAGTGGGCAGTATTTATGGATAGCACGGCCGTATTATTGGCGCATGGCCGTTAAACGCTGGAGAGTTTAGGCGAGGCTGCCGGTCCGCCAGCCAATCAGATGTCGAGGTGTGGCTCTCGGAGGGAGTGGTTACCATGGTGAGGGTGGCGCTAGAAGCGGAAGTGTGTCTGGGCTGATCTCTCGCTGTCATTCGGCCACGGTCGGTTCCGAGAGGGAGAGAGAGAGAGAGAAGGAGAGAGAGAAGGAGAGAGAGAGGGAGGCAGCCAAGAAGCACACAGGAATCGGCTGGCTCTGTTTTGGGAAAGACAGCGAGAAATCCAAAAAAAAAAGAATAATAACGAAACCATACGAACAATGAAACCGATCGAGTAAGGCTTGTGAACGAATATATGTCACACACTCTGAACAAAGCTGTTTGATGATAGGGTGCAGATTAGATCCAGCAGAGACAGAGCTGTGTCATTGAGCAGGCAGGACACGTCAGGAGAAGGGAGAGAGAGAGAGAGAGAGAGAGGGAGAGAGAGAGAGAGAAAAAAGCTGACCGACTGTACTGTACGAGTCAGCTATCAAATCCTCCTCTGAAAAGCTTTGCCTGCCCTACACATCTTTTTTTTTTCCCAAGGACACCACCTTTGCTCTCCACCCGAGGGAAGGATCTCGACAAAAGACATCGCCCAGGTCGAAGGTGGTGATCAGAAGGTGACAAGAAAAATTCGTATTCGCCTGTCCGGCTAGCTAGCATTCGAGCTAACGGTTAATAGCTAGCTAGCTACTATTAGCAACGGCTGGTTAGCTACCCAGCTAACATGTCTAGTTTATTTCAACGGCTTGACTTTCCCCTCATTCGTCAAGTGTAAAAACTAAGAATGATATGTGTTTATCAGTCGTGTTTAGAACAAATTAGACATGTGTATTACTTATTTATAACATAAAAAATGAGATTTGTCTGTTCATAGACTCCTGACAGCTGTCAAACAAGGTCGAGTGTTTTCCATTAGACTATTCGGGTCGTTATTATACACAGTTTTTAATTAACATATGAAATGCTTTAACACTTCTTATGTTCTCGTCGAGGTGGCGGATTGTATGTCAGTTGGATATGCGTCTCCAAACGGGGGAATGTGTCGGGCCGACGCAGCCGTGTTTCTGGTGATATTTGCGGCTGCCAGCAGCTCAGCTGTAGACTTACAAGCTGGCAACGTCACGGGGTTATAATTAGCTAAAGATGTCATGTTAACTGTTTGGCTTTTTTCAACTGCCCAGTGTAATAAGGGTAGATTGTTCGGCGCAAGAATGAGCTCATTCATGACAAAAGTTGTGTGATTATCATATGTCTAGGAATTCTCTGAGGGAGTGAAACAGACCCAATAGAAAAAGATCTTTTATGTGACTAGAAAATGTCTGTGTCCATCACCTAGTTGTTTCTAAATCCCTTGATCTATAGGGGAATTAGAGGGGCTGACTGCTAACTCAGTGCATGCCATCCTGTGTGCTCTTCTCTCAATAGGACCAAACGATCACGGGATAGCATTTGTGTGTGGGGGGAGAAAACAAATGGGGGATTACGGGTTTGGAGTCCTAGTTCAAAACAACACTGGCAACAAGTCCGCATTCCCGGTCCGAATCCACCCGCATCTGCAGCCCCCACACCACCACCAAAATGTGTCGCAGAGCCCTGCTGCTTTCATAAACAGCACCACAGCCGCAGGGAATGGCACCACGGGAGGTTCTCCCTGGCTCTTCCCTGCCTCTGCCACCCACAGCAGCGTGCAAGACGAGATCCTGGGGGGCCCCGAGAAGCCCAAAGCACAGCAGCAACAGGAAATGCAAGAAACGCAAGAAAAGCAGCAGCAGCAGTTGTCCCCCGGGAGTCACCAGGAGGGTGGAAGCGGCGGCGGGATCATTTCAGAACTGGAGAAAGCCCGGTCCGAGGAAGGCAAGACGGACAACGGCACGTCCGAAGGAAGTAACGGAAAGGAGAAGCAGCTCCGTCTCGAGTCTCCGGTCCTGACGGGCTTTGATTACCAGGAGACGTCCGGTCTTGGGGGAACTGGCCCGATCCAGTCCAGCACAACCTCATCATCGCTCACTGGCTTCAACAACTGGTCGGCCGCCATCCCGCCGGCGCCTTCAACCATCATCAACGAGGACGTCAGCTTCTTCAACCCGGCCTCCGCCAACAACGGACCCTTGCTGTTCCAGAACTTCTCGCACCACGTCAGTCCAGGTTTCGGGGGGAACTTCTCCCCCCAGATAGGACCGGCGGCAGCCTTGTCCCAGCACCACCCGGCCCCCCCGCCGCACCCCCATTTCCAACACCCCCACAACCAGCACCAGCAGCATCGGCGCTCCCCCGCTTCTCCACACCCTCCGCCGCCCTTTCCGCACAGGAATCCGGCCTTCAGCCAGTTGCCGCATTTGTCCAACAGCCTGAACAAGCCCCCGTCCCCCTGGGGCCCGGCCAGCTATCAGAGCCCCTCTCCCTCCCCCGGCTCCTCTACCTCTTGGAGTCCTGGAGGAGGTTACGGCAGCGGCGGCGGCGGCTGGGGAGGGTCTCAGGGCAGAGATTATCGCCGGGGGCTGAACGGCGGGATCACCCCCATCAACTCTATCTCGCCACTGAAGAAGACCTTCCCCAACAACCACGTGGCATCCCAGAAGTACCCTCGCAACAGTCCTGCAGGCTTCAACCCCAAGTCCTGGATGGACGATGGAGTCGGTCGCAGCGATAACATCTTCCCCTTCCAGGTCAGTTTGCATTCTGTCAGTGACATTCTCCTTGTGTCTCTTATTAGATATCATGCAGCTCTTCTCAATGCCTACGTACCCCCGTGTGCATGCTCCTGCTTGTGTGAGTGTGAATATTTCTCAGCAGTGACTGCATGCTGCCTGAATGATTAACAATCAACTCGCCCTTTATGCCATTAATTTTTATTACAGTATGTGGTAGGGCTTCTATTAATAGGGCATGGGGGGAGGGCATGCTTTTACGCGATGCATTTGGTAACGTGTTAGCTTAGAAATCCGTCGTCGGGATTTGTACTTCCACAGCTGTACGTCCCTGATGATGACTAATGTGGCTCTGTCACTGCAGTGGTTTGTGCCACGTATATGAGCTGGGGGGTTGGAGGGAGGCGTCGGGGGAGGCATCAGGGACGGAGAGAAAAAGATGGGTAGAAGGGTATGGAAATAGGGAGAGGAAGAGAGGAAGAAAGGGAGAGGGCGTAAGGCGAAAGATCTTTGGAAAGGACGAGCGTTAATGACAGACTGATGAGATGTCGAGAAAATTCTAGAGACACTAGTGAACAAAAACGTCATTATCAAATATCTTGTATTTGTTTCAGAAACAAAAAAACATGTTTCACTGTAGATAGATGCATCAAGCTATATCCTTTACTCCTTCCATATCACAGGGTATCCATATTTTATCCGTAAAATGGAGCCTAATGATTTTCCAGGATTACAGCTTTATTAATGACCCAGGTCGTGGCTGCCAAGGGCTAGTAACTCGTTTACAAAATGCCAGGCTATTCGTAGCATAATTTTGATTGCGGGGTCCAATTCTCACATTAAAGATGACACGAATAACAGTATTATCACATGTAGAAAATGCCCGATACAATTGATGGAAAGGGGGTAAACGAAGCATGGAGATAAATTCATTTTATTGATCCAGCTCATGATTGATTGTGTTGGGTCGTTACAAGTGGGCGTGTAGGTTCTGTACATAACCTTTGCTTTCTTATCTTTGATAAAGTTCCTTTATTTACCGTCAAGAATACCTGCCTCCAATGTAAAATTAGATGGAGTGGGAATGTTAAATGATTCAGAATGATCAGAATGATTGCTTACTTTTGTTGTTGCAGCTGTCAGTCAATGGCCTAACAATGTTGCTAATTGGCCATAGAGACCACCAGTGAGGGCTCCGTGATTGGCTATCTGTGAGGAGAAAGTCTTCAATCATAATTTACATTTTTATTCAGTTTTCTCAGACCTTTTCTTCAAGACCTCACTAAAATTCTCCTAATAAGCAGGTGGACAACATATAAAATATATCGAAATTTCTATAATAATGCTTGCTTATACATTTTCATGAGTTTTCTTATCTCCATTTGCAATTAATGACTCAAGAGTGCACTGCAGGCCAAACAGTGAGGACGCTGTACCGGCATGCCTTGACATGTCTTGAGTATTTTTTGCTGAATAAGTAGCAAAGCTCACCTCTGAGCGGGTTTTTTTTTTTTTTTTTTAACCAGTAGATAGCAGGCTAATTACTGCAAGAACGGGCCAGGTTCATATCTGACCTGCTTCAATTCATTAGAGCCTCATCCCGCTTATATTTCAGTCACAGTGGTAAAATCAACTCGGATACGCAGGATATTTCAGGACAATTCTGCGTCCATTTTGAGCAGTGGACAGTCCCTTCTGTTACATCCCCATGACAGGTTTAAGCTAAAGATAGCATTACTGTAGCTGCAGTATGTTGCTGTTCCCCGTGGTCGAATCAGATCAGCCAAAGTAGCATTGTCCTTCTGCCTTCTTGATACCGCAAGGGCAGATGGAGGATGGGCGTAGAACGGAACGTGCGTGTGACTGACTCGCTGACTATGCAGGTATAACTCATTTAGAAAGACAAGTGATAATTCCGTCGGGATTATAAAAAAAAAAAAATAAGATCGCTGTTAAGGAGTGGTTGGATTGATAGGTGCTGTGGTGATATAATAGTGCACAATATTTTGGGAGACAATGGAATCTTTTGTATTAACCCAATGCAGACATTTATGTATGTTGAAGGTCATATCATGCAGTTTTCAGCATTTTATTTTGATATTTTTTAACATGATATATTTGCAGGTTTAAAGTGCCGACAATCTCATTAGTTTTTACAGCTCCTCTCACAAGCTACACTCTGGAGCTCCAGAAAGCTTTTGGTCTATCTCATTAATATTCATGAACCTTCCTTCTGAAGCGGGTGGTGAGTGTATGGGTGTGACATCATAAATTCGGACAAGTACAAAGGATCCGCAAAGTTTCCGAATCCAGGCTGTTCACATTTCTCTGTGGTTCTCCTTTTCTGGGGTGTTTGATCCATGGGACGGTTATTATATATCACCTCAACCTTCCCTACAGTCAAAAAGAACTCCAATAAAAAAATTAATTTTAATGATATAGGGCTTTTAAAGAAGTATATCGGTAAATGTATCTATTCGTGACCCGTATAACTTGTTTTTTTTTTTCACCTGTTAGTAGACGATATTGTTCCACCCGTAGAAACTGAATTGGAAAATGTGTCATTTTGGTGCGAGCGCATAAGATCATGTTGCAGTGTTGAAGCTGTCACTGTAGAAACCACTGCTGAATTATTACGCAGGCAACGTGAGCGTCGAGTGTCTTCATCACGGGCCTCCTTTTGTGTCTAGTTAAGTCTTCAAAGTAGCTGCGGCAATGTTGGTTTTTTTTTTAATGTCCAGTTGATAGTAAAAGTCATGTGATAATTGACATATTCATCAATATATGAATGTATATATTGCTGTAGTCCAAATTGCTAAACAAAGGGCTTAGTTTTTCTTTTTAATTTTTAAAACTACTGTTCTAATAGTTGTTCTCATTGCTTGTCAGTTCGCGCCCATGATGATGCGTTTTCAGATGACTGATGACACACGTTGCCTCACACAAGGTGCCCTCCAGTTTGGTAACTGACACACTGTAACTGCTCCTGTAACTCCGGACTAAACGCACTCCGTGAGGAACTGTTGTCACATTGTTCCACCGTGAGCCCCGTTTGACCATTTCACTTGAAGAATGAAGGATCCGTGGCTTTTTAGTAAGAATTTGAAGTTATTGGACTGTTCGTGAGGTGGAGACACATTAAAATATCAATCTCCTGCTGAACAGGTATGACAACTGCAAGCTTTTAAAGTGTAATATGCGATTTGCCTCTGGTCATAACTGTCGGTTCCTATTTGCAAATGATTAAAACCTTAAATTTAGTGAATATTTTATTCAAACTCACACAGTGACCAAGCACACTTGGGCAATCTCAATGTTCATAATGAATCGTTTACCCTTCAACCGACTATAAGAATGTTGACAGTTCTAATGCTATATAATATAACGGTGAATAAATGTAATAAAAATGTGCGGCAAGTTTTGGCAGGGAGGAGGAGGAGATGAAGACGGAGAAGACGACGACACCATGATGAACCCCCTGTTTTGTCTCCTGGCCAGGCACATTGCAGCTATCTGCTTATGCATTGGTCAGCTTGTAACTACCATTACACCACAATTATGTGCTTTTTAAATGGAAAGCCTTCCTTTTTTTGCACTGTCTTGCTTATCCCCCCCATATAATCAATGTCACTGACCTATGACTCTTGTCAGGTGTTCTGGGCTGATTTGAACCGGTGAATTTGGCCAATGACCACGTCAAGACTTGTAGTAAGCCAGGACAGGATATTGTCTCAGTAAGCCGCCTGGATGACTGTTGGCTCACTGTTTGTGTAGCTTAGCTATACCGCAGCTTTATGCATTGTTCTTATATGAAGGTGCATTATTAAACTGCCTCAAGCGTTCAGCCTCTGTTAAACTTCCCTTTCTTCGAAAGGACATCTAATCGACATGTTAAGTAAATTTCAATCGCAAATGTAAGAAATCACGCTGCGATTGTGACTGCTGCCACCAGTTCAATGAATTATGTTGCTGATACGTTAATGGGTAACACAGCAGATCTATTGCTTTTGTCACAGAAGTGGAGACGGCTTCTTTTTTACGTACACAGCCTATGTTTAGACATTCTTCTTTCTTTTTTTCCCTGCAGAATGTGACTTTGGTACTGAATTTATTCTTAAATTTTTTTCATGTAATATATTGCTGTTAACGTTCCAATTTTCTTTCACATAGATACAATTTACAGACGTGTTAATCCATGCGGCTCGTTGTTTGCGTATTTATTAAAAGTTTATTTGCTGTCTACCTTCTAATTTTCCCTGACTCGCTGTGACATGCAGTAGCAGAGAAGCCCCGCCTGCTGCTGCTGTAGGGATGAGCAACTCTCTGATGGCTTGTTTATTCAAAGTTCATTAATATTAAACATGTCAAAACTGCACTGTTGAAAAGGTTCTCGAGATATGCAAGGGACACACAAGTAGGTCCCACTGTCAGACTGAAAAAACTGCTTTGATGATGGACTTGTCATTTCTTTTATGCTTCCTGTGAAGGGGTCACTCCTCTTTTTCATGTGATACCTGTGAAGGCATCATTTGCTGACTAACAAACACTTTGGTACCATTTTCATCGAAAGCAAATCTATCACAACTGTCTATTTGTATATTTAGTCCTGCAAAAGATGAAATATCATCCTGTTCGTTAAAAACTGGGGAAGTTGTGCATAGTATAGACATTTTAGGACAATTTGGATCAGCATTAGGGCCCAGATGCCTCTGTATTGTAACTTTTTTCGTGATTACTTTTGTAGCTGTAACTCAGAAATCGTACCATAACGGACTATGTGCACATCAGCAGGGTTGATGTTTTCAAGTTTCGCAAGCACACCCTCTATAGTTCTGTTCCCTTTCGCCGCTTCATACAAGGGTTTAACAAATTCAGCCGCTGTTTGCCGTGCTGATTTCCATGATGAGAACAGAGTCGAGCAGGTTTTTGCATCGAAGAAAGAACGTTTATTCATTTCAGGTAGCTTTCCTCCCCTCATCCCGTAGCATGTGCAAATTCTCTTGCATGCATGCACATCTACAAACACACATTCTGAGGCATTAAGCTGTAGAAGCCCGAGGTTTCGGCCATTAGCCCTGGTCCTTGTGACACCGGTGTTGAATGAGAGAAATGTTTTTTTTTAGACTAATGAACGGCCTGAGCTGGGCCGGCACATAGCTCCGCCGCTCATACCAGCCTCATTGTGCCCTTCTCGCACCCTTGACAGACGCTCCGAAACAGGAAGAGAAAGCGCTGGTGTGTACGGGCGTGCTCGTGTGTGCCGAATGCGTGCACGGGCTCTAATTAGTCCCTGGCCTGTGTCTTCTGCACTATGTGCTTTAACAAAGGAAGAAGACAAAGCAGAGTCTATCTCCAAGTGTCATGTTCTATTTAGCCTAGCTCATTGCATACAATGAAGTCAGTTCAGTGTAATCCCTAAGCAGCGCAAATACGGCTGGAGCCCCGGCCTCTGTCGCTCCTGTGACACCCCGAATACACACTCTAAAGTGTACACACACACACACACTATTCAGCCATTCAGCCAACACGGGGTAATAGGTTGTTTTTGACAGTTGGGGGTATTTAATGTCGAAGCAGGCCTTTTGAAATACACTGACCAGGAAGAAACATAATCACAAACTCAACCTGCTTCCCTTTCCTGCCTTCCTTTCTTCTCTCTTTTTTTTCACCTCGCCACTCTCTTTCTCTCTCTCGATCTCCATCATCCCCTTCTTTCATCTGCCATATTCCCCTTCCCTCCTTTGCTTTGGGCTTCCTCTCTTTCCCTCTTGTCTCAGGGATTAGAAACACAAAGAAAAAGAGGGGCAAACGGCGACCTTCCCACCAATTAACGTGAAGGAGATGACAAAATATTCTTTAACCGCCCTAAAATTTGAAAGAATGAAGCAGTCATACATTTTGTGTCCTTTGCCACCGTAGTTTACTCCTCTCTTGCACCCTCCCTTCAGCTTCCATTTTTCATTAAAAGGCAGGTGACGTGGAAGATTAATGTTTGAATTAATCACCCACAGCATGCTGTGTAATCATTCTTTACTTCTCTACACATCAAAATCTATTTGAGGTTGTTCTGTGGTGCCTAACATTACCCTCCATACTGTTTGTGGCAAGCAGTTTGATTTTTGTAGTTTATAAAAAGCAGCTCTAAAGGTTCTGTTTTAGTCAATAGGGTTGTACAAAAGCCGAATATAATCTTTGTTTGATGTGTGAAAGATGTTAATGATGAGTAACGGGCATGTGAAACTAGCAAGTGGAGACACTGTTGTGGTTTAGACTTTAGATTAGTCATTCAAATAGTTGGACACAAACGTGCCTTAAAACTTTATGGCACAATAAACCGTTTGACCACAACTTCAACCTGTATTAGCATGTTCCGTCTGCGGTACCTTGACTACTACTTCTGTCAGGTGACGCAGGCCTGAGTGAATTCACCACACTTCACGCATTCCGCTCATATTAGCGTTTAGTATTTTTAAATGACTTGTTTTGCCCAACCCGCAGTTGAAAACCCAAAGATATTCAATTTATAATCAAATCATGTTAAGACAAAGGCATCAACAAAGCAAAAAAAAAAAACTAAATGTTTATTATCAAGTAGTTGCTGATTAATGAAGCAATTGTTGCAGCTCTGTATTCTTCAGAGTACAGGTTGTAATAGGCCAAATTGCCAAATTAGCATCTTCCATAATTATGACTTAAGGTAAAAACGTATCTCAATGAAATCAGTTTTCCGCTTGTGTTGGTCATACCTTTTCTTACTTCTGAGGAGAGACTACTTGTGTAATATAATGTTTTTAATATTGACTCATATTTGGTTATAAGAATAACAGTAACCGCACCTAAAGGCCATAGTAAATGAAACCAATTTTCTCAGCTCATGGTTCCATGTCTTCCACAAACTTAATTCCGAATAATTCCATCTTCTGTTTGTGCAGTCTTTTTGAGACTTAAAAAAAAAAGAAAAGGAATTGATGATGTGTTTACCGCCTGCATAAACCTGGCATGTTTAGTTAGTTTAATCTGTAATTGGTTTAGATTCAACAGCCAGAGACACGTCTTATTGCTACAGGACAAACAGAGGTCTCTGTCACCTTTTTAGATTCGTTTTGCTGATTATTTCTTTTCGCGTGCTCAGGTGCACCGGGCTTATAACACTGTTGTGTGCAAATAATACAGCTTTTAACTGCCGTGGCTGTTCAGTGTTTATACCTGTAGCCTCGGGTGGCACGGGGCGAGCTTTCATATACTATAATGTAGACCGTGCCCTGTAAATTGTGCGGAATTAATCCATGCGTGCGCATGATTCTGGATATGACGAGTGACCACGACTTTGTGTGTTGTGTGCACATCCTGTAAAAATCAGGGATTGAGTACTTTGCTGGTCAGCTGGCCAGTTGTGTTGAGAGGGAGGGAGGGAGAGAGAAAGTGAGAGAAGGATGCACAAATCTGATGATTAATCACCGGCTGCGCCTCTCTAGGTTAATGCTTAGCAACTGCAGAGCACCAGCCGGGCCTCATGTCCGCCATACTGAGTCCATCGCAGCCACAAAATGAATTCCTGTCCTCCTGAAACAATATAATGCGATTACCCCGCAATATTCCAACTGTGCCAAGGAGATGGCACAATAAAGAATAACGACGAGTTGATACTTTCTGCTGAGTTCTCATATAATACTATAGTAATACTGTAAATACAGCAGATCCAGGAAAAACTGCACCTGTGTATTTATTTGTTAGGTAATGCGTTTGTTGCCTGCCTATGTTGAAACGTACCCACTTGTGGTTTACAGTTCAAACAGTAGCCATTTGTTTTCTGCTCCTCCCGTTTTTGAATGTTTGGTTTATTTGACCTGAAGCAATAGCCTAAATCCACATAAGGTACCGAGGCGGATATGAGAAAACGGTAGACATAGTCTGGCCTATATTCCTTTGTTGATATTTGATGGAGAGAGAAGGAGAGCGCACGTTCGCTGGCTATCATGTTCTAGCAGGTCGTCCCTGTTTCAGCCTGAACGCTGGTGAAAGCGTTGGCTACAGCTCAGGAAGTTTGGCCCTTCCACCAACCAGCGTGCCAGATATCACAACCACTCTCTCTGGCTGATGAGATGGTGAAATAAGTTGATGAATTTTTGTGAATCACTGCAAAAGGAGAAACCAAAAAAACAAAAAGTTGCCTGCCTGCCTGACTCCCGGTCACACGGTTCACTGATGCGTGTCTGTTTTCCTGAACCCTTTAACATCTGACCCCTGTGGAGTTCATAATGTAACATACCATTGTACCCTATGAGCCTTTCTTCCCGAGGTGCTGTAGCTCTCGGACTGTTTCTCTCCCCAGATGTCGGCCTGCAGTTTGGAGGGTGCGATCTGGTTGCTGCACAAAAAAGCTCATAGCTCTCTATGCAGATTCGCTTGTAGGAAGACAAAGAATGAATGGGAAAAGTGACTGACTGTGCAAATGAGTTACACACGTGTTGGTCAGCTCTCATTGTATCAGGGCATAGCTGGTCAAGTAGTCTGGATGATTTTCAAACTTCTCAAGTGAGGTTCCTCATATATAATAATTTATTTTTGTGATTTTTTTTTTTTTTTATACTTTGTTTTGACACTATGTTAGCTTAATTTAACAAGATTTTGTGCAATGTTGTGCATCTTGTTTAGAGTTATTGAGTTCTCTTCAACCTTTTTGTCCTTTTTTGTCTTTGGTTTCCTTGAGGCAGATGAGATTTCAAGTAGGCTGTACAATAAATCAATGAGGATTGATGAAGGAGCGTCTTGCTTGGCCGGTCTGTGCTAATTTTTCAGGCCGGCAAATCAAAAAACGTCACGTTTTTCTTAAAAAACACACCAAATTGTATCTTTGAATGGTGTTAAGAGGGGGAAAAATAGACCGATTAAACCTTGTTGTTCACAAGGTTTAATGAGTTTCAAGAGACAGTAACGTGTCAAGTATCATCTACAATCTCATCATTCCCTGATGGTCAGTTAGGCTTAGCTAACTCTTATGTAGATGTCTCCCAGATTTAAATCATAGACCCAAATAATATCTAACAGGGTTGATATTAGAGACACAATGCAGGACCAAAAATAAAACTCAGTCGTGACCAGACACGAAAAATATAATCATGACTAAACCTTGGACTCAGCTTATTGGCTCAGTGTGACATCTCTGACGCATGTGTGAGGAATGAAAACCTCTTTTGAAAAGTGTTTCTGCTTTTGTGGCGGCAAGCATCAGAACGACTGGAAAAATGGGGAAGAAAAAAGATGCCCTCGGAAAAACGCGTGATGTTTTGTGGACAAAACACTTGGCACCAACTGTAAATATGAAAAGGGTGAGGTCAAAAGCATGGTCGTCGTTTTTTTTTTTTTTTTTTTTTTTTTTTTGATTCTGCGCGAGTTATGGATTTTTTGGACAGAAAGGAAGCAAACGAGTTGAGCAGCTTAACGTGTTGTTGTTGTTGTTGTTGTCAGTCGCTGCATATTTAGTTTGGTTGAGGTGGAGTCCAGACAGAAGCCTTATCAGCATGGCACTTGGAGGGCGGTGTGTGTGTGTGTGTGTGTGTGTGTGTGTGTGTGCGCATATGTGTGTGTGTTCGTGTATGGGCACATGTTCTCGATTTCACATTGCATGGGCATGTGTGTTTACATGTGTTTTTGTGTGCACAACATTTCCAGGACGGCTGGTATGCCAAGAATGCCCTTGCTGTAGGTGACAAAGCTGTCGCTCATGGATTGGCTCGGCTCCGGCTGCTTTCACTGTTGTCTTTCATCCCGCCACCTTATTGAATCAGCGGGATTTTATGTTTAGTTGGATAACGGCAGGGGAAAAAAAAACACATTTATATATACTGTAAAAAGAGGAATTGTTGTGAGATTGTAAGAACAAATTCAATCTCATCAAAGCGTCTCATTGAACAGACAAGACAAAGCGAAATGATTTTCTTGCTGATAAAAGTCGAGTGGGTCACATTTCTGTGTCATAAAGATAACTCTGAAGTATCTTTTAAGCTGCAAACTCCAGCAGAACATAATAATATGAGCCCTGAAGTAAATCTATTTTCATGTACACGAATAGACTTTGTTTGATTTCAATTGTTACTTGTTTCACTTACCCTATGTGAAACAAGGGGTCAATCTTAATTTGTTCAGTCTCCTGCTGTTTAGGACAAAATATTAAATATTTAATCAATTTATTGATGATTACATCTCTACTATTAAACTACTAATTATTAATCTAATAATTTTGAGTGTCGGTCGAATGTTGGTCTGGACAAAAGTTTTAGTTTGAATCGTTTCGGTAATCAATATATTATTCAAATGTCAAAATCATAACAGTTGTTAGTTTCCATTTATTTAAATCCTTACAATATTTCATTATTGCCAAAAAATAAGAGATCTCTTGTATAAATGTATCCGAAATCAAGCTGCATTTAACACTGAAATATTGTGTTGTATTTTTATAATTATTACTTACCAAAGCGGGTTAAAAAAATAACCTGACCCTTTTTTTTTTTTGTTGCTCTCTCTCTCTTTCTTTAGGAACGCACCAGGTCATTTGACAGCTTCAACATGAACACTCTGGAGAGCTCTCTGATCGACATCATGAGGGCGGAGCAGGATACCCTGAAAGGTGAAGGTGCCAGCCCTCATCTGGCTAACGCTACGCAGACAGCGAGACACACTGCTACAGCTTCTATTTCACACTGTACCAATAGACACATCATGAGATTGATTCACTGAAATCTGTAACAAAGTACGTAGTTTTGTATAGGAAACAGAAACAGACTGAGCATCACACAAATAGTCACATCTTGTATACCTTTATATAATAAACATTACCCCTTTATAATGATTACACAGTAATAATACGTTTAAAGATCTAATGATTAAGCACCTAAAATCACCTGACTCATTTTTAGTAGATTGCAGTATTGAGAAAAGATTGATATCATAAATAGGTTAAAGTAGCAACACACATCAACATCATACATATGTAGTAAAGGCAAACAAAATAAATGTTTGTCACGATTTTATTAAATTGACTAAACAAACAGGAGCTGTGTTACACCGGAAGGTAGAGCTGATAACCACACACACATTCACACGTTCACAATTTAACACTTCAAGTTTTAGCAGCGTAGTTTTCTTTTCCTTCAGATGTGGGCATATCATGTACACTTACGTTGCTGTGGTTACGACTCAGCAGATTCTAAGGATCCTAGCTTGTACAATCGACTGGTATCGGCTCAAACAAACCTGATCAAACGCTGATCATTCCTCAACTGTGTTTTTAGCTCGATAGTGTTCGTCAGATCATATCAGCTGTGGCCATTTGATGTTAATTCCTTGAGTAAATAAGGTGACCACTCTCTGGTTAAAGTCCCTGCGAGCCAATGTTTGTAAAACCACTGTACCGCTTTTGTAGTTCCAACAATTCCAACAGAATGAAAACTACAGATCACTTAATGTACAATTCTCACATTGTTCCAGTTCACATTTCTTTGTATTTACGTTATGTAATAAATAAGCATGTAGACTCAATAGTTTTGAACTGGCTGCCGGTGGGTCTTGCTCAAGTTATTTTGTTTGTGGTTGGTCTGAAAACGGAAAGATGGCTGGAAGTGTACATGGTAACAGTTCTCAGAAAAAGAGTTACCCACCCTCACTGATGCCGTTACGCTCTCACCTTGACCTCTGAGCTACCTATCAGCCAGAAAGAAGAAAGAAGTGAATAGGACGAACAGATACATACATATTTAATCAACATTTAGGTGAATTTAAGTGCCGGATTGAACCTGATATTGATGGGCACCCGGGAAAAAAAAATCACACTTCTGCCTTTCTCTTCCTTCTCTCTGCTTCCCTCTCTGAATAAAAAAAAAAAAAAAGACAAAACAGAAATAGTCGTTGCAAAATTCATTTTGTGCCCGAGTGTGGTGCAATGAGTATGACCTCTTTTTCCTCATGCGTTTTAAGACGGAGAAGCAGAGGGAATACAGAGCTGATGGAGGCTTAGGCTTTGTATTTTAAGATGGGATTTGTGAGAGAGATGGAAGGACTCTCGCTTTGGACTCCCACTGAACCGAAGTCGCCGGCTGTGAATAGTCTCAAATAATCACAGATGCAGAGTTTCCTTAACTTGATGGATGATAACAATTCTGTCAGAAAAAGACACAGAAAACTGTCTGTCTGGTTTGCTGATATATGGGTTTTGTCGGCACATTGCTCTGCTACCGCTGCAAATTTATGTCGTAATCATTACAGCATGGGAGCAGACGCTTGCAACTTGTTGAAAAAGAGAATTGCAAATTGCCCGTGATTGTAACTGACTTTGGTTATTGATGAATAAAGACTTGTAGATGTCAGATATTGGCTCAATGTTGTTAGGCAACATTGGTCAGTGGTAATCCAGAAATGGGTTATCGACTGCTGAAAGTAGCTTGCGTTATTTATTGTTTTAAAGGGTGTAACTGACAGTAATTATAGATAGTTCTCGGCTAACAGGGCGTACTGTGCATGGTGTTGGTTATTGGTTGAGAGGGAGGTGCGTGCAGGAGTGGTTCTAGAAGGGAAGGGATCATTGTTTCAAGGAAAACACCTTTAGTTTGTCAAGGTTTTATTGGAGCAAGGACCTGTATGGGGCACTAAGGCTACATTTTGTCTGTCTTAACTCATGTACTTTAACGGCAACAAGGCACAATTCTTATACTGAATGTGCATGTTGTTATTTTCTAGGACGGCCATGTAAAACACATCCAGAGTGAAAACTATGGGGGCCAGACACTTAACTATCACCTCATATTTATTTCAGCCTCACACCCACCGGGCTCAGCCACATCCAGCTGTGATCTAATGTTCTGCTGTCAAACCTCAGTAAATCTTCCCTGGGTATTAGGAGAGGAAGACTGGAAGGTTACCTCATTAGCTGCGTTTTGGTATCTTAGCTCCAGCTATGCTGGCGCATATTCCTGCAACTGTTAGTTCCAAGAGCTTGGACACCAGAAGACAACACAAATTTAGTCCTAAATTTAAAAAAACACAAACTTCTGCTTTATTAGGAATCAAACCATGCAGGGTTATGAAATATCATAGTTTAGTAGATGCCATAAATTTTGTTTCCATTGAACTGTCCTCTCACTCGCTCCTCTCAGCATAGTCTCCGCTGCATAGTAGGACCCCTTGTCCATGACGTGACCTGGGCGGGTTGTGAAAATCATAACAAAGAATTCATTTATTTATTTTTTCGGTCGGAACCGCTCCATTGTTGTGTTTCCAGCGTGAGAGAAAGAGAGAGGGAGATCAACAGCCGTGCAAAGGAGCTTAAGAGTTAGAGATAGAGTACCTATCCCCGACTCGTTTGGCCTCCGTAAAAGTTCCTGTAAATCTCTCTTCACATCCTCTTCCAGCGATTTGTCCCAATACACCATTCTATCCTTTACTGCTTTCACATGATGCGTCATGCCATCTCCCGTCCCATGTCTTTATCCTTTTATTATGCTTGTGACCCTCGGCCTGACACAAAAATATTATACTATTTGTTCCTTTGTTTCCATAATTATATTCTGTGCCCAGTGTAGCATTGAATAAAGTCAGTCCCCCCCCCCAACAAACAACATAGTTACGGCACATTTGCTTTAAACGCTGACTCCTCTCCGGGCCAAATGTCTCTTGCTGTCTCCTGCTTTCCGTCGCGTGCTACATGCATCTACACATAAATGTAATAAACACGCCAAACAAAGTGCGAGCGTCGGAGCAAAGGGAGCAGGGCGAGACAAAATGTCTACAGTAGAAGTGGCTTTGAATCGCTTCCAGCATTGTCTTGACTGACAAAAAGGATCCCTCTGTTCGGCCACCACGCACACAAAACACACACGCGCACACACACACACACACATGCATGTTGTACTGTATGTGCTTGTTCATACGTGTGCTCCAGCTGCTGCTGCTGCTGCTGCTGTTCTACACATACGCAGCCAGCATCTTACAGACGAGGTTCACAGAGCGGGCACACGGGGATGTGCTGTATTTGCATGCTCGCATACACACAGTCATATTTTCCGATATGATGGGTTGTGCTCAGATGCACCTGTCAGCACATTTATTATGAAGCTAAATTAAAGAGAGAGATAAACTAGGTTATGTGGTGCTTATCCCTTATCAGGTGATGTTTGGCACTTTGAACTGTGTTATTTTTTTTATATGACAGAGAAAACTTTATTTTGATGCAAATAATACTTCAGACTGCAATGAACATGCTCGAATATATGCATCCCTGTGGTTTTTTGATCCGGCTCCTGAAGCTACGGGTGGTGTGTCCTGGTTTTTGTGGTTTACGAGTCCTAGTTCTGTCCTCTGCACACCGCGTCCACTGTGGGACTCAATAGGCGAGGCGCGGGGGGAGGGGCCATCCCGTTTCCATGTGACCCAGTCACCAGAATGCACCAATCGCTGTGCGCTCTGTGCCCGTACAACAATGGCTGTACTCTTTTAGCTCTTTCATCTCATTATCCCCTCCACAGCAAGCGGGCCTTGCATAACTTTGAAGCTTGTTTGGCATCATAACATGTATTTGTGTGGGTGTGGGCATGTGTGTGTGTGTGTGTGTGTGTGTGCGTGCATGCGAGACAGCCCTGGCAAATGGCTCAATGTAAAATGTATGATATGAGGCTAAGGGAGAGAGGCACAGCTAGGGAAATGGAGGTCGATGAGAGGGAGAGAGAGGCGGCTGGCGTCCCACAGATGTAGTCTCTAATGAGATTGATGTGGAAGCAACACTCAGTTTGCACATAGCCGCCACAGCCGAAGCTTACTCCGTATTATCACTCCTAATGAAGTCTCTGAAGCACACAATGTTTAATAAGTGCTTCAGCATAAGCCGGTTATTTCAAACCAAAACCATGCCCCTTTTTTATTAGAAACATGTCCCACATTATGTGCAGAGTTAGTCAAACAGCAATCATCCGTAAAGAAAATCTGTGTGTGTGTGTGTTTTATTTTTTTATTTTATTTTTTTTGACAGGATCGGAACTGCTCCATTGATAGTGGAGCTGTCTTACCTCTTAGAGGCAGATCTCGGAGATTTGTGCAGTTGCCATTTTACGATCTGCATTTGATCACAGATTTGATGCTGGTAAATCCCAAAATGGGCCTAAAATGCAGATCTCCGTAGGGGATTAGTATCTGGAGGCTGTACAGTCACCGAAGAGTCACCTTGGTGTATTTTCATCTTCATCACTCCCAATGAAATATAAATATTTGTGTTTAGAAGCTTAGCTCGCTGCCATTATTCCGTTCGTAGAGGCAGACGTAACAGAACGTGACACATAAGTAATAACACTCATTATTTCACCATGTGCCACATTCAGTCATACTGAATAGAGGCTCCAATCGTGTTAAATGTTTCTATTCTGTGTCTCCCTGTGCAGGTCGCCTGGGTTTCCCCCATCCAGGAGGGGACAACCCGTTGCCCCTGAATGGTACGTATGGCTCAGGTTCTCAAAGGCATGCTGCTAACATAAAACATTGTGTGTAATGAGAGAGACCAACGGGAGCTGTAGGAGTTTTAAATCTTCGATGACCGTTTAAAACATCCGATTGAGTTTCACGCTATAAAACAGGTGGAGATGAATGGAGCGGTGCGAGGTAACCTTGTCTGGTAATTCTGGAGCCTTGTGTGCCCCTGCTTGCGATCCAAGCAAATATTTTGTGTGTGTGTGCGTGCACGTGTCCTTTGCTTTAGAAATGTCAAAATAAAACGTCCAATGCCACATTCACCTTCTGATAAGTGGGTTTAACCAGGGAGTATTTCTGTTGGACGACCTTTCTCAGAGTTTGGAACTTCTGTCGGGTCCTGCCCTTTCATTCGACTGTTGAGACGGTTTCTCTTAGAATACATAGATGGCTAAAGAGGGAAGTAGCGATTGTAAAGACATGACTGAGAGGGTGGAGGATAAAACAGAACACGGTGTAGATTTGCTATATTTAGATCAGTTTAGCTTCTGCTACCAAAACCTAAATTTACCTTAAATACTTTCTCTATGGATTTATGATCGATACAAAATAGTGTTTGAATTTTTAAAAAAATATATTCCTTTATTTCTATGTTTCATAAACTTATGAATCCACAGTATAAAATAGTACCTTACTGTCTCGCTATCTCTTCCTTGCCCTTAGACTCGCACTCCCTTTATTATTGTGTAATTGTGTTGTTGTAGCTATTGCTTTCTGGTCTCGGGCCAGGACGTAAAACAGGAGAGGCCAGTAGTTTCTTCACAAGCTCGCCGGGTCACATGGTTGGGTCACATGATCAGGAGCCTGTCATCAAGCCCTGAGACAGACGGTGCCAGCAGATAGGCAGGATTCAGAGGTTGTGCACCAGCTCTCTCTCTCTCTCTGCCTCCGTGTCGCTTAACACACTCTTGATCTGACTCTTTCTCGCTCACTCCCATTTTCTCTCAAAGCTTTTTTTATATCTGCTTGTTTCTCGATCTCATCCAATCTATTTTTCTCTCTCTCTCTCTCTCACACGTCTTTTTATAGCAACCCTCTGCTCTCTTTCAATCTGTTTTTTCTCTCTCTCTCTCCGACCTTCCCCCAGAGTTAATGTCCATCTGGGCTGGAAAGTCCACTGAGGAAGCTGTGGATTATTGCTGCTGTGTTCTGGCCACTGCTCCATTCTCTCCATGCTCTTAACAGTTTTAGAAGGATCAATTCTGCAATCTCTCCGGTGTCCACATTTTTAATTCATTTCACTTCAGCTCTTTGCACACAAGACTTTATTTTTCAGAGAGAGCATTAAATGGAATGAGAAAACGGAGCCCCTTCCTGTGTATTCATATCAAAGTGAACTGCACTGTAGACCGTTGGACCTTTTTACTAGATTGGTTTTAGATGTTTTCCGCAGAAAAAGGAGTTGAATTGATTTGGGGAAAAAAAATGATATACTATTTACTGTAGTTCACCTACACGTTTAGAAGTGGGGAGGGGTATTCAATATATGATGATATAGGGGCATCAATAGATGCCACTTTATCCTATCCATGATGGAAAGATTGGCAGTTAACACTATTGTTCCCCTTGAAGATCATGTGTTATGTGACATGTTTTGCATTATTTTAATGTTCCGAGAAGCACTTCTTCTAGTTTAAAAAAAAAAAAAAATTCCAAGTGTCTGTAAATGCATCTTTTTTGTCACCCATGAATCCTCGTGGCGTGACTCAGGGATCAGTCCTCGGACCGTTTTCTTCTCCTTTTATACAAGTCTGGGTCATGCTTACAAAGTAGGACATCTCTCTCTCTCAACTGCTTCGTGCAGTAAGGAAGCGTTGTTCGTTTCACTCTGCAAAGTGGAAAGTTTCACATGGATTTAGACCGTGTTATCTAAACTATCTAGCAATTTTTGGCAATTAAATTCCAAAGAAGCTGGTGTCCTTGTGATTAGCCCTGAGCATGTTTCTGTGCATGTCTTGCTCCTTTTTTTTTTGCATTTCCTCTGCAGGGGCCCACAACTGTGACCTTGTTGCTCAAAGTCTCAAATTCAGCACATTAAGCTCGTCTTGAGGAGGCCCGTTTGCCGAAAGCATCAGTTCTGATCAGCACATTTTAACTTCAAGGTCATAATTAATTCATGAAGGAAGTTTAGCAAAAAGTAGAACAATATAACATTTTAGTGATACAGAGAGAAAAATACATGTTTGGATTTCATTATACTTGAATACTAGCTTTTTTTGTTATATCCAAATAAATCAAGGCTTTTAACATCGAAGAAAAATATTTTACTGGAACTGATGCATTCGAATAATGTCAAAGTAAAAACAACAGCAGGAATATGTTGAATCTTTCACAATAATCCTATACACGCTTTAAAAGATACACCTACTGTAGACTTAGTTATTTTCGGCAACTGCAGAAGAAAAGACACTAAATCCTATTTTCTGTCTTTCGGAAGAGAGTGTGACTATTTCTCACTTGCTGTTTTGGTCTTTTATATTTTTTTACAACACTACTATAATGCCTTTGCTCTTTCTTAGTTCCATCTAATATTATCATATTTACTTGCATTGCACTTTAATTGCTATTTGAATTTTTACAATATAATTTTAGTTACTGTTCTGCTGATCTGAACTTTGTCTTTTTTATCTTTTTTAATTTTGAAGCATTTTTTACATTTTTTTTGAAGGTGCAGCACAAATAATCAGGGGACTCATCTCCACCCCGAAACGTGCCAAGCATCCTTTCATTCACCTTTTTTTTTTTTCTTTTGAAACGGCGAGATAAAACGATGCGTGTCGAAATGATGATTGAACTCCAAGCCATGACCTTCCTTCACTGATGCCTTTGCCCACGTCGCTTCAAAACACAGACTTTTGTCTATTAAAAAAAAGACAAGCTGGTATTTTATTCTCTACTGTAGTGTTGATTAAAGCAGTATGCTGACAGTTCCACGGGCTGATTATGATTCATGGATGATTAATGAAACGGAGGGCGGGCAGTGGAACATCCTTCCTTTGTCACGGACCACCTGCCACTTTTATCAGTACAGTGTATTATGCATCTTTTATAATCACCCTCTTCTTTCGATGTGTCCTTATTCCACATGCAGCCAGGAATTATAGCAGGAGACGAGGTAAAACTCCCAAGTCTGCAGGCCTCAATATTATGGTGTTGGTCCGCTGCTTAAATGAATGCTCGCATGTTTTGGATGACCTTGCTCTCTGTGAAGTGACATGTTTGTCTGCATGAACATGTAAGTGTGGAGCCTTGTTACACGCCTGTGAAGCTCTGCTCGCCTCCGCTTATTCTCATTTTCATGCACATTCATGATTATTAAGTCGGACAAGACAAGTTCTTAGCGTCACATTTGGCTGCGAGTTAATGAGGCTGGGACACACACACACACACACACACACACACACACACACACACACACACACACACACACACAGAAACACATGGCCAGGCACACAGCTAGACACGCACGCACACACACTCGCACAGCACATACTGTAAGCTGAGGCTAACTCCCTTGCATAAGTCTTAAAAAAGCAGCTCAGGGCATGTTGTATGGGAGCAGGAATAGGCCGGGGAGGGCTTAACCTCTACACACACACACACGCGTCACACGTCACACGAGCACCCACGCACACACCCCTCCAGTCAAATTGCTCACTGACAGGACAACTGTGTGTGTGTGTGTGTGTGTGTGTGTGTGTGTGTGTGTGTGTGTGTGTGTGTGTGTGTGTGTGTGTGTGTGTGTGTGTGTGTGTGTGTGTGTGTGTGTGTGTGTGTGTGTGTGTGTGTGTGTGTGTGTGTGTGTGTGTGTGTGTGTGTGTGTGTGTGTGTGTGTGTGTGTGTGTGTGTGTGTGTGTGTGTGTGTGTGTGTGTGTGTGTGTGTGTGACATGCATGCTTATTCAGTCATCCATGGATCGTGACATCCTGTCCATTCTTGCTCCCTCCCCCTCCGTTTCAGTTTTGCATATGACTCATTGCCACTTGACTTCCTCACTATGACTGTCTTTTTTTGCCTTTATTTCATACAAAGAGCTTTAATCAGGTTTTAGTTTAACGTGGAACGAAACTGTTTTAAATTTTTGTCTCCTTGTTCCTGTTCGGGTCTGTTTGTCTTTTTTTTTTTTTTCTTCCATTTTTTCTTTTTCAGACAGCGATGTTTAGTAGTCTGAAGCAATAGCTGATACCGAAGGGGTTTGCTGTTGTAGAAATTGTAAAGCTCATTAGGGTGAATCTATGATTTGAGCTTTTGGGCTATGCAAATAAACCTGACTTGACATGACTTGACTAGAAATACCTGTCGCAACATTTCATTCTCACCAGAGAGCATTAAAGCCACAGAGATGAAATATGATTTAACACACTGGTAGGATGGTGTATTATGTGTATCTAATGTGCCTAAATGAAATGAAAACTTTGCTTCCTCCTTTTCCACTCAGCAGGATGATCCTATACAGTGACAACTATACACAACTTATATTAAATAATTTTCTAGCTCTCTCCTCAGGAAATAATCCCTTTTTCCTACTCTCCTCTTCTCCTCTCCCCTCACAGGCCATTCCTCTCTCTTCCCCATGGAGGACGGTTTCCCTGACGACGAGCGTGGCGACCAGGGCCTGGCGGGCCTGGGGTCGCCACACTGCTTCCCACACCAGAACGGAGAGCGTGTCGAACGCTACTCTCGCAAGGTGTTTGTGGGAGGGCTGCCCCCAGATATAGATGAAGGTAACGTATTCCCATTCAGATCTGAAAGAGTACATTGCTAGAAGATTGAACTGTACATTTCATACTCAGGGTTCCTGCAGGGTCTTACAGTCTTAAAAGCATTGGATCTATGAATCTTGAAACAATACCTTTAAAAGAACTGGAAAAAGCCTTGAATTTTTGATATCTGCATGTTTAAATTTGTGATGACATGACGTAACTTCTCTGTATCGCCGTCTCCTAAAAAGTTTCGATTTGTCAACCACTATTATTTTTATTAAATAACACAACTGAGATAATTTACGTCACGAACAAAAGTGTGATGAAGTTGGCTCGTTATTGGATATTATCTTGACATTTGCATTTTTCTGTGTTTTTAATCAACGACCATGGCAGTGTAGTATACAACATTAACATACTCATATAATCATATATTATATCACTGTTAACTTTCCTCGCAATTTCGTCTGTGTTAGGGACCCTCTGCACGTTACATGTTTCTTTATTAAGTGATTGATGTAAAATTTTCACCAAAAACTAAAACCTAGCAACTACAGGTGAGGTTTTACTGAAAAATTATTTATTAGGGACATTATACAATTGTATCTAAAAGATCTGCAAAATAGGTTTTACATTATATATATAAAGACTTAAATTTAATTTTAAGAAACCAGTAGGAACCCTGAGTATTTCACAGATCACTCACTGTGTGAAAACCTTTTGACCCCTTGTGCTTCTTTTGCCTGGTTTCAGATGAGATAACAGCCAGTTTCCGGCGCTTTGGTCATCTGTTTGTTGACTGGCCCCACAAAGCTGAGAGTAAATCCTACTTCCCCCCCAAAGGTATGTAGAATCAGCATCGTAGAGTCTGTTGTGCTAGTGATTGTTCACTCTTTGGCCTGATTCAATTCATCTACAGAAAAAGATGGGTTTCCCTCATTCATTTGGTGTCTCTGACATTTTTGTTGTGTTCTTTAGTACAAAGCTGTCGCTGAGCCTCGTATCTGTACTGCCACTATCAACACGAGTGCATCTGTGCAGGCTGGTTTTTAGCCTTCAGGATAATATCTGAAGTGTTTTCTAAACCTGTCTGGAGCGTTTGTGTGTTTGTAAAAGCTTATGATCTCCCTCGCTGTGAATGCAGAATGTCGTGTTTGGCCTTACGTTTCGCAGCGATCGACGCACAAAATTCCAACATGATTCCTCGCCGATACTCGGCGTCCCCGACGGCGCGAATAACCCCCTCTGCGTTTGTTTTTTTCGTGCAGGCTACGCCTTCCTGCTGTTCCAGGACGAGAGCTCGGTGCAGGCCCTGATCGACGCCTGCATCGAGGAGGACGGGAAGCTATACCTCTGCGTCTCCAGCCCCACCATCAAAGACAAGCCGGTCAGTGGAAAGCAAAAACGCCACCGTCTGCTCACGTCTGTGTGGAAACATGTTGCTATTGTTATCTTTACCCGACTCCACACGCAGCTGAATTGGCGTTTCTGAATTTGTGTGGCGCAGGTCCAGATCCGCCCGTGGAACCTGAATGACAGCGACTTTGTGATGGATGGATCTCAGCCTCTGGACCCGAGGAAAACCATCTTTGTAGGAGGTGTCCCTCGCCCGCTCCGTGCAGGTATTTTTTCACCAGGAGGATTAACAGGAAATAAGTGTTTTTTATATATATATATATATATATAAATAACTAATATTTAAAGGCCTTTAGATGTCCTCAGTAGTCATGCACGCATGTAAAAGGTAAACGCATCTCTTCCTCTTAGGCTTGTTCGTGTTTAGCAATCCTAAATAAGCAACACTTAGCAGCTATTGTTCGTGCTCCTCGCTTCTTCCCAATTATGTATTCATAATAAACACCAGACCTGCTAGAGGCTAGAGCTAAAAAGAGGCGCTGTGCTGCTGAATTCAGCTTTGACCTACACCGTCGCTATGAGAACGTGCTCTCTGCGGCACGCAGTGCCTCGCAGAATAATAAATTCCTTTTTATCGTGATCGCAGTATTTTTGTGTTCTGTGTTTACTGCGCCGCTTCAGACTTTTCTAGCCGTGGTAATGACCAAGGTCATAAGGGCCCTACAAGTGTGTTCAGTGTTTTACCATCCTCGTCGAGTATTTGGGTCTTCATTTACATATTTGTTTCAACACGCATTGCTGCATTGTAAGCGAGCCGCGTGCGTGTCCTCCAAATTCACGTATTTGAATATCTGAAGAAGCAGAAACACGCCGAGGCTTGTAAATAAACTCGGTCTCAGATGTTCACTTATTTTCTCTGCACCAAACTCTGTTGGCCTGTAAACCGTCTGTGTTGATGGCTCAAGTTCTCAGATCAACAACCCTCATCGTCCTGGCGCGTGCTGTGTTTGTGTACACTCGCTACATGGGTGTGTGTGTTTGTTTGGTGGCTATTTTTTTGAGCTATTTCCATCTTCTCCCCCCCCCCCTGCAGTGGAGCTGGCCATGATCATGGACCGCCTGTACGGCGGCGTTTGCTACGCTGGCATCGACACGGACCCCGAGCTGAAGTACCCCAAAGGAGCGGGGCGGGTCGCCTTCTCTAATCAGCAGAGCTACATTGCTGCTATCAGTGCTCGCTTTGTGCAGCTGCAGCACGGAGAAATTGATAAACGGGTGAGTGCTCTGTGTTTTTTTTTTTTTTTTTGTCTTCTCCTCTTTCTTGGTTTGTCTTCGTTCGCCACACTTCCTGCTCTATTCTCCAAAGCTCTTTTAGTTTTTTTGAGTATTGAGAAATGCTTCTCTGTGTACAAAATGTGCTTATTACTAGAAAACAGCAAAAAACACATCAATATATTATAAATATAATGCAATTTCTAGAAGAATAATTAAAGTCACGATACAACAGTCAGAGCACAGAACACTATTAATACAAATGTTATTTACATTTACAAAAAATATATATATTTTAATAGTTTAATGCCTTTTTCTTCTTTAACATTTTCCTTAATATTTTTCATACAGCAGAGGGCACCAAAGTGGAAAAAATAGTATATACTTTAAGTATATTATTATATATTATTAATGTACTAAATGTGTGTTAAATTGCCAAGGCTATTTTTGTACTTACCATATTTAAGCTGTACAGAAGGCCTATTCAGGCACTACTTGACCTACTAAACTGAAATCTTTTTTCCAAACTTCAAGAATATTTTAGGACACTAATCTCAAAGGTGATGTGTAGACGCTTAAATGCATTTTTAGTGCGAACACCATTTGAAACACAGTGAACAGCATGCACCACTGCTCGTCTCCAACAACGTTGCTTTAACAATACCACTCAGAAGTCAACTAAATAATTTACGCTTGCCCGTCAGCAGCCGGGGAATTACAGTAATATCTGTGGGCGCAGCTTACGGTCGCCTGTAATTGACACGGATATCATTTAGTTTGTACTGCAGGGGAAGGAAAAAAACAAGACGTCTGGGCCGACATCCAGGAGCAATATCCGGCGAAGAAGTCACCTTTTAGTGAAATACGCAGGAATAATAGTACGCCGTGCTCATCTGTGTAATTGGTGTTCAAATTAAATAGCTGGCGGTAGCTCGGCCACATTCTCTTCGCTGATGGCACAATCCCTCATCTCAAAGCAGTTAAAACAGCCTGGTAGGTGGTGCTTTATAAAACAGAATGGTCTAGGAAAGCGAAGTTAGAGTATGAAATCCACAAATGTCAACATCCAAAGGCTGTTGAACAACCTTCTAAAAACCACCTAAAAACTCTAATGTGATCGTTCCCTAAAGAAACCCGTGTTTCCAGATAGTGTTTTTTTCCTACCTCCCCGGGCAGCCATCTGTTTCGTTTCCCCGGAAAAATGGAGGAATCATAACCGAAACTTCCCTCTCCCCGGCCGCAGGTGGAAGTGAAGCCATACGTGCTGGACGACCAGCTGTGCGACGAGTGCCAGGGAACCCGCTGCGGCGGCAAGTTCGCGCCGTTCTTCTGCGCCAACGTCACCTGCCTGCAGTACTACTGCGAGTACTGCTGGGCGGCCATCCACTCGCGCGCCGGCCGGGAGTTCCACAAGCCCCTGGTGAAGGAGGGCGGCGACCGGCCCCGCCACATCTCCTTCCGCTGGAACTGAGGCGGCAACGAGAGGGAGAGAGAGGGAGAGGCAACAGGGGAGCAGGAGGGCAGGTAGTGCAGGAGTCGCAAATCATTGTACAAATAATTGCACTTTTCTGTTGCTGGTTCCTTTTTTGCTCTAATTTCATCAAACCTTTTTGTTTTCCTCTTTTTTTTCCTTTTTTTTAAGTTAATATATATCTATATTTTGAAGATAGAAAAGAAAAACTGGAATTATATCCAAATATGTCCAGCAAGGAAAAAAAAAAAAGATGTGTAACATAATTTTATTTATGCGTTTTTGATTTTTTTGAAATATTTGTATTAGTTCTCAAAAAAAATGCATATATAGGAAGGTTTGAGGTGTGATATGGTACTCTGCTATTCAATTGGCATATTTTTTTTTCTTACTGATGTATTTGATTTTATTTTTTGTTTTTATACACGAGGCCCCAAAACAAATACTCTTCATTTGACATTTGATTGATTTGTTTTTATTTTGTAGCAGAGCTATTGCTTTTTTTTATATTTTGGGAGTCTCTGGAGCGAATGCTGTCGAAGCATGACACGATTGGCTATTTATTTCTGAGAGGTTGATACAAGAGGCTCCAGAGCGAATGAGAATTAAAAAAAGAAAAAAGGTGTTGCTAAAGAAGAGTGCACTTATTTCGAGTTTAAAGAGTGCAGTTATAAGAGTATACAAGACCCGTAGTTGTTAACCAAAGCTGAATCTGAATTAACTTTGAAAGAAAACAGAGAGGGCCCGGCTGCAGAACGAAATGGACTCTTTTCTTTTTTTCTCCCCCCCCCTCCCAGATCAAAATGTCTGAACCTCTCTCTTTATGATTTCCGAGACCACACAGATATTTTGACGTTACTTGAAAAATCGCAACGAAATTTTTAGCAACACGCATTTGGGTTTCGATCTCCATTTTGACATGCAAAAACTAATACCTCAAACTCAGCTGCTAATGTGCCGAATACAGTTTAAAGAAGAAGAAGAAGAAGAAAAAAAGAAAGCAAGAGAGAAAAACATCAACGCCCGCTGGTGTTCTCCTTTCCTTAGAACTGTAATCAAAGGGAAGTGACGCAACAGGCAGGGCGTGATGTGACTGGCACAGTTTTGTATTCACTTGCTTCATCACCTCCTTATTTTTGTAATCAATCCCAGGGTTGTGCTAGGGACGGAGCAGAGCATCGTACAGTACAGAGTGTATTAGGGGAATGTATGGCGTAGGGAGGCTACAGGAGAGAACAGGCTTACCGTTGGAGAGATAGGTCCAACCCCGCTCCCCCCTCCTCATGGCTCGCCTGCGGCCTCTACTGCTAAGCTAGCGGCTAACCGAAGGTAGGGCCTCATTCATGGATCAAGACCCCCGGCTGCACACAGCGGAGCTCGGATCCAGATCTTTCAGGACTTGAGTTTTAAGGTAACTCCTCGAGAAGAAAGCTGGTTTAAGCGGTCACCTTTATATTGCAGTTTGTTTGTTTTTTAACAGGGCTACCACCAAAACAGGGGGGAAAAGCCTGTCTTTGTTAGTTTAAAAAAGAGAAAAAAATGCATTTGTGCAATTCTCCCAAGTCTCCCAAGTGGAAAAGTTCTACTTTGCATCCAAGAGTCAGCTACATTATAGCGAAAAAAGAAGCAATTCGAGTTTTTTCCGATTTCCAAATCGTCAGCACACACGTTTGAGTCGAGGAGGGACGTGCCCCTCTATCCTTTCTCCTGCCAAGCTAGTCCAACTCAGCATCCAGTGTTTTTGAAGCATAAATGAAGATAGTGTCTGCAGTGTGCTCTACTACTCCACACTTTCTGGCCCACACGCAGGTTCGCTCTTGATTAACGAGATGGCAGGTCCGGTCGGTTTCACCCCGGTGGCTTTTTGGGAACCAAAGACGACTGTGCAGTAGTGGGTCATACTGTAGCTCATTTCCTGTTTATATATATATATATTTTTTATTCTTCTTATTCTTTCTCACTTCTTCAAGGATGTTTTTTTTTTTTTTTTTTTTTTTTTTTTAAATCTGTCACTTCTACCTAGATTTGCTTAACTGTTAAGCCCTGATGGAGTCCAGCAAACCAAAGATTGGCCTTGAATATGATATATTGAATAATATATATATATATATATATATATATATATATATATATATATATATATATATATATATATATATTTGACAGTGCAGTCAAAACTCATTAGAACACAAGTGGAAAAACAACAGGGCTTACAGACACACACACACACACACGCATACACACAAGGCCTCGCACCCTCCATCGCTCCAAGTGGAGGCGACCGCTCATAGACGTTAATTTCTTTTTTTTTTTTTTATAATCTCAAATAGGTCTGCGCGTTTGGGGAAAAAAAAATTAACATAAAGTGCACATTCACACGGCAAAAAGTAAAACTAATCCTCACATTTGTTTGACGTCTTGAGTCACTCAGTGGTATCCTACTAGCCGAGCATTTAAAACATGTCAGGGAGTTAGTGCAGAAACTTGATTACACACACATACACTAGTGAAACAAAAAAAAAAACGTATCCTCATATCGGCGTGGTGTCGTTGCACCAGTTTTGCACCCTGGACAGTAGTTTTGTGGGTGTGGTGGGTGAGCATTTTAGAAGTTAAAACACTTTGTGAAGAATTTGCTGTTAAATGAGATGACAAAAAAAAGATTATTTTATACATGGCCTGCTGATTTTTGGTACAGTGTTTTCTAGCTAAATTATTTTGTCATGCACATATAAACATTTATTATGCACTACTTTTCTAAATATTTTTTCTTTTTCCAACAGTCATTTTAGGCACATTTTTCACAAATGGGGAAACTCCTTTTTGCAATACCTCAATTTTTCACATTGTGAAAGGTAGCTTTTGTACTTTTGTTACTGAGAGATCTGCATATATGGAAATGTTCATTTTAAGAAAAAAAAAAAGGTTGAGTGATTTCAATATATATTATTTTCAATTATGCTTTTTATACATTTCAGTGCTGAGGAATCTTTACAACTAAGTGCGCATTTGTGTTGATGCGACTTCAGATCTGCAGAGGAGAGACCAAAGTGTATTGCTCTCTTGGTCTAAGCTTTTCGTACACTAGACGTTTCCAGTCAATCTGGTCAAATAACAGCATGGCGAGAAAAAAAAAGGAAAAAAAAAGAACAAGTTGTAATTTGAAATTGATGTTAATATCTCTAAACATGGCTATACTAGTTGGAAAATGGTAACTTCTGTCTTGGTTTCCTCTCCATAGATGGAGCATAACTTATTATAAGGAGAATGCAAAAATTCAGTTCAGGCTTAACGCTGAATCTCGTATCACAAGAATGGATGTTTGGTGTTTAGATATTTTAATATTTGAAAAAAAAAAGTATATATATATATTCTTGAACTTGCCAACTAGCACCTATTATAATCCTTAGCATGCATGACAAAAAAAAGAGAAAATGACAAGTACATGAATTAGCTATTAAAATTAATTGTTGTGGTGTGCACCAAATGTTTCTCAACTATTAAGTTGTTAAGGACACCCCAGACCCACTCTCACCTCGTCCCCCCACCCACCCGCCCACCCCCACACCACCACTCTTCTCCCTCCCCCCCACCCACGTGTCGATCTCCTCGCTTCCCCATTCGCAGACCTCTGCAGGATGCACATGACAGAGAGATAAGACAAGAAACAAGACAGAAACTTAACTTTAACCGATTTGGCAGTGCAGGACTTTGAGCATCCTTATAGAACACTGTTTAAAAGACTTGAGAACTCATCCCCGCTGTCTGTCGAGGTGATCTTATATAGACCTATCTGGAGGAAGGGGAGCTTAAAGACTTGAATGTGGTAAATGTTGCAAGTTAACTTCAAGTTGTTATGTGCAATACTTCTTTTGAACCTTTTTCCAGATAAAGACTCTTTGCAATGTAATTCTTTAATGCCATTTTTAATTGCAGACATTTAATTAAAGAAGATGTTAATATGTTTTTCACAGTCATTTTCTACTGTTATTGTAATCCTTTTCATGCTGGTGTTTGTAAAAAAGAAAAGAAATCAAACTATTTGTACTAATATAAATAATTGAAGTTATTTTTAAAACATTAAAGGTTTTGTGCTCATTTGCTTATTTTTGTTTATTTTAAGCTACTGTGATTGATTGCATTGTAATTATTAGGTCAACAATGTATTTAGCTGTTTATTGGTATATTTTTAATTGGAATGTATAATTGATTTTTATAATTTTGATCAGATTTTTGTTATATTTTTGAGGTGAAGCTTTTAATATGTTAAAGTGTCTAGTTTTTACTAATTGCTATATTGTGCTCCACAATATATGGTTCACATTTTCTGAAGGAAAATAAATATTTAAATATTTGTCTGTTAACGATGTTACTTAATGGCAAGATTTCAATAGTTTTTAACTGTGTATGGGAAGGTTGTTGTATTTATTAATAGCATTTTTTACTTAAGATATCACCTTAATTTTTATTGTCATTTCACTTTATAAGTTCCTATTTTTGTATTTTCCTTTCTAATTAATTTATGTAATACGGATATGTCCATATTTCTAGGAGTTGGTCTGTAGAAGTGCTAGTGAAACGAAAAAGAAAAATCTAATGTTATTTAATTGTTTGCAGCCAACTATTTATAACAGTATGCATAATTTTTAAATATTTGTAATGTGAAATGTTGAATGAAATAAATCTTAACTGTGATGAAAGTATTGGCTTTGTGTGCTTATTTCTGTCTGACGTTTTAAAGTTGGTGCGGAATGGAGTATTTATGTATATTTCTTTTTTTTTTTAAGATTTACGGTTTTAGGTGTTAAAGAAATCCTAAAAAAACGATTAATGACTAACTACTACATTAAGCATGTTATGAAAACCCTCACAAGTTGTTGCTTTTTCCTTTCTGTTTATAGGGTTAGAAACTGTGAAGACATGTGACTTCACATGACAAAATACAAAATTTAGATTTCACATATGGAATGAAGTTATGTGCCAACAAAGGCAGACTGTTAGAAAGCAGGAGTCGTGTGGGGAGTGGGCAGGGGGAAAAAAAGTACCTGCAAAATCTGTCAAAACCTCCAATTTCTACGCCTACTCTGTCTGATGCCCCAACAATTATAACATTAACAATAATAATCAAAATCGATGGCAAAAGAAAAGCTACATATTAAAAAACACACATGGCAGGTAGTGCCCACCTCCTCTGAGTGAGACCTTTTTTTTTTATAAAACTTTAGCACCAATAGATTCCACAGAATACCACACTGAAGAAAGGGCCTGGCTCTCAATCTCCACTCTAATTTATCTCAAAGCTGTTCTATCAGGTTCATGTCAGGCCAGTCAAGTTCCACACCAGACCATCCATGTCTTTATGGACCTTGCTGTGCACTGGACGGTGGATTTGGACTTTACTTTTGCGAACATAGTGTATGTGAGGTCTGTTGCACCTGAGGACCCAACATCAGTGATACCTGTGGATTTGCTTTGCTCCGTTGCACCTGTAACCAACACCCACCCACAGTGAACTCACACCTTTTTTTACAAGTATTTTCACCCTCTTATTACAGACAGTGGGGCAAGATAACAGGAAATAATTGAGAGATTCATACTCAGGACCATTGCGGCTCATAGTCTGCATCATAACCTCTCAGCTATGGCGGACACACTCTTTAAGTAAAGATCTTTCCACCTATATTTTGGTCGTTTTCAATTTGTGATACTATTGAATGTAAGTCATAAGTCATTCACCTGACTCAGGCAGTTTTGATACGAGCAAAATGGCAGAGAGGAAGAAGCAGCTACGTAATATTTCTTCATTTTTCAAGACACTTAATATAAATCGAATCAATCAAATGGATCATGAACTGTGTATATAAAATTCAAATGACATATTTACTTCAAAGTAAAAACAAAAATGCCAAAGTCATATTTCATTGCGTTTTTTTTGCATACAGTATATAGCCACACGTGTGGATGGATGTACTCTACAAATTATCAACAAAAGATACCTATTTGACTTCTAAAAATTGCAAGTTTTGCTTGTTTTCCAAAAACATTGAAATATGACCTAGGCAATTATGCTTCGAGGCTAATGAGATGTGCAAAGCCCAGATGCAGCAACACGGACGGACGGCACGCCGTCTGCCAGCAAAGGAACGCACGTCACCGGCTGCGTGCTTTCGGCCTGTCGACTGTTTAATGATCAGCTTATTTACGGAATGATTTCCTTGCTCAATTTGGTTGGGCTACCCGGTCTGTGTAAAAGTGTGTTTCCTAGAGTGAATTCTTCTGCGTATTGTGAAGCATGTTTACACATCTACTGCCAGTTTAAAAAAATAAAATAAAATTCAAAGTTCAGGGCTCAAATCACACATTTTACATCATTCACTTTGCGGATCCGTAGACATGCCGTCTACCACCAATCAAAGCGAGAGTGCTGACTAGGTCATGTGTTGTTTTGTCAAATTCCAATAAAAAAACTGAACAAATTGACTTATCGCTCAGCAAAGCCACCAGCTGCCCTGTTAATGCACTGTTAAGCCTGACTTCTTATTAGCGAAGATCCTTCATTTAGCACCGAGCTCTTCCTGCACGCTTCCATGTTCGCTCAGAGCCGGTGCAAACGGGCCGTGCAGCCTCGTATATGACTCAACGCTGAATAATAATGAATCCTGCCCGTTCCAGCTCGGAGTCGCCTCCAACCAGGAACAATAGGTGTGTTTACCATGACTATGGCTGAAATAATAGGAGAATACAGCTCTCCTGTAATCATCAGAGAATACATCAATTGCTGCTATGAAGTGGTAATCACATGTTTACTTAGATGTTAAACATAAGAATACATTTGTACACAAACAAAAGGGGAAACTTGTTCTGCCGGGGAAATGGAAATAAGGGAAATCAGCCTGATTGACTGTGTACCGCAAAACATAAATTTGCCTCCGGGAGCTTCACAACATCCTCTCTCTCTTTCAGTAGACCCTTGATTCAAATAAGGAAGACAACAGCAATCTTTAATAGGGCAGAAGTGGTGGACGCCTCGGGAACAGAGAGCTCCAGCATTTTAGAAGCTCACAGAGGCCGATCAAATAACTGGCTGCAATGTCTCTGTTCTCTGTTCTTTAGTTTAATCCCTAAGGAGCAAAAAAAAAAAAAACAAGAGTGACTTTCCTGAATGTGAGTTAGCACCGTAAGACAAATGAAAGCCAGAATGTAATTCGCGGTTTCATTAAAGATGTCAACATTGCTTATTTGCCATGCAGGTTGACAATAGAGCTTGTTTGTTCTTTAGCTGCTGATGACAGGGAGGTCTAATCTTCATGTTCAAATAATGGCCTATGTCATTTTTTGACAGAAGTGAGGTTTTTTTTGGCCTAAATCATCTCTTGATGATGCTGCCTTGTCTGGTGAAATCACCTTAATTCTGCGTTGAAAGGATCATACTCTTTATGACCTATAGGACAATGCCCATTTTATTTAGGCTACAGAATTTTATTTTTTCTCTAGGGCAAAAATAAAAGTCCAAATAAAATAACAATTTAACAAGCGTTCATGATGGTAGCTGCTTTAAAAAAAAAGCTTCTATGGTGCAGAAGAAGCTCTAAACATGATTCCTAAATCAATTTCTACTGATGAGTGATAAAGGCCATAGGCTGGAATGTTTTATAGTAATTTAGTCTAAATTTCACACATGATAGGTGAATAACAATTTAATATGAAGTGCGGTAGCCAAATATATAGAAAGACATGTTAGACATGGCTTCTTTGAAAATATGCCACATCTCAGGTTTCATAATGTTGTTAAAAATGGATGTTGGAAGTGAGTTACGTTCCATTATAAAACAGATGAAAAAAAGACCTGGAAAAGAGATGAAAAAGGAAGGTGCCTCATTGAAACCTTTAGCTCTCATTAAACTGCATTGTCTGATGTTTCATCTGCTCAGGTGACAGGGGGTGGAGAAAAAAGAAAAATCATATTTAATTGTTCCCCTGTGCTCAGGTTAGAAATCCAATTGATTGAAATCTACTCCAATGAAAGCAAGCGAACACTTGCTGAGCTTTTCTTACACCTGCATGCATCTTCACTTTTGGAGTGTCAGTTTGCAAAAAATCACCTGCCTAAAGAAATACTTGCACATATAATTATTAATGCATATATTATTGATTTACCCTTCTTCTTCTTTTTTTATATATATATATATATATATATATATATATATATATATATATATATATATATATATATATATATATTGCATTTATCTCTCCTTTTGGGCTTTTAAAACCACTATCGTCTCCTCTGAATTTCTATCAGATTTATTATTCCTCAGACACACCAGCCGCTAACTACTTGAGAGGAATAATTGCCTGCATTTGTCACGCAGACATCTCCTCATCCGTCTTTCAGGTAGTTCCACACGCTCCTGGAGACGCACCTCCCTGTTTTAGCCGCGTCCTCTCACGCCAGAATGCGAGTCCATCACGTGACCGCCAGGTGGCGCCGTAGGATCAAAATAAGCAGGCCGGCCACCACATGGCCTCTGCTGCCTTCACGTGCCGTGGGAAAATGTAATATCTCATCGCTAGCTCGTGAATAAACTTTAAACTTCAGCAAATTAACACCCGGGATAGTTTAATTTTTTCTACGATTGGTGAAGTTGTAAATGAAAATATAATTTAAAAGCTTGTGGAAGAATCTCCTTTGTTTATTTTAATTTTTAAACTGAATTTGACGATTAGCCTATTGTTTTTATTGCATCTATTTTCTATTACCTATTATCTAACACCTTTACAGATTACTGTTGAGTTGTTAAAGTTCCTATTTTCCACACATAAAAGCCTTCAAAGGGGTTTCCGGGCAGTGCTGGAAGGCAACAGCGATCGGAGACTCCCGAAAGGCAAAAAGACGAAAAAAATAATAAAACAACCAACAGGGGGTCAAAAAAGGAGAAGGAAAAACAACTGAACCCCCCTAGCGGCGGTTCCGGTGGGGCTGGGTGTATCCGGGCGGTGAAGCAGAAGAAGAAGAAGAAGAAGAAGAGAGGAGGCAGAGTTTGGGGTATTATTCTGGGGGAGGGGGTTGGGCAGCCTGCTGCTAGGAAGAACCCGCCGCCACACGGCCAGTCGCTCTCCGCCGGCGCAGCGTCGCTTTTTCCCGCAGCATCAGCAGCAGCAGCAGCGGAGCCGCAGCGCAGCCTCACCTGCTCCTCATCTGCGCTTCCTCCGCCTCCGTCAGCCACAAACGCTGCTGCAGCGCCGAGGAAGCGGACGACCAGTAAGTCCCGTGTTTTCTTTCTTCTTCTTTTGTTTATTTATTTATTTATTTTTTAACAACCATTTTTACCTCTTCTTTTAAACGCGTGATAAAGAAAGGTGCGGGACATTCGTATTGCCGGATCTATTTTTTATATGTTTTCTTTCCGATTAGTAGAAAAGGATCATCTTTATCTTGCGAACATGTTTTCTTCTTTCTTCTCTAAACATGAATTGTCCTGCTTATATATGTATATATTTTATTATTTTATTATTTAAAAAAAAAGCTTATTGTTTACTTTAAGGGTGCAAACAAGTTAAAATTTCATAATCATTTCATCCCCTGTTACATTACTTCTCCATCATGCAGCTACAGCCAGGTTTTATTAACCTGAAAGGCTGCGAGGTAAAACGTCCCTTTTTTCCTCTATTCAGGAGCAGTCTGCAGGGAAATAAAGGGAATATATATAAGGTCGGGGGGAAGAAAAGAAAAAGGAAAGATGGTGAAACTGGGGAGTAATCTTCAAGAGAAAGGGGCCAAACCCGTGAGTGTGGAGGACGGCTTTCAGAATGTGCCCCTCATCACTCCTCTGGACGTTGGCAGCCTCCAGAGCCAAGCACCTGACAAGGTGAGAGGCGGCCGCCCCGTCCTGAGACTGTGTGTGTGTGTGTGTGTGTGTGTGTGTGTGTGTGTGTGTGTGTGTGTGTGTGTGTGTGTGTGTGTGTGTGTGTGTGTGTGTGTGTGAAAGAGAGAGTTCCTGCTCGTCTGTGACGCCATCTGTTTTTCTAAAAAATATATACAAAAAAATCAGTGTGCGTATGAACTCAATGTTGTTGACCTACACCGCCCTTAAAACCTCTTATGTTATCCATAAGTGCATGGGCGCGCGCGGGGGTGTGGGTGTGTGCGCACGCGCGCCCTCTCATTCATTCACTCACACGTTCATTCATTTCATCCAGTCTCCCGGCCGCGTCCTTGTTTTTTTTTTTGTTTTTGTTTTTTTCCAGCTGAGATTAAGGGACAGATTCGGTGCCAGACAGACGGGTCATTCATCATCCCGACATCCCATAGTAACCGCGCCGCCGCGCGTTAATCCAGTTACCATGGCGGCGGGCCGATTGGTGTTTCTATGGGGAGGAGGGGGGGGGGCTGCACTAATTGCACATCGGGAAAAAAATGGAATTAGACAGTAGGAGAGCTCATTGATATGAAAGACCATATGAAGGCTTAACTGAGTTCTTTTTGGCTTCTTACCAGACGCTTGCAACGATTTTCATTTTCACACCTATACACTCTATGGATCCATATTTCTACTATAAGCTGCCGATCAATTAATCTCTGCAGAACTCCGAGAGATGAAATGACTTAAATTTATGGTGACATCGTCCCATGAGTCTGTCAGTTCCTGTTAGCTATCAGAAGCATCCCTGTTTGTTTGAACCAACACACTCCTGCCAGTGCGGGTTCAGACACCAGACTAATGGCGCCATCAGTTCACTTTCAAACAGCTTTTCAAACTCCCTTTATATATTAATGTTACAGAGCTGGGTTCCTCTCTGCGGAACAGAGCCCGCATACAGGCCTGCCTCGCTTCCACAATAAGGATTTAGTTATAATTCAGTAAGAGTCAGCGTTTCTGTATCTACATAGGGAAAAAAAAGTGTACAGCGATTACTTAAGAAATGGAAATGACCAAGAAAACATGGCAGCTTTATTGGTGACGTCATCCCACACAAGGGGGCATAAATAAACACGCCGACCAGTAAAGCCATCACGGTAATGCTGGACAGATTGATTCATTGATTAAGGGATCACCAGAAAATTAATCACCAGCAACAACTGACCCTTTCTGAGTCCTTTTTGCTCTGCGCTATAACATCAGTTGAGCAAGCCTCGCGAAGCCGAATTAGTGAATTTTATTCATGGCTAAAGTGTGGAACTACAAGTATGGCGTCCGTCATGTGCTGCTATTGCCCAGACACCTTTTTCTGTTCGTTTTTCTTATGTTTGGACAGATTCAGTCTGCTGTTCCCAGATTTTATTCTGAGAAAAAAGTCACTGGCTGCTGGCGGTAGCTTCATATTGATGATCGATTGATTGATTTTAGTAATTTTTAAGAATCTGGTTACAAATTCTGAAATCTTTGGGTTGTGGACTGTTCGTCGGGACAAAAAAGTTTCAGCTTTGGGAAACAGTGATCAACATTTTATGAACCAAACAACTTACGATTAATCATTTTATTAATCAATAAGTCAATCGACTGTCAAAATAGTTGTGAGTCGCAGCCCTAGATATAAAAGTGATGTCGATCTTTTGATCCAACCTTCAGCATGTTTCCCAATCTGTCCAACTACTGGTGTAACATCTCTGGTTTTGGACATCAGTCAGTAATGAAACCTACCCATCTTCTCTAATATCCTCTCAACAGCTCTGATCTCTAAAACAACTAACAGAGTTTGAAGTGATCCCTGAACAAGCAGGAGATATGTGAAGCAGAAAAGTGTGACAATCTCCGCCAGTCTGTGAGAGCAGGTGTCGTGTTCTTGCATATGACGGATGTCTGAATTCGGAAGCTCTTCAGGTGCTTTCATTGTTGCTGGTTTACAGAAAGCTGAAAAAAAGCCCAACAGCTGTCTGTTTGCATTGCTGAAGATACAAACACAACCTGAACCATCTGTGTGTATGTATATAATCTCTTTCTGTTCTATAGACCCGTAAACTGAGAGGACTTGTCATTCACTGCAGAGCAGAACACACAGGAAGGCTCGAACCTTCAACGTGTGCGTGTGTGTGTGTGCGTGCGTGTGTGTGACCAGTCATTTCCGCAGCAGCCGTCCTATCATGACATGGCATTCAGAGAGCTGTCAGTCACTTTTACTCTGATTAAATCAGTCCCACTAGACTCGAGGACATCGCTACATACTCAGAAGCTGCCATTGTGTGGATTTATACCACGTGGGTGAAGTGTGGAGTTGGTAGGTTGGATAGAAGAAGGAGGGTGTATTATTATTATTTTGTTGACATTTAAAAAAAAAGGATCAAAGAAGAAAGCTTGCTTTTTTTGTGAATGTTACATGCTCAGATTGCTGCCGCTTGCATTTTTGTCCTGCTCGCTGTAGGACTAAGAAATCGTTAATTCAACCACTGCATGAGTCATTTTAAGTCTAAGCAGATACCATTGATTCTCCTGTGGTGGTCAGTTGGTTGCAATCTTCAGTTTCGCCACTAAATGCTGCCAGAAACATCACACTGTTCCTTTAAAAATATTGTGCAACTTAGGGAAAAATATCAATGCCGTATTAATATTGAGAGGTGACGTTTTCCTGGTTTTGAATATTGTAATATGTTGATATGGTGTTGTCTTCATGGTTTTAAAGGCTTCGTTATTACAGTAAAATCGATTAATCAATAGGTCGCCAACTACTATGTTACCCGCCACCTATTTTGATAACTGATTAATTAACTTTGATAACTTATAAGAGTAAACTGATGATGTTTGGGTTTTGGAAAAAAATGGATATTTTAGGTTACTTCTTTAACCTTGGGAAACAATGATTGACATTTTAAACCATTTCATAAACTATACAACTAATTGATTTATCATTTCATTATCATCAGATTAATCCAAATTATTGTCAGTTGCAGCCCTACAGTAAAATGATATAATTGTCTGAACTCACCATATTCTTCTGTTCTATTAGTTGCCTTTACCCACTTAGTCATTATATCTGTAAGTTTATTGTTAAGAAATCCCTAAGAAATAGTTCTCCAATATTGTTGCAATATCGATATTGAGCTATTTGGTCAAAAATATTACAAGTTTGCTTTTACATGGGACAGTGTGGGCGTTGTAAAGGTCAATCTGCTGTTAAATATTTGAATTTGTCTTCCCCCCAGAAAGTGATGCATGAACACAACAGAGGCCAAGAAAAATAACCGAAGCTGCAATTAGACAGCGGAGCGTAGGGGGTGTTGATGACAGCTTTCACATTTCATTTAATGGCAACTCTGCACACAGTATTTCATCATTAAGTGTGCATGATCACACTGTGTTCACATAGCAGTTAATGTCTTTGTTATTCACATGTTTACTAGAAGAAAAGTGGGTTATACTGTACATGTTGCTCTTCTGTAGGGTATCTCCTTATAGATGAGGATTTTTGTTTCCCCTGAGATCAAATTATTAATCAAATTAGCATTTAACATGTTTGAAAGTTTTACTAGCCACTATAACTTAGTAGATTTCTATCCAAATTCACTGAAACACAGTGAAATCTCCCCCTTATTTAAACGTCCTTGTTTTTGACGCCAGCCCCCACCCAGCAGGAGTTCATCTGCTTTAATCTGGCTTTCAGGCTCCTGACCCGCGACCGCTTTCCCCCGTGTCTGACTTTTAAAGCTAAAGTGAGGTTTATGGGGTCTCGTTGACCCCGAACAGCACCCCAGATCAGCGGCGCAGTCCGCGGAAGCCTCACAAACACGGGCCCTAATCCTGCCTGATGACAGGGTTACCCAGGGAACTTTGCTGCAGCGGCTGGGTTTGCAGCGAAGTTCACACACACATATGCACACGCACACATGCACATACACACACAACAACAAAAACAACACTACTGCTGTGACCTACAGAGGCTGAGGCATTAGAGTGGTATTAGATTTGATTCCATCTGGGCGGGGACAAACCAACGCCACCGGTCGGCCGCCAATATCTTGATTGGATTGCTGGTGGTGTATAAAAACAACAAGCAGAGGAGGGAGGCGAGATGGAGATAAACAGATTGACAGACGCAGCTTTTTTTCTTTACGTGTGTTGTTTCTCAGAACAAACAAAGCTCAGGTACAAAAAAAACCTGCATCAAAAGCCGTGAAAGACGTACAATCCGTCGCCCATCCCGTCCAAACACGTCTCTTTACCCTCACCTCGGCCTCGGTGCTTTTAAGTCGCGTTTATTCTTCACAGCCGCGTGCGTTCGCCATCATAAATTAGGGAGGGATACCTCTGAGCAGGAATCTTCTGTAAGCATTTTAAATCAGTAATGATTGTTGAAGGGTTTCTTACACTATGTGCTTTTGATGATGCGATGCCTGGAAACCAGATCCAGGAGCGTCATGCAAGTTTAATTTGACAAAAGATCACAAACGATATGGTTTTCACATTCATTGGACTGGCTGACTATTACAGCGATGCAGTTGAAAGCCGACAAATTTGTCAATTTCTGCTTTGTCATTAAAGGACAGGCTGTCAACAGGTAAAATTCAAGGAAATACAAGCCAGTGGACATGAGTAGTTCAGGCTCACACTTTGTAAAAATAATAAAACATTTTGCATTTATAAATGTGCAGGAAATAGGGCTGAAGGATTTAAAGAAAAAATTGAATTTGGATTTTCTTCAAATTGAGTTTTAATGCACAGGAACACCATTCGCAAGCATCAAAGAAATAATACCATACTAACATCATACCATTAAAATAAAAAACACCATAACTCTGATGCAAGAATGATAATTAAACATGCAGTACATACACTACATCGAGTGCTTGAGCAACGGCATTTATTACAATGCAAGAACTAAAAGAGCTTCTGTATGTATTACTGTAAAGTAGAGCAAAAAAGTCTTTAAAGGTAAAGTAGTGCAAGGTCAGTTAGTGGTGTACACAAATAAAACAGCTGATAAAAATAAACCCGGGTTAGGAAAACAGCAAAAAAAAAATGCAGCTTTGATGATTTTAAGATTGCGTTGCCTAAAATGTGCAATTTTCAATCTTTACTAGAACTATAGCTCAATCAGACATATTAGGAAATATATATAAAGAAGAGTCAAATATTGAAATATTGATATAATAAAGTATATTGCCATAAATATAGTTGCCAAAATCACTATACCATACCAGAGCTGCTATGATTAGATGATGAGCTGAACATTTAATATGTAATTGTTAATTTGTCATCTAAAAATAAAACACAATATATCTGCAGTTTCTATGATTACAGCTTTTGAAATGTAAATATTTTCAGTTTTTGTCTTCCATGATGCTACAGAGATGAATGTCTCTGGGCTGTGGACGGTTAGTCAGGACAAAATAAGACATTTAAGGACACAGTAATCGATCAATCGAGAGCGTTGAAAACTAAAATAATCCCTAGTGTACGGCCTATTGCGTGTGGTCGAGCTGGTGGTTCCACTCCAGAACTTGGAGCCCTGCTGGTTTTCATTCTCTCTGTCTGTGCAGAGATTGATTCACACCTCCTATGCGGGGGGAATGCAAATTACTCTGACTTAAGCCTGTAAGATAAGAGAAGCAGAAGTACAGCAGCTTGTCTCCTCCGCATCCAAGAGGCCAAGAAACCCCTGTAAATTCAGTTTTAAAGACAAACCCGATAAATGATCTTTTGCTCACATCCTCTGTTGTGACATTGTTTTACTTTAAAGTTCTATATTTAAGCTGCAGTGGTGGATATTTGACTCCATCTTCGATCTTAGATTTTTTTTCCATAGAGAATAATTCCAAACAATAGATTCTTAATTGATGGCCATTGATCTAACAGTTGGCACCTGCACTGAAACTGCTTAAAATATCTTATTCCACAAGCAGATTATGTATCCAAGTTTAAAGAAGATTTTAAGAAATGTCCTTGTTTGGGTCAGTTTGGCCTTGTTTTAGTAAAATCAAATCTAGTCAGTAGAACATTTATTTCTGTGGTCTAATTCAAATCAAACAAATATCCAAACACTAAAAGGACTAATTCACCATTAATCACCTCTGATTATATATCACTGCTACATCATTATGTAGCAAAGGTGTCAAGTTGCACCAAATTAGCTGCCATGAAGACGGATCCCTTTTGCTTTATTATAAGCCACATCATTATTGTATTTGCAGGGAAACACCGATCAAACGCGTCAGGAGAACGTCGGCAGCTGGGACTGGAGTTTCGACTCTCCCCGCAGCTCAGTCCTCGGGGATTTAAGATGGAACAGCAATCAAAGCGATAACAGGTCTGAGGGATTACATAGTGGGGAAGACAGGAAGAAGAGAAAAGTTATGACAGCTTTTCCCACAGGGAATATCGGATAGGAAAAAAAACAACAACAAAAAAACCCCACTGTGATTGGAGACAGAGTGGCAGCGCGAGTCTGACAAACTATAACTGAATTGTCCTTTTCTGTCAAAAATGATAAGTTAAAATACTCTAAAGTGCTTTAAAAAAGGGGGGGAGGGGGAGAAAACAAAAACATACAGTGACTTTTATATGAACTCGTCCTGACTCACACAGACATAAATAAATAAACCGTGGAGCAGATTTAAAAGCGACTCAGTGTCAGTCACAGACACGCCGGATGTCACACAGCATAAAGACGTCTGCATAAAACACACATGACTAATTGAATATATGTAAATAGATCCTCGCAGCAAATTGCAGCGGAGGAAGTGTTTCTCTGAGCAAACGGGAGTTGTCGACCCGCCTGTTACGGATGTGGAGGCAGCAGTTCTGGAAAGGTCACAGCAAACGAAGACGTGTAATTAAACAGGAGTTTGAGTCGGCAGCTCTCAAAACCGGAGATGGAAAAGTTGAGGGCCTGGAGTTTGTTTTTGATGCTTGACCCGTGTGCGGAGGTGAACATGGTCGTACTCACTTGTGTGGAACAGGTGGCGTGTTACTAGTGTTACTGCTGGATCAGAGTGGGGGAATTACCAACGTCATTCAAGGTTGCAAGAAATAGAAATCGAGAAATTGGATATTTGAAAAGTTAAGAGTAGAAACAAGAAAGCACAGAGAGAAAACAGTTTACCAACATTTTCAGGATCAGGTTGCTGAAATTGTGGTTCCTCATGGGTTCCATCCAACGTTTCCACCAATCAACTCAAACCCAACATCGACATCTGTAAAACCACATTGGTAAAAAAAATATCAATAACATGTGACGGCTTGAATAACCATACTTACTATTAAAAAAAAATAAATGAATGAGGCAGAACACATTTTAATTACATTTGCGTTCTCTCTATCACCACTACTTTTTTAACATCAAGCTTCATTTTTTTTCCCAGAGATATTTGGACCTGTCCGATCAGAGCAGGCGGGGCTTTGTTTGTTCAGTAGTTTCCTGTGTGCTGCTTCTAGCTAAAGGGGCTGTGTGAATGAGCTAATGTTGATTGATGGCCTCTTCATTAGCTTGTATAAAACAAAGGAGCGGCGACAGAGTAATGAAACCACATAAAAAGCTCCGGCACGACTGAACCTGAAGCCCTGAGCGAGTCGTTGGGAAATGAGTCAGAGAACGACAAAGTTGAGGCAAAATTGAGACATTAGTTGTGATTATGACAAACTCGCCGCTGTGCTGGGAGATCACACACACACACACACACACACACACACACACTCACGCTGCTCTCAGTACAGCGACTGCGGCCCTCGAATCTCAGATAAGGGCTTTCTAGAGCCAACTGACAGCTTTGTTATTCAGATAGTGGAGCCGGTGTGTGTGTGTGTGTGTGTGTGTGTGTGTGTGTGTGCACAGCAGCTTCTGGCTTCGTATCCCAGTGACGGCGAGGAGCTCAGAATTAGCCACAAGGACACTGAGACATTGTTATCCTGCTCGCTCCCCATTTCTCTCCGTCTCCCTGCTCCTATGCTTTGTCATTCGCACTCCGGCCCGGGCAAATTAATATAGGGCCGATGCGTGTGTGCTTTTTAATAAAGTGCAGGAATGACGAGGAACCTGATCTTCTTGATCATTTAAGTCAGCGCAACCAAACATGAGATGAAGCTAAAGCAGAGAAGACAAGTTAGAAAAGGTTTTTATGAGTTTTTGTAGGGTTGAAAGTCAGGATTTTTGTGTAAATTGTGCAAATGTGGCTACTGGGGTAGTGTTGAGAAGATATTTGACACGTCATATGTATTTACATAGGAACAAACTCCAGATTTGTTCACCACTCACAAACACAGCACTTTTTGTAAAAATGTCATCGATTTTATATACCACTCCATTCCTGAACTAATGTTGCATTCTATAAATATTTTCAGGTGGGACAATATGAACATGCATACCCTAGTGTCTGCCCTTTTGACTATTATCCCATATGCTGGCTGAATTATGTTTCTCTCAATACAAGGGGGCTGACAATCAATAATTAATCACAAACAGTTCTGAAATTAACCAACTAGGCTAATTGATTCATTACATTTTTTACATTTTATAAATTATGGATTAAAATGGGGCGACACGGTGGTGCGGTGGGTAGCACTGTTGCCTCACAGCAAGAAGGTCGCAGGTTCAAGACCGCCTTGGGCCTGGGTCTGGGGCCTTTCTGTGTGGAGTTTGCATGTTCTCCCCGTGTCTGCGTGGGTTTTCCCCGGGTACTCCGGTTTCCTCCCACAATACAAAAAACATGCTCAGGTTAATTGGTAAACTCTAAATTGCCCATAGGTGTGAGTGTGAGAGTGAATGGTGTGTGAATGGTGTGTGTGCCCCACGATTGGCTGGCGACCATCTGGGGTGTATCCCTGCCTCTCGCCTTAACGCGCTGGGATAGGCTCCAGCAGACCCCTGCGACCCCGAAAGGGAATAAGCGGGATAGACAATGGATGGATGGATGGATGGATGGATTAAAATGATTACAAGAATAAAGGATATTGAAATGTAAAATCATACAAGTAGAGCTAAATGAACACAAATGATTAAATTCGTAAACTATTTAATAGCATCTTTTTAAGTGTGAACACAGATTCTCTCTGTGAACTACAGATTTCCAATAAAACCATCAAGTGAAAGACGGACTTATTACAAAGCCTTTAAGGCCTGGATTTCAGAACAGCTCACAAGGCAATCATGTCTCTACTTTATTGATATAAAAGATAGTGGGTTAACAATAGTTGTGCAAATGTGAAAAAAAAAAGAAGAAAGATTCACGCATGAAGACACACAGCCAGAGTTAATCTGACCTTTTCTCTCACCACAATGTAGCCTAAACCTGGAGCCTTTTATATTATAAAGATTCTTGCAATGCGTTGTGGGAAACAAATATGGCATTAGCATCAAAGATACTTGCAATATATGATTATATATTATTAAAATATAGACAATGAAATGGTCAATATTGGATTTATGGTATGGGCTTTATTTTACAAAGCCCCCGAAAGAGACACGACCTCCAGGGAGGACAGAAAACCTTCTACATAATGATCACTATAAAGACGCCATTAGAATGGCACAACTATTCAGGCTAAATTACATTTAAGAAGCTATGATTTACTATTCAAAGTTATTCAAAGTTGCAATGATTCAGCCCTAGTACTGACCAATACATCAATTTCAATTTTAACATTGACAACGAGTGGCCAGGCATGTTTCTAACAGACTCCAGATTAAATAGAAAAAAAGGTGAATTATTAACACTATGCAACGTGGTTGGGCTTGCACACTTTTTTCCTTTAGCGTTGTCATCTCATTTGCTTAATTACCCTAAATAACCAAATAACAGCCGGGGTGTTTATTTTGTGCTTTACTCTAATTCTTTTATTAAACCAGTATGACTACTGTATAGTTTACATTCTTTGAAATTATAGATTATAGCACTGATTAAACATCGTCTCTTTCTCTGGAGTTTCACTCTGCATATTTTACGACAGTTTGAATTTCATGTCAAACATTTCAGTTTTTCGCTGCACCATGGTGATTGACAATTAATCAATTTTACCTGAGACGCTGTTCTTTTTAATAAATTAGACACAGCTTCTAGAACAACTGATTATTTCTCAAAATATATACCTGCACACGGCGATTAAAAGGGGGCCCAGTGATTAAGTGATACTCGATTTGGTAATCTACAGTATCCTGTAATGGCGGTAAACTAAAAGTGAAGGTCGACACCAAGGCAGGAAAGAAAAACAGGAGCAATCCCCACCAGCATTTTCCCCAAATCTGTCCACTTGTAAGAATTCCCGTCCATGTGTCTCCCCCGTGTCCCTGAATGCAGCTCTACGCTGACAGCACCGGGCAGGGCTCCTCTCCCCTCCCCCTCATCTCGCTGCTGGCACCAAATCCATGGGGTAGGTGGTCTTTTTGGGCGCCAGATGTCATGATATTACAGCCAGCCTCCAGCGACCGCCTGCGTCCACGTGTCCTGAAGGATGCTTTCTAGTTGGGCCTCTGTGTAATCTATGTGCCTGGGTCAAAGTCAGTAATATACGCTGTAGTTTCCTTTACTTGTTTCATCAGACTCAGTATCTAATAGCAGCCCATGCTTCTGTCAGTCCATGGTGTCCTTCTTAAACCTTTGGGTGTTGGGCTGTGCACCCTGCTCAGCCTCTCTCCTCAAAATTGCATTTTTTATGGCGTCTCCGCTTTATCAGAATATACAGTATACTATAGAAAAGAAGTCCCAGCTTCCAGTGCAATATCTTTTCTTTCACTGCCATATGGCTCGGGGCTATTTTTTCCCCAGCTATGCATATCTATCTTTTAATACAAGCTGTAAACAACGTGCTAATATTTTTCCAGGTACGTCAGAAGATCTGCTCGAACCTTTAAATCCTACGCTGTGTCTGTTGTAAACTGCAGTAACAACACGGTAAAAGGTCCAATTGGGAAGGAAATATATGAGTTTGTGGTGTTAGCTTCGACCTGGACACCACCACATTCATTTAATGATCAGTACAATATAATATTTTTATATGTGACCTGTCCTTGTGCTGCTTTTATGTTAATGTTAATAAATCATTAAATACTTAATACCTCCTTTTTACCATGGCAGTCATCCTCTATCATCATTTTAATATTCATGTGTCTGTATATCTTCTTTTCTACATCTTTATCATGTATGAATTTTTATGTTAAGTGTATTAGGACCTTTATAATTAAATTACATCATTAAAGGAATTGTAATGTTTGTCCGATAAGGTTTTTCCATAAAAAAATATGATTACTAAAAATGTCAGATCCAGATACCCACAAAATCATCGAAATCACACTAAGGGTCATTATAGAACATGAAGAATATATTCTGTAAATGCTTACAAAGGAGATTATAAAGGACCTGATAGAATAAATGCATAAACAGTCCAAATCTAATTATATTGAACTTTTTCCTTATCATTGATGATGTGGATATTGATGGTTATATATTGATTTATTTAGTGTTGTACCTGAAGTTTTCTCAAGCGATATATGCATAAAACCAGGGGAGTTATTTAACTGGTTAAATGTAGCGTCTACTTCTCTCCATCATTAAAAATTCCAGAATCTGTGAATTCATTTCATCCACAATGCAGAACCATTGGGACATAAGATGTCTCATACTTTCCACAGGTTCAGGATCGGCTTCCAGACTTTCCAGACAGAGTTGTGACGTCACAAACCGTGCCCAGTGGCAAAATTCAACACTGACAACAACATCCTTCCATAATTCATCACTCGAAGCATCCCTGAATATTTGAACCGCTTTAACGGCCTTCTCTCCCCCCCCACCTGCAGGTTGTGGTGAAAACCCGCACAGAGTACCAGACAGAGAAGAAGAGGCTGAAGGTTCCCAAGGTGGAGGAGTTCACCATCAGCTTCACCGACGGGGTGTCTGAGAGACTTAAGGTGAGGATTAGACCGTCGGCGTCCACGTCGTTTTTGCCTCCGCCGCTTTAATTAGTTTAATAAAGCACCTGCAATTGAGGATTGATTGTAGTTTGCTGTGTGAATAAAGAGCTGCAGGCAAAAAAACCAAAAAAAACAAGAATCAGCCGTAATACGATTATCGGATGCAGTCATAGACCAAAATGTCTCCTTCTCTCTCCCATCCCTCCCACAAATACCCATAATCACACACGGGCATGTAAGCGCACTCTTCCCTGGCAAAGGGGGGAACTGATGACTGGTAACAGTGTGTGTGTGTGTGTGTGTGTGTGTGTGTGTGTGTGTGTGTGTGTGTTTGTGTGTGTGCGTGTGTGTGCGTGCGTGAATCACCGAGCTTCCAATCCAAAAACATCTACATCACCCAGGCGCTGTGTATTCCATTCTTCTGTAGTCGTTATGGGAGACCAAAGAGGACTCATGTTGTCATGGTAGCAGAGAAAACCTCCCTCCTTGGCAACACTGACAGAATGAGAGAAAGAGATGAGAGAAAGTGAGCAAGCGGGGGTGTGCAAATGTCTAGGTGTGGATATTAGTGTGTGAGTGTGTGTGTGTGTGTGTGTGTGTGTGTGTGTGTGTGTGTGTGTGTGTGTGTGTGTGAAGGAGCTGTGCAACACTGGCCTGAAAGGTCCTTCAAAGCGGAGGAGAACAGAATTAGATACTGGACACTGAAAGAGGTTGTGAAATCTCTTTCACACACACACACACGCACGCACGCGCACACCCACACACACACACACACACGCAGACGCACGACTCACACAGCCCCAGACTGAGGCAGTTTCAGCACGTTGCCAATGTTAAGTAGAAAACTGCATCACCTGGACCTCTGCGGCGCCACGAAGCCGTGAAATGAGCTCGGTGTCACGGAAACGGTGGGACGTGCGGACAGGCGGCCCAGGAAGCCTCTATTAGAGAAAAATATTTACTCGAGTCTCGCTGAACCCGAGGAAACCTTATTGATTCAAACACTGCAATACGAAGGGGGAGGAAATCTTTTTTATGAGTTCCACCGTATACCTTATCATTTATAAGTTTGAAATGATATCGGTTACACAGGAGTATACAGGAGTGAGTGAAATGGATAAAATCGCAATATAGCTCCTGTTTACTGAATTTGGATTCATTTCTTTGCACAGTGTGGTGCATCGTTTATTATTGATTAGAGGAAAAAACATATTTTTGTCACAGCTTGGTCTGCTAGAACAAGGTTTTCAAAGTGTGGGATAGTGAGCCTTCCTTAATGACTATACCTATTATTACTGTTATTGTTAGGCTTAAAGAAGATTTTAAACAATAAATATCATACACATCTTTATTTTGTGAACATCTGTATGTTTAAACACCTTTTTTAAAACACATTTTAACACTGTATGATTTTTCATCACTTTTTAAAATATTGTGTTAAATACATTCTTTTTAAGGCCTCTCTGTGCAATTCCTCAAATCCAATTCCAATTCCAATCATCAGTGTGCACCGTGTACAGCTGCTCTTCATATCAAAGTCTTAGCATCACACGTAAATCCTTCCAACCTTATGATTTCATATCAGTTTTCATGTTGATCGGGGTCATACTTCCCACGTTTTCTGCCCCAGACTTTGTGTCTTCTCTCACTTTCACCTGAATGTACATTTTGAGTTCATGTTGATTTCCTGTCATTTAAAAACCTTTTTTTTTTTTAAAGTGAGACTCTTTTCACACAAAATGTCAAATGGTGTACCTGAAAAGGATTGATAAATTTAATCCACCTAGAATATAAAACTAGTTCATAGCATCTTAAAAATCTATTAAGAGAGTTAAACTATCTGGTAGTAAGGTTTTAAGGTTACACCACATGACATTTTTGACATTTACAGGTTTGAATGGGTGCCGTCAATAAAGGATCACAAGTGGAACTCAAGTACAATATTTCAAATTTTATATGAAACATTTTTTTAAGGACATCTGCTGCAAAATCAAGTATTTTTTGACTGCGGTAATCACAAAAAAAGAAGCGGTCATGCAGCAATGCAGGCTTTACCTTCATCTCAGCCTCGTCACGCCATCAGTTTTTGTTAGACAGAAATGCACTTTAGTCTGTGTGATTTTTTGCGACGCTAGTTGTTTTTTTAGTTTTTTTTTTGGGAGGGGGGTGAGGCTCAACTGAACCACTCGCTCTGCTTGACTGACAGAGCTGATTCTGCAGGCACAGAGGCATGCACACACACACACACACACACACACACACACACACACACACACACGAAGCGTGCTGTGTGCAGTGCAGAGCAAACATTTCTGGATGAAAAGCTTGCACATCTCCCCTCTTTTCAAAGCTTTGCAGATTGTGTTGATGGATGAAGAGCTCAGAGTGTAAAATGCTCTCTAATCTGCCCTCCCTCGCCTCCTGCTTTCCACCTTCCATCCTTCCCCACCACCCCCCTCTCCCCCCCTCTCGCCTCCTCGCCTCTCTCTGCATGTTATTTTCATTATTATTTAGATTATTTGACATGGGCCGCACACAAAAACAACATTAATCCCGCGTAGGGGAGGAGACGCTCGGTATCAGATTCAGCCCGCGGCTAGTTTCCATCGTTTCTGTGTTCCCTCACACTGCGCTGATTCAAACTGCAACTCCGTTTATAAGAAAAGACACTTTACATTTCAGTAAGAAAGGAAGGAAGGAGGGAGAGGAGTTAAAATAAGCGGGGGGGGGGAGGCAGGTCGGGTGATGTATTTTGGGAGACGTTCATTTCCATGATGCACAGTCTCCCTAAATAAATCATCAAAAAAATAAAAATACAGTAAGATTTTGGTGGAAGTAGCACATAAGAGCAGACCTACAGTATTTATGACGCCCCACTCCTCCCTGCCACCTCCCGCATCCTTTCTCCATCGCTCTCTATTTCACAGGTTCCTCCCGTTAGACCAGGTGTCATCTCTTCCTGCCTTTTACCAACCTCCCTCCCTCTTCTTCCTCTTTCTGATTACTCTCAGCAGACCTGAGCCGCAGCCTATTTTTGTAGTTGTTTCGTTCCAAGAACAAACCGATGAGGGCGAGTTGCCCCCTCCTCCTTATCCAGCTAAAATAAAGCCGGGCTACGATACGCCGCATGTCGAGGGAGCCTGAACCCGGGAGAAGTGTCAGTTAGATAGAGGAGGAGGAGGAGAGGCTGAGAGGGAGGACAGAAACAGACTGGATAGAATCCGCTGAGTTTAGCTTATCACAAGTATCAGTAGCAGGATGAGTTTAGTTTATTGGAATAATACCAAATGCATCACATAGAGGAACAACAGAAATGATATTTAACCGTCACACCCTCCTTAAATTTTGGACCTTTCAACACCCACATGGCAAAAATGTCCACACACACACACACACACACACACACACACACACACACACACACAGACACACACACACTCACTGCTACACAATTATCATACATCATTATGATAATCTCTCAAACATCTTTTATGTAAATCCAGATTCTGCCTCTGGACACCTTCATGGCCAGGTGTGCCTCTGGACTTCCATTATAACCACATGTGAGCGACCGACTTGGTCTCCCCACAAAAGGGATCAGGGCAACCAGAGAAAGAAGTGGAGACAGGAGGCAAAGGAACTCACGTAAAAAAAAATTTATTGGCGGCGGTACCAAAAACACAAAACATAACACGCTCACGCCAGCAGGGAAGATCCACCTCGCACCAGGTGGACCAAACAGGCAGCTCCACACGCCTCGCGTCGCTTCCCGCACGCAAACCCGTCCGGCCATTACCTTCTCACACCACATGTTTTATTCTCGCCATTACAGTATAAAACCATGAATTCTATGATGTCAGCATTTGATTTGGAAGAAAAGTTGTGATACTTGACATTTTTACTGTACTGTGCCAGATCCAACCAGTAAACCGTTGTAGGCTGATGTATGAAATTCCTCATCGTTATATTAATGAGCAATGTGACTACCAGCAGACCTAAATGCTGCATGTGTGTGTGTGTGGTATGAGGGTTAATGTACCTAAATATGAATCAGAGGATGTTCCACATGAAGAAGAGTTCATTATGAGGCTACAGTTTAATGTATTTCATTTCTCGCATATTAATTCTATTACATTTTGTCCAGTGAAGTTTCCTCTAGAATATGTTGTTTTTGGTTCTCTGCTAGCAGCCTATTATTTTACCCTTCCACTATGTTCTAAGAATGTCATACAAATGTTTTAGTTAACATAAAAAGCGAGAACGTATTGGATATCGGATGCAAAATTTGCTTGCTTTTTATAACGAACGAACACATATTGCTGAGCTATTTAGGATCGCGCTGCATTCATGCTTTCTTTAAAGATATGTGATGTCTTCATTTAAAAAAAATGGCCAATATATCCTTATAATTATCAATAACATCTTTCAAGAGCTTGATATCTGACTAATGAGAAGAATGAAACTGGAAAGGGAGAAAAAAGGCTGTGTTCCGGGATTAAATTGAGCTCGTGACCTTTACTGCAAACACGCTATTCTCTCCCTCCTGCGTTTGGACTGCGGACCTCCTGATGAAAAGGAAAATGCCACGAAGAGCATCTCTCTCTCTCTCTCTCTCTGAAAATGAAGAGATGCAGGTGTGCAGCTTGATGAAGGAGAGATTCAGCGCTGGCTTGTTCTCTGGAAAAAACATGATGCACTTGGTCGTCTTTGGATTCACAACACACACACACACACACACACACACACACACACACACACACACACACACACACACACACACACACACACACACACATGCTCGTACAGGACTGGCACTCTCACACTGCCAGACACAACGCCAACACAAACCTCATCGGGCGTACACACACACACACACACACACACACATATAACCATATGAGAGCTGCGTGCCTGCCAGACAGAACGGGCCCCCGGTGCCAGTGGAAGTGAGCGAGCCCGCGCAGGTAGCGGCGGGAGAGGGAGCCGTCGTCCAAAACAATTATCCCATTATTACCTCCACTTCGCCTTCGCCATAATAGCTTTTTTTTTTTTTTGCTGCAGTCTGCCGCCTCCACAGAAGCCTGCGCTGTTATGTCAGATCGGAGGTAATTACCGCCGCGGCTTCACCAAACCCTCGCTCACAGCCTCCCCGTCCCAGGCATTGTTTCTTACGCGTTTCATGTGGGTGACTAATAGTGGGACGCCGTCATCTGTTAAACACCCACACTCATGCACAGACACACACAGACCTTCGAGTGAACAATGGGGGAACAATTGATTTACCTTCAGCAATAGTATTATGCTCTGAACCCTGTTGCGGAAGGAGGAAGGCGGTTGCTTTTTTTCTTTTTTTTATGCTGGCGTGGGAGCTCCTCTGCTGCACTCTGGGTACGTCAGGTGTTATGAAAACATGAGATGATTATGTGTTTGTGTACGAGTATCAGCTCACTACTGCAGTAGGTTCTACAGTTGTACTCTCTTAAAGACGCTTTTAAAACACATGCTATCAATTTAAAATAGTTATGTCAAACAGTTACACCATTTGACATTTTGTGTCATAGAATCGCACAAAATCAAAATTTTTGTAAAAGCAAATGATACAAATGGATTTTTAAATGACAAGACACCAACATTAACACAAAATGAAAACCTGATGAATGCGACGTTCTCATCTTGCCAAACATGCTTGTCACTGAGTTTTGAGTTACTCGTACTTACTTGACTTGAGTATTTCCATTTAGGCAAAGCAAGTTTGTATAGAACAGGGGTCCCCAAACTTTTCCCTGTGAGGGACACATAACTTTTCCCTTCTCTGATGAGGGGCCAGTTTGTAACAGAAAAAGTGTGACGATTGCAGGAGTGCCTAAATGTAAAAATGTATGGTTTTCCACAAAGCCACAATCAAATAACCCTCTCTGGGTTCTTCAGAAAAAATCCAGGAAATAAATACCACTATTAATGAAATAAATAACCAAATAAGTCATTACTGACACCACACACATAGGGCGCACCTAACTATAGGGCGCGGGGTTTATACATAGATATATATAAATAGATTTATAGAAAAATAGAGCGGGAGAAAAACTGAGTTTGGTTGTGCTTTATTTAAGCATTGATTACTAAGTTCTAACATTTTTAATCATTGTGGGCATGGTTTGGCACAAACTACATTGTTACTTTTCAGCTGCAAATTTAACCTTAAATATTAGATTTTAAGTGTCATCCTTTTATTGTATTCACATTTTATAAACTACATTAACTAACTATATTAATATAACACAGTCCGCTTATTTACATTTTTACAAGAGTCTTTTGATGCCTTTGATATTTGAACATTTTGTAATTTTTTTTTGACAGTTTTTGGTTTAATAGGCATAGTTCATTAAGAAGTGTATCTGAAACACTTTATGCATGGAACTAGCCTGGTCACAGTGACTGAATCTGCCTTTAGTTCAGAACTACTCAGGCTGGTTCCAAAGTGCTCTGTATTTTCAGAGGCCTGGTGTGGAGGCTGTAGCCCCCCCCTCGCCACCTGCTGCTGGTGGGCTGAGGGATTGTCATGTGCATCTCCGTGGCTCGATGCCTGCCAATTTGTTTGTTTCTGATTTACAGAGCACGGCTGTGTAGAAACACCAATTTTCAATCAGTGCGCACACAGAGCAGACAGTTAGCTGGTGAAAGGATATTTGCTGAATTTTAACAAAAGAAGTGTGTTTTGGATCAGAATCTTACTACTAAGTAAGAATCACGTTTGTGCTATGAATGGTAATCCAAAAACCCAGAACTTCACTCAAATTTCATTGCCTGGTGTGGACCAAATAATAAAACTAGTGACATGAAATGTGTGTGTTTATTAGATGAACAAAACCTGATTAGAGCTGCAAATAACATCTCTTCTGATAGATGATTAATCTATAGATTATTAAAATGATTAATCAAGTAGTTGTTTTTTTCAGTTTACTAATATAGAAGATTTAAGAAGCCAGGTTATAATCTGATTTAAGTTCATCTAAGATAATCTTAACTAATTACTTTATAGACGTATTATATACCACATGGTCTGATTGGCATTACATCATTATTTAACTACCAGATGATAAAGTTCTAGACATTGTTACTTGCTGTTATCTTATCTTATCTTGATGTACTGTATTACATTGTTTTTAGCCAATTTTGGCAAAATATCAATTCCCAAATGAGTTGCAGCTGCTTCTAGAGAAGAGTTTGTGGAGTTTGGACCCGATTTTGAGTTCTCACCAGAGGGACCACACCATAGTCTGTCATTTGGTGCCGACTCAAGTGGAGGCCACCTCTTTTTGGAGGTCTCAGTCCGCTTGATTTAGCGCAACTGAGTGCGACTGATGCTTTCAAACCGATGAAAAAGAACTGAAATAAGCCCCTTTGGTTCGATTGGACTGATTGGTGCACAGACTCTAAGACTCTTTAAAAAACAACAAAATAACACAAGGTAATGAGCCCCAAGAATAACACACAGTTCACTACTTTTTATGTTAATCTAACAAACACCACTTAATCTTAATCTTACCTGGACACAAGAAATAGAAAAAAATATATATTTTAGCTCATTTATTCATACCCACATGTGACAGAATATGTGAGCTGTGTTCAAGAGAAGAAGGTATTTCGGGAAGAATTATTTCTGTCCCTGCTTTGTTTTGCTCATGGGACACTATGAAGAGTATATACACTGCTGTATTCCTGCAAATCCTGCAGGTTCATCCTGTAGGACGCGCTCACACTGAGGTGAGTGCGTTTAGAGACATGCAGCCTACGGCGTGTGTGCTTACTCCTTCCTGAGTTCAGCTGATTTGAATACAGTAATAGTCTTGCATTATTATTATCTGCACCTCGGCAGCTGTGGTTTTATAGACTTTGCCTAAAGGCAGCTTGGTAGCTTAATTGGTAACAGAGACGGGAGTTTCTCAACCTGTCCGGGGACTCAGCCTGGCAACCTTTCTGTACGCTCGCCGGCTACTCGTTGTTGTGTTTTACCTCCTCTCTCTCTCCTTTCCAGTGCCGCCCTCCCGTCTTTTCCTCCTTCCCCTCCTCCCCCCTCTCTCATCTGTCCAGCTCGCCGTCTCCATTCGCCATTTTGCCTCCTTTCGCCCTCTCCATCTTTCCCTCTCCCCGCACTGTGTCAGGCCGAGCCAACAGTCGGTGGCAGCAACTCTCTTCAGAATCAGCGCCGGGAAGCAAACTACAACACTTTTAACACACACACACACACACACACACACACACACACACACACACACACACACACACACACACACACACACACACACACACACACACACGTTTGCAGTTCCTGTTATAACTGCCAGCTCCTGTTGGCAGATATTCACAGACATCTTATTGTTCAGAACTGGCTGCTGATGAAATGCACCAGCCAGTAGTGATCCCTAGGTTTCACAGCAGTGGCATTCGCACACACACACACACACACACGCACACACACACACACACACACAATATCAAAGGTTTGAGTTGCTGACTGTTTATCAGATTGATTGTTTAAATCGTGAATCGGTTCAGACCGCCGTTCCGTTCAGGTCTCAACCGGGTGTGATGGTTCTATCGGCTCCGCGTGAGTGAGAAAATCAGTTATCACTGTAAAAACAGACAAGGGGGAAAAAGGATGGCGGGAGCAGGATCCAGAATGGCGACGGCTTGTAAATCAAAAGGCACCGTACGCGTGTGTCTTCACACTACGCTGGAGCGTCAGCGCTGTCCTCGGTCAGGTCGTCCCGGAGGCCTCGCAGCGCTCAAGTCGTTTGTCACCGCGAAGCGGTCCCCCCCGTGTCGGCCGCCGTATGAGACCTGCCAACGGGCCTGACAGACGCGCAGGCCCCTCATGGAACTCGGGTCCAGATCAAGAGTCAGAGCCATATTCAGGGCGATTTTCTAAAATCCAGATGGCTTCTGTTGTGCTTCCTGTTTCAGATCCCGTATCAAGCAGCACCTCAAAAGGACGGCGGACTGTAATCATTGAGTGGTATCAGCAGATGTGAATACATGTACACGACTCGAATGAAACCAGGACCGCTCATCCTATTTTATCTCAAAGGTCGAGGCAAAAAAAAACAAAAAACAGAAAATCCAATTTGCCATTACAGAAAAAATAATCTTGAATCCATCTAAGACCGAGCGGCCTGTTTTGTTTTCAGACAAGGACACACTGTAGACGCTGCCGTGTCCAAACTCCATGGCTAGACTTAATAATTCAGTTGTCAGGGGGTTGCCAAGACTAAAAAGGTTTTCTGAGCCTGATCGATGGCTGAAAGCATTAAATCTCTTGGCACATGTCTTCCTGCGAGACTTGTTTAAATGTTCTGTTTTTAAATAACAGGAAATACATGTTTAAACCATCTAATCTAATTCCACTCCGACATTCACTTAGCGAGGGGGAAGCTTGCTTAGGTATAAATTGGGTGAACATAATTAGAACTGTCAAGCAGGATATCTTTAAAAACTGGTTAGCATATTTCTTTGAAATTTTGGTGGAAAATTAGGCCATGCCCCGAAGAAAAAAGTCATTAGCGCCTGGTGCTGATCCAGCAATTTGTAAAAGGATTTCTTAATGTTGCACAATATGTCATTTTTAAAACAGTTTTCATTTAATCAGTTATTAAAGGTACAGCGTGTAACGTTCAGCTGCATCTCAGGAAACCGATTTGGCAGAAATGGAGTATAATATTAATTTTATTTTAGATTAATTAATATATAACTCAATCACAATAATAGTTAAAAAAAAACAACTATATAGAACTATCCAGCGTATTGGATTGATTTATTTGTGGCTTTAAGCAGCAAAAATCATAAGATAACAGTAAGAATTATTTTACTTTTTAATCTCCGAATATCAGCTGCGTTTCATACAACAGTGGCGCCGTTAAAACCTGCAGCTCGTCAAGCAGATGGTTTCTCATCCGGCGTGAGAAAAGGAGCGAAGATCTGACGCCTCCGCGCCGAAAAAAAAGTGCTAAAGCGGAGGAACAAAGTGAGCGGTCATCGTACTCCCTGTCCTCAGCCGAGCCGAGTCCTCCATTCTGCTGCTGCCGCTCTGACAGGCTGAGCCATGGGAGCAATTAGGAGACAGACAGAGTACGGATGACTAGTCAGACCCTCCGCTCCTCCACCCTCCGTTGTTTTCTCCCACTTTAACGCCTTCCCCTTGCGATCGATACACCTATCTCTTCCATATTCGTTACGCTATCCCTGTCGGCGGGGTCGAGCTGCGAGTGCAGAAGACGGCGGGTTTGGAAGAACAGAGAAAAATCGTTATTTAATAGAAGCACTCTTACGGTCCGCTCTCTGTTAATCTATTTGTTATAACTATGAATCGTCTGATCTGATAAGTCTGAGGTGTTCACCGTTCACCTGCGTGGACTGACATGCTGACACAGACTTTTCAGCCTCACTTACATATAACTGAACGATAGAAATGGGAGCATTGACTTTCCAGCTATCAATGCAACGCAGAACATCCTCACACTCTTCTCTCCCCACCTGCACAATCTAGTACAGGCATCATCTCTATCTGCTCATCTTTCATTAGCTGAATATGTTCCTCTGATGTGACAATTTTATTGTTAATGGGCCCAATGGATTTAGTCATATTTGCATTTAAAAGTGCTAGTAGAATGTAGGAAGTATGTTTTCTATAAAATAATGGAAGCTGGAAGTAGATTTTGCCTAATGAAGGTGTGATGGACTGTTGCATATTCTAAATAGCAAATTGAACATTGGTTAAGACATGGACATACACTGAGATAAGGAGAGACATGCAAATACAGTTATTATAGGAAAAGAGCTACAATTTATGTTAAAATGGTGGATGTCAATCTACATATCAGTTTTGAAATTGTGTTCCTAGGCCATATGATGACATGATAACTGTCTTACTTTGTTCTTTTTTACTGTATAGTGACAACATAGGCATGTTACTGTTATATATCTTTATAAAGAAATACGTTAGGCAAGATTCTGTTCTGTTAGGTGATAGTGCTGGGATATCCTGATGGTCTGTGAATGTGTCTTGGAGTAAGATGGCTAAGATCTACAGGAGCTTGTGTCAGCGCGAGGAATAAAGTAGCAGCCAAACGGGCTAACGTCTCAGTGTCTGGTTTTTGAGACACGTTACTAAACTTTGGTGACTTTGGTTGGACGTTGTTAACAAAAGTGGTGCTGCAGGACAGTGCTATGATACACACGTCTATGAGATTAGAACCACAAAAAGGAGCCACACCATTGTGCCATGCGCCAGCTACATCCAAAATCTGAAGTCGATCTGGCAAACAGTCAGAGAGATACATGAGCCACAGACACACAGATGCTCCTTGCTTTTATATAAATAGATAGATAATGTCTACAATTTGGTCTGCGGAATAGACTTGGCAGAAATGAAATGTAATTATTTATAGGAATTTCATTTGAATTAGTATATCATTCAATCAAGATTGAGCCATTTTCTCTACATGGAGACTTGTATTATGTTGTACTATGTTTCTACAGTAGCCCAGAAACATACACATATACACACTCTGCTGTCTACATGCTGAACATATGTAGAAACACAACAAATCCCCAGGAGACTGATGGCTGGGGATATATTACAGCAATGAACCTTATCCTGTGATGTAAACAAGTCTTTAAATGCGTGTGTGTGTGTGTGTGTGTGTGTGTGTGTGTGCGCGTGTGTGTGTGTGTGTGTGTGTGTGTGTGTGTCAGGAGGCGGGTCTAATCATTAATAATATATTCTCTCTTGCAACATCTTCATCTCACAGAGCAGAAGCTGATTAGCAAATCCGATCCAGATGTTTAGCGCCTCCTCAGAGACTTATTACCGACTCATTAGTGCCTGTTTGATTATGTTTGTGTGTCAAATGATTGAGGACGCCCTTGGATTAATCACCATTATTGTTTATTATTGTCTGTTTGCTCCGCGTACATGTTTTTAAAGGGTAGGTGTGACTGCGCCTCGGGTTTGGAATCACAAACCATATTTTGGGTGCAACTGAAGAGGCTGGCATCCCTGGAGGAGAGCCTTCACACACACATTTAGTCCTTATGCTCTTGTTTATGCATCTCCCGTCTTCGCCACTTTCACCTTTTCTGTCACTTTCCATTTCTCGCCTCTGTCAGCGCAGCCTGGTTATGTCTTAAATGGGGGTGGGGGGGGGGCAGCCTTGGAAAGATAATGAGCGACTTCCACACCGTCGCCATCTCTTCTCTATGAACACACACAGTCTTAACCGGTTTGGAATTGAACGGCTTCGTAAAAGTTAACAAATCTTCGTCTCCATAGGAACAGGCTAACGTGGCTGTAGCAGCTAAATCGAAACTTAAAGCCACCGAGGGCTTATCCTTGACACAAGGAAAAGTGGGTTACAAAAACCGTAACCCCCCCCCCCAATTTAATAATGGGAACACGTTTGCTCCACTTGCTCCGTTGCTCAGGCGCCGATTGGTTGAAGCCACCTGCTATTTGATTTGGAGTCTGCAGAAAATCCCACGAGCACGTTCTCCTTTTTCCTCAAGCAGGCATCTCCAAACCAATATGACAGAGCGCTCCGGCGAGAACCTTTGAAGTTTCGTCTCCATAGAGACCTGGCGTTAATTGGGTACATTAGCATAATTAGCGTCTATCTCCTGCTGAACACGCACCGTCTGACTCGCCGCCGAGCGCGTTCTGCCACGTCTTGAGAAAAAGACTTTTGATGTTCTTTAATGACAGAGAAAGTATGAAAAAAAAAAAAAACGCAATCTTTAACAAACACAGCCAGAAGACACCTATAGTCATAACCCTACATTTTCGATGAAAACTGTTTTTTTTTTCCTGAGGTTTTGTGATTTTTGAAAAATAGGCCAAGTCACCATGGACAGCCAGCGTGTGTTATCTTTTAGTGTGCAGGATTAAAATCTCTCGCTTCCCAACATCAGAGCAGACGAGTCGTTCATGATTACATCAGATGATGTTTGATTTTTCCTGCCTCGGATCTTGAATGAAATGCCTGTGATCTCGTGGTTTAAGATGATTAACAAGTGGAAAAATGAACCGAGATGACTGTAATCAGTTGTTACTCCTGCGATATGGTCTTTGTGTACGGCACGGAAAAAAAAAAGTTCTCCAGTCTTTCTCTGGCCGGTTTGTCTACCTCGCAGCATGGACACGTTATCTGAAGGATGCAGGGAGACTTGGCTTGACCGGAAAGGAAGATTCAGCAACTCTTACGGCTTATTTATGGGAGAGGCTGCGGGGGACGTTCAAGTGCAAAATATTTGTAAAACTCATTGAACTCTGGAGGTGCTCAGTCACACAGCGAGAGGGGGATTACTGGTGTTCATAGCGGACAGATTTTAAATTTTCCCTTTCTTTCCTGTACTGTATATAAAGATATAAGACAACAAAATAAAAGAATCCAGTATTGAATTCAGTGAACCAAAGACTGCTGTTTGCATTACACACACACACACACACACACACTCTTATAGCTGTACTGCTGTTCTTGATTACACTTTATTGTATCCGAGTGACCTTTATATATAATGGTGGATCTATAATAAAATCCCCCACCACACACACACACACACATACAGAAAGACAGTACGAGAACTGCATAAATATCCCCTTAGCTCATGCTGTATTTTTTTTATTCTTTCGAAGGAGATTGAACAATGCAGCTTATTGACCTCACCAGATGAAACCTCAGTGAACCTGCTGCAAAGCGCTGAGGGAGTCTCGCTCTCGTGTACAGACGGAGACTTTCGTACAGTCGTTGCCACACTACCGTAGCCACGCTCGTCTCAAACCGGAACGCCGGTCCTCAGGAGCCCCAGTCCCCGGACACAGTCTCCTTGACGTCCCTCTTCCCGTCCCACGTCCTCCACTCGGATTCCCCGAACAATCCCCATGCTTTGGACGTCGTCTTTGTTCCGCTGATTTAAAAACAGAAGACCGAGTCGCTTTGGGAGGAAGTCAGCAGCGATTAGCAGAAAGCATCCTGGAAGAAAATCAATGGGAGCTTCTTTCAAACACGAAAGAAATGGCTGCACTGTGCATGTCCCCAGATGGAAATATCCGGGTAGAGGAGAGTTGGGAAGTTGGCGCTGTGCAAGTATTTGAAGAGGAGTTTAAAAGTGCAAGTTTTAGAAGAAACACCTGCTTTTATCCTAAAACAGACTTATAGTAATATGTGTAGTATATGTTTTTCTTGTCATCATAACTTTATGCACACATACACATCCATATTCCATATACAGCAGCCGAGTAGCTATGAGATTTGATGTTTGACTCAAGGACACATAGCGATCTAATCCGCGACCTTTCACTTATCGGTTTTCCAGTTTCCAACCACTCGCCCCTACAGGTACCCGGTCTCCACTCAATTAGTTTCACCATTGCAAAACCGCCGTAAGAGGATAAGAGAATATTTCATTTAAATTGCATGAAGCGAGCTGATCTCCAACTCTCATGCATGTGATTAGATGAAGGCTTAGAGCCTCGATTAGACACTTCAGCAGGATACGTTTCCATGTGGTGATGTCAAAAAATGAGGCGTCAGATCCCGAGGCTCGATTGATCTGCGCGTTGGTGAGGGATGAACGAAAGTTATTTATGTGCATTCTAATATGATGTAATATATTTATAAAAATATCAATAAACACAAACCCCTACCAAACATATTGTGACCATCACCCAACAAGCTATGTAGGTGCAGGATATCACCACCATGACCCCAAACAAGGGCACGATTTACCACAATGGTACCAAACAACAATGGTACAACGGTTCATGGTACTATTACCAACAATTGTTGAAAATTTGACGAAAATCCGGACAAACCCTCCTGAGATATTTTGCTGAAAAAGAGACAAACACCAGCCAAAAATATAACTTCCTTGGTGGATGCAGTATCAGTCACAGAGACACAATGAGCACTTTTACTTTAGTACTTTAGTACATTTTGCTGCTAATATTTGCATATGTATCACTAAAATGAGGACTTTGTATTGTAATAGAGTATTAAAAAGTATTAGTATACATTGCTGCAGTGGTTGTTCACTTGAGTTAAGGAGCTGAGTACTTGTTTCACTGCAGTATGAGAACAGATTTTTTTAAATCTGATGCTGTGAATGACAAATTAAGGTTCATTTCATTCTTTTTTTTCATACTTTTATACCATTTTGTCAATCTAATATGACACTGAACTTACCAAGTTAATATGCTGATGTCACTGAAAGGTTGTCCTTTGCATGTTACATGCCGACAGTTTAAATAATCAGATTGTCATAAAATAGGAGAGCACCGAACAAGAGAGGCAACATGTAAACTGTGATAAATGTTTACGACAGACATAAAAACAGGAAAGAGTTTGCATAGTAATTAAGCTAAGCAGGGGGGTTGTTTACAACCTGTCTGATAATCAGAGGTTACATTTCCTTCCCTGTTTGACTTCTTTCTATGATGCCGCGTATCAAAAACCCAGCAATTAACTTGGCGACACCAATCTTTCCATTAGGGATAGAATCAAAGGCCTAAACCGGAACTGAAAATAAGATTAAAGTTGTAATAACCCAGAATAATCCTTTCGGGGCCATTTGGTGCTATGTGTCCTTTAGTGTGCGTGGACCTTCACTGTTGGATGTAGCATCTGGTGGACGTGCTCAGCCTTTTGCTGAGATCTGACAAGTGACCTTTAAGCTTTCTACAACTATTATATATATATTTTTTTTAGATGAGACTTCCTCTCTGTGCCGGCTCACCCTGTCACCAAGTCATTAATTTAATTAATCAATAAAGCCCCCCGAAGGCATCAGAGATGATCACAGCCATGATAACACGTATTTAATATTAGAACTGCTCTCATTCGCAGGCTTTTTTTAAAGCATTAGCTCAATGTGTTCGGCAAAGATTCACTATAAACCATGCAACAGAACAGGAAATAAACCCTAAAAAAACTGGGGATGAGCTTCCTTTTTGTGCTGCTACTGAGAAGATGTCAGAAGGGCTATCGAAAGATGAATGAAAAGTAATAGTTCATCCTCCCTTCAGTGGTAGATGCATCAACTGCATCCGCCTCCCAAGGAAAGGATGATGGATGCATCGACTGATACCCCACTGTCCTGGCTGCCCACCTGTCTGTCTGTCTGTCTGCCTGTCTGTCTGCCTGCCTGTCTGTCTGTCTGCCTGTCCGTCTGTCTGCCTGTCTGTCTGTCTGCCTGTCTGTCTGTCTGTCTGTCTGTCTGCCTGTCTGTCTGTCTGTCTGTCTGTCTGTCTGCCTGTCTGTCTGTCTGCCTGTCTGCCTGTCTGTCTGCCTGTCTGCCTGTCTGTCTGCCTGTCTGCCTGTCTCTCTGCCTGTCTGTCTGTCTGTCTGCCTGTCTGTCTGCCTGTCTGCCTGTCTGTCTGTCTGTCTGCCTGTCTCTCTGCCTGTCTGTCTGTCTGTCTGCCTGTCTGTCTGTCTGTCTGTCTGCCTGTCTGCCTGTCTGTCTGCCTGTCTGTCTCTCTGCCTGTCTGTCTGTCTGTCTGCCTGTCTGTCTGCCTGTCTGCCTGTCTGTCTGCCTGTCTGTCTCTCTGCCTGTCTGTCTGTCTGTCTGTCTGCCTGTCTGTCTGCCTGTCTGTCTGTCTGTCTGTCTGTCTGTCTGCCTGCCTGTCTGCCTGTCTGTCTCTCTGCCTGTCTGTCTGTCTGTCTGTCTGCCTGTCTGTCTGCCTGTCTGTCTGTTTCCCTGTCTGTCTTTCTGTCTGTCTGTCTGTCTGCCTGTCTGTCTCTCTGCCTGTCTGTCTGCCTGTCTGTCTGCCTGTCTGTCTGTTTCCCTGTCTGTCTGTCTGTCTGTCTGTCTGTCTGCCTGTCTGTCTCTCTGCCTGTCTGTCTGCCTGTCTGTCTGCCTGTCTGTCTGCCTGTCTGTCTGTTTCCCTGTCTGTCTTTCTGTCTGTCTGTCTCTCCCTGTCTGTCTGTCTGCCTGTCTGTCTGCCTGTCTGTCTGCCTGTCTGTCTGTCTGTCTGCCTGTCTGTCTGCCTGTCTCTCTGTCTGTCTGTCTGTCTGTCTGTCTCTCTGTCTGTCTGTGCCACCTGCTACCAGAGAGATCCTCCATCTGCTCCTGGATCTCTCTCTGTCTGCCTTTCGCCCGCTTCTTTATTGTCTCTGTCATCTCGTTCTTTATTTCTTACTTTGCTCCCTCTGTCACTCCGTTATCTTTTTTTATCGGTGCCATTTTTCTCCCACATCCCCTCTCCTGTCACCCCCCCCCTCTCTCACTCTCTCTCTCTCTCAGTCACACACACTTACACATTCTCCTCTCCTCCTCCAGTGGGTGTGAGGAGGTGTCTGCTGCTCCCCCATATGGCCTGTCAAGTTCCAGCAGTGAGCTCGTGTGGGTGGTGTGTTGCATTCGAACATAGCGTGGCGTGAAAAAAGGAGCGAGAATCATATGTCGAGTGGTGGTGAAATAGGCTGTGAAGAAGCATATCCATTTAGGAAATTGCCTTTGAACTTGGGATGCACCGTGCAGCCGTAAATAATTACAAGGAAATGTATGTTGCGGAAAAATATCAGATCAATTTATCTTCTGCAATCCAGTTCCGCAGAGATAGTCTGAATTAGAGAAAATATGCAGGTGGTGTGTGTGTGTGTCATGATTGGATAAACATAAGGAAGAATGTAGATGCACAATCTCGCAGCCAGAGATGAGAAAGACGAAGAACAGGAGGAATGATCCCGCTGGATCTTTTCTAATCTAGTTTTGTTTGTCGTCCTCCAGAATACACAACTGTATTTCATTGACAGGACTTTGCTTCGCCGCAAGAACAAACATCCCCAGAAATGTGTTTGGAGCCTCCGTACATCACATTATACACTTGATAATAACAAGACTGGCTGGCAGGCATCTATTGAGACATTACGTGTCTCCCATAATGGAAAACTGAACTGTTTTTTTTGTTTCAGACAAAACAAGCAGCCTGACAAAGAAACTTTGGTGGGCACATTTTGGTTATTCCTGAGATTTTGCAGATCACTAAATGTAACTATATCCATCTCTATGCACCAATATATTGGCCAAAATCGGCCTCTATGACCATTATCGGCCCATCTGCAACTAAGAAGGCATTCATTGATGTCAGTGACTGATTTTAATCTGCTGTGTCGCATCAATTTAGTCTGAATGTCGTGTGCGGTCGCGCTCTACCCAGCTGCAGAGGAGGGAAAAAAGCCACTGACTGTGCTTTTACATTGACGTTTAATTACATTTACTTTATGTGTCAATAAAAATAATTTGTGTTGGGCTATGAAAGTCTAAAAAGAAAGAAGATTGATTAAGTGGTTAAAATGGCTTGAGGAACAGTCACTTTTAAATTTTTCCACCAGAAGAAATGAATCTTGGTCATGTGAAGTTTATATTGAGGGATGTGTCATGAATGGGTGCGATTGAACTGAGATCAGTCAGACACATTGTGACAGTTCACTTTATTTATTTATTTTTTTTATAATGAGGTCTTGTTTGACGGTTTATTTTAACAATGATTCAATTCATGACTCCTGGGTGCCTATTGAGTTCAAAGACATTAGTCGTTCATTTAGAAAAATCCAATCCAATTCAGTGTCTTGAAATAGACATAATAATTATAAGGAATTTATTACCTTTTTAGCCCAAAATTCTAATAAAATATGAATATGTCATAACGTGCACGTTTTGCACTAAGGTTATATCTGCGACTCTTGGCGACAATAAATCTTTTTAACCATCTCAAACAAAATCACAAAGTCATTCGGGCTGAATAAATGTGTCGTGTAGCTGAAGAAATAATCCTTGAATAAGCATGATTCAAGTGTCGACCAACGTAATTGTGATAACGATTCTTTTTATTCCTTAATCGAGCAGCCCTAGTGCAACACGCTGCGTCCACGCCTGCTTGCCCGGTGCACCTTTAAATAAAGCAGGACTCTCTTCATCCATGTGAAGAGAAGCCTCGGGGCGTCTACCGGTGAAACGATTATCTGTTAGCACCCAGCGGACGTGTTGTTCTCGGCCCAAATTACAGCCCAGCGTGCTGCCGCTGCCTCCACCTGCATCCAAGAAAAACAAACCCCGCGTCCGTTATCTGTGTCACGCAGCAAACAGGACGACGCTTGTGTCGGCGGCGATAGCGGTGTCGGTTGGCACGGCAACGACAGAACAACTGTATTCAATGGAAAATAAGATGGAAATGATGATGATGCAGGGGGATATCTTCGCTTTATCCGATTGTTTTCTCTTGCAACGACACCTTTAGCGTAAATTCATCTGTTATTATCAGATAAAGACGTGTTAGAGCTTCATCTTATCATAGAGGAATATTGCATCAGGCCTGCAGATACCAGGCAGATAGAAATACAAATCCACTTCATGTTATGGGGGGGTGGGGGGTTCGGGTAGCGTCTTCATCCGCCAGCCGTAGCGTTACCCTGACAACCTCCTGTGGTTTACCGCAGAGTTCAGCCAGATTATGAATAATGGAGGAAGGTCAGGATAGATTTATACGCCACATGGGTGCTGCCGCATCGACGGGGGGGTTTCAGAGCATCGGTTTCCATGGAGGCCGCGTTCTCACCCTGAACTGTTGCTCCGACTGCTGCTCAACCTACAACTGGAGTGTCATCGAACGTTAACTCGGGTTAATCCCACTAATCTGCTTCATGCAACGTCACAACCTTATCTCAATGGTTAAAAAAAAAAAAAAACAGATATATTCCAATAACGGACTATTTTGGTGTTTTACAAGCGATTTAGTATGAAGGCAGTTTGAATTCCCTTCATTTTCGTTCCACAAAAGAGTAAAATCTCCCGCAGACATTAGCGATAGTCGTCATTTCATGTCTCAAAAGTCGATTCTTTACACACACCAAACACTCATTGCTTGGATATGAGGAGCCTTCACAGTAATCCCTCCTCTTAATAAGCCGTTTTATGTGCATCGCCGTTCAGAAAAAAAAGGGTCATGCTGGGTCTCAGTCTCAGTCGTCCCCTGTCTGTTGCTGCTCTAAAAAAAAATAGTCAGGGGGGGGTGTGTGGGGAGGGGCAGCAGGACTTTTAAATGCGCCTTTTCAGCGCGTGACAGGGGAAGATGCAGTTCTGCGAAGGGAAAGCGAGGCCGGGAGTCGTGTCCCCCGGCTGACACCGAGTAAACAGCCACTCAGCTCGTGTGTTCCTGTCCGCCCCCGTAACGCTGATGGAGACTAATGATCGCGCCCCAGCCTAATTGCTCTGACGTCTCTTGTGCGACAGATCATAAAGGAGAGAAGGGGATCCGTTTTTTTTTAACACCAGTCTGGCATACGGATGGAAGCAGGGAATTAGAAGCATTCGTCCATCTTGGAGGTTTCTCTTTTTAAAGAGTTAAATCTTTTTTTTTTTTAAAGGTAGATTTGTATTTGTGTGAAGAAGGCGCAGACACAGGCATATGCATGAGCCGCATGTACGTACAGCAGCAGTTGTGACTTGCAAGATTTTGAAAACACATATCTGTTGCAGCTCATTTGCATAATTATGATTAACCGCCCGCTTAGAAGCGTCCAATCAGGGGGTGTCGAGTAGGAGGAAACAAATCCTTTTATATGTTAATCTGCTCTACTACAACGTAGTCTGGCCCGTGAGGGGAAAATGTTTCACACCTTCGACTGCACAGAGGCGTCGGGTTCGCAGGAATAATTGTGTTATTTCCGTGCTCTGCGTTTTGGCTGCTGTTGAGCATTTTTCACACTGCTGATCTATTTTAATTCGGTAAGAGTGTTTGTCAATGCAGACACTGACAACGTTTCATAGATCCTTCTGAAAAATGACCAGAACATCAGTTTGTTACACTTTGGAATATTATATATTTTTTAAATGAGCTTTTGAAAGGCTTAATTCACGTACTTGGCCACCTCAGAGCTATTTGCTCTGTCAGAAAAAAAAAAGAAATCGTAAATCAGTCTGCCACCTGCATATTTACGACGAGAGAAGAACATCTCTTTTGTTTTTCTTCCCTTTCTTCAGCTTCTGGCTGTAAACAGCGAGAAACATTCAGGAAGTAGACGGAGGGCTAATTGATTTCTCTTATTCACTCGAGTGTGCTGACATTCAGTGCAGGTTTGCTGCCAGGAAGGATCCTAATTGATTCATGAGGCTGATTCACAGAGAAAATGCCCGACAATGGAAATCTATTACAGTTTCACCTCATCAACACCAGAGGAAAGCTCAGTGTGAAACCTTTTTCAATATGGTCGTTTTTATTTTTCATACAATGTCAGATACTGCAGGGCTGGGCTTGATGTCCAAAACAATCCCAATGTAGAACACGTATTAGATTACAGATACAATTAAATAAGTTGGTGTTGAATACAATTGCATCTGACAAAACATTTTAATTACTCATGCGCTGCCTGGAAATATTTATCTGGGCATTATAAATATGATAATATGCCAAACTACCTTGATGTATGAGTATAAGAACGTATTACATTTTTTTATGAAACATAACGAGTTCTGTATGAAGTTGCTCACGCACCAATATTAAACACTCTACATAACAGGAGGTGATATCTCAGAGGATTACACAGAGATATTGTGTAAGCTGAGACAAGTCTGCAGTGGCTTAAATCAGCTTTACTCCATCAGGACATTTGTTAACTTAATGTGCGGAAGAACTGTTGGAAAGTTTATATACATATTAATTTCACTGGTATTTAATTAGGAAACCTAATTGGAAAATCATAGTTACATTAGGCCATGCGAGACATTGTGACACGGCAGAAAAAGCACAGATCACCTTCATATGGTCATAGAACTGTAGGGAGCGTACCACACCTGCAGCCAAACAAAAAGGGAACAAAAAAAACACGTCACGAGCGATCATCCTCATGTGCTGCGGCTTTAAGTCAGCGACCTTCTGCACCTGACGGGGTCACGCGCGTCGACTGGACGGCCGCGGCATGACGTCAGTTCGGCTATCAACGGTTCATTCTGCGTCCTTGCCGAGAACCATTCACAGCTTGTGGATAAGAAAAAAAAGTAAGGAGGACTCCAAATCCATAAAGGACACGCCGAGACGTGAGGCTCATGAACCAGTTACAGTTTGAATCCGCCCTCCACCCCTTTTGATTTTTTTCCCCCCAAAAAGATTCTGTCATTCTCACTCACATGCACCGTGCACGTTGGGATACATTGCTTAGATTTGCCAAGTTTCGCAGCATGAGGCCACAGACATGAACCTGTGAATGCGTGTAACTTGCATATTGTATATGTAACTTTGTACACTGTGGTTGCATATTGTGGTACTTGGTGGATGGATTTTCTAATGATCAATTAGTCAACTAACTTTTCGTCTAGTCTAATCTAGACTAGACGAAGCAGTGTCACCCGCATATAGAGACTCAAAGCACAGCAGACCTCACCAGCACAATAGAATATATTTAAAAACTTGTATTTTAATTGTACAAACCATCATTATTGGCATCACTTGCTACAAGCAAATTGAATAAGCTTTTGGATGTTTTTCTGTTTTTAGGTGACTGGAATAGTATTGTTCAAATTTTAAAATGACAAAATAAAAGAACTTTCAAATGCTCAATTCATCTGAAGAAGTATAAACTAGGCTTAAGTCCGCTCATTATGACAAATGCTGTCACCCGAGCAGACACAGATTAAAAAAGGGTTCCGGTTCTGACACATTGCCTGAGCTCCGTGCAGAGCGGCAGGGCTAACGGCGGTTCTGCGACACAGACGGCGTGCTCAGGTAGAGATAAGTGCAGCGCGGTAGGTGTTATATTCATCCAAACAAAAGTGGCGCAGCGTCCATGGAAATGAGGCGTTTTTCTAACAGTGTCACAACCTGCGTCATTCATCACGTATCTCAACAGAAACAACTCATCTTCAGGAGCCACGACCTCTGCAGCTTCTTATATTAAGACTACCGACACACACAAGCACACACTCCATCTTTCTCGCTGTCTAACCCTGTCGACGCTATATAAACCGCATGCTCACAATCCTCTGTTATTGCTCTGACACACACACACACAAGCACTAACCAGCATCTATTCTATCCTCCCTCCAGGTGACAATTCTGATCATCCTGGCCCTGGCCTTCCTCGCCTGCATCGTATTCCTGGTGGTCTATAAAGCCTTCACCTACGACCACGCCTGCCCAGATGGATTCATCTATAAGGTAAGACCCGTTAGCGGCCCGTGTCACATTTTACAGCGTTGGAGCCCAGAGACCAATGCAGAGTGGTCGAAGCAAATAAAACACGCTGCTTTTGTCTGTCGCTCGTGGCCTGACGGTAAAGTGACTTCTAACTGTTAGTCAAAGCAAGACGTGTGAAGGTGTCACCTCTGGTAAACCGTAGGGATCATTTTGATCAGCTTAAGTGAGAAAACTCTTGGTAGATGATTTGGCAAAAGAAAAAAAACACTAGTAGAAGCCACACTTGGATAGTTAGAATTCTTTACCTCCACATAATGTAAAAAATGGCACATTGGCACATATTGTGAAAAGTTTGTCATTTTAATCTCAGTTGAAATCAGCCCTCTATTGCATGTAATAATATTTAAAATTGGTAAAAAAATGTTTTTGTTACTTAAAATGGCCTAAATAATATATAAATATATTAAAACAAATATCAAGTATAAATAAAAGTTGTAAGCATAGTCATTAGGTCGTGTGAGAGAAATTTACTATATTTGCATATTGTTGCCATATGGAAACAAATCTAGCATATTAAAGTATGCATATTGCTTTCTTTTGAAATTCTTAATAAACGACACCCATCAGTTGTGAGACAATGATGCACATATCTCAAATGTCCATGAGCCAAAGGGACAGGTCATGTGACCCCATAAAATGTATGTCCTTCAAAAATAAAATGATGCCGCATGTCAACACTATTTAATAGAGGGTTAATCACTTACCACTCGCTCAATTATCTGGTAACAGAGCACTTGATCAATCCAGTGTTTGTTGCAGCTCAACGTTTAGTCTACTTTCACCTCCCCGACGCGTCCTTGGGTCCACCTCCACCATCTCCCTCTCTTCTAAATAAAGAATTAAAGGTCAGTGCAGCGCCCAGTCTCCTGTGGGAGAAGAAAAAATAAAATACTCCCACCCTAGCTTTGTTAATTTCTGAGTTTTTCATCACAGGAATAGGCCAGCGATGTGTTTCAGATGGGTAATAATCGTCGATCAGTGGTTTCGATGGTTATGTCCAGCAGGTGTAATTATGAGGTTTTTTTTCCTGACACAGGAGCCAAGAGTCCATTAAAGCATTTCATCTCATTAGCCACGTTGACAATTATTGTTAATGGAAATTAAAAATATTAGGCCTCCTGTCTATTGTACAATAGGACTGCATACAGCATACATTGTTACCCAACAGTCTCCTGTCTGGATACATTGATATTCCTCTGGAATCATTTAGGTTTCCCAGCATATGGATGCAGACGGCCTCCCCTCTTCCTGTCAGCACCTGCCCTGGTGCCTACAGATTTCCACTGCACTGCACTTGCCACGGAAGTTTCACAGCACTTTTGCGTAAAGGTCACCTTGGAAGTCTGTGCCTCTGGACAAATTTGGTCTTTAAGGTGGAATAAATCTAGTTTGAGGCCCACAACCTCTGCAGGGGCTCAGTGTGCACGAGTATTATTAGCAGCGTCACATGCACGTCGGCCAGGTGCAGAGCGGCACACACACACGACAACTGGTGTGTACAACTGCACACAAGGTGGTTAACACTTCCTCAAGCATATTATAATACAAATGAACCCAGTTACCATGTTATGGTCTGTGAGTCCCCTAAATGTGTGTAAGTGTTCCGTGTGATCTTTTTTTTTGCGTACAAATTTTTTAAGTATTTTGTGTATTTCTGCAGAAAAACTCCACTAGCCACTACATGTATTTTAATTGTAATCCACTGTGTCAGTGACCCCTGAATTATACAGTGACACTTGGTTTGGTTTCCCTTTTTTATTGGTAATTGTGCGATCAGAGCTTATTTGAGGTTTTACTTAGGTAAAAAGTAGAAATAATATTAAATACCAGAATTATCAGCTAAATGCACTTAAAGTGGTGTTTACGCAAACTATGTTTTATTTATTAAACTACATATGCGAGAGCCTTTTAATATTTGGGTTTATCAATGTGGAGCCAATTTTAGATAGTTTGGAAAGATTAATAGTTATAATACTGCATCATAATATTTGGATATTAATAGAATATAGATGATACAATCTTCATGTATATTCATTTAATGTAAATTATTAAAATCTTAAATGTTCTAAAGTAAAGTAAAGTAAAAAGTAATATTAGACGCAAATACTCAAGTAAAGTACATTTGCTAACATACATTATTCGAGTAAATGTGTTTCATTACTTTGCATAGTGTGTACATATGATGTTGTGGTATTTGTTTTCTGTGGGTAACTAAACCCCTGTGGGATGAGCCAAACATTTGACATGAAACAGCAATAAAAAAGAACTGACAGTGTGTTTTTTTTGTTTTTATTGCATAATAGCTCCTCTGCTCTGTAGCACGAAAACATGAAAAGGTTACTGTATTTAGTTAGTGTTACAAGAGAAATGCCAAGAGGGAAATTCACATTTGACATGTTTGTCTTTGGCTCAAAAACAACAGCAAAGAAACACTTTGAAACAAGTGCTAACACCACTGGTGCAACAGAGCTGTCAGCCTTTCCACGAGTCTAAACATCAAAACCGTTTCAATAAGCACGACGGCATGCTTCCAAACCCAAAAATCCTGTGTTTTCAATATTTTATTCTTCTCGGATTATATAATTAGCGGCTCTTGATCCTACGTGTCCTGTTTTGTGTTTCACATCACGTTCCCGCTGCCAGAGAGACTTCATGAAAGAAGACACGTCACTCTGCATTTGACTGATATGTGAGGGGAAAAGCAATTAAAGCAGCCATTTTCTCATTATTGTCATGATTATATTTGAATGTTACTGAATAACGTCTGACACACCACCACTGTAAGTGTGAGCTCAATTGGTCCATTCTGTATAGAAAGTGACCTTGGTAACAAGCAAGCGTCTCTCCTGATTCTCTTAAGTCCATTTAACACCTTTTTATTCTCCTCAAAAAGACATTGAGGTTTGCATGAGGTTCATTCATAGGGCGGCTAAAGGCTGTTTTAACCGGACATGGGTGGGTCACACAATATGTAGTTAGCGTGACGTGCCGTTATCAGCTGGTCACAGAGGTGCGGCCCTCCTGTTATATTAGGTCGGCCACGCCTCCCGCTGTCAGTCTGCCTCCCCAGGACGCCGCTCCAGGTGTGTGAAAGCACGTCCACCCCCTCATCCCTGCTCATCGTCCCGAGCTGCACTTTGTTACCTCAGGTGCTTCTTTAATCCAGCGGTGGTGTCGAGTGTCTTCCTGTTTCATGATCGCGGCGTTGTCCCTGTCCGTGATTTTTTTTTTCCTTTTTTTTGCAGTGGCCTGTTAGGGCTGATCTTTATATATCTCTTGTTTATCTCTGTGCTGTTTCCTTAACATATTTCTTTTCACCTTAACTTCTCTTATATCTTATATCGGGTAATTATCTAATAAGGGCCTGGGCCACTATTAGAACAACTGTCTGCAAATGTCTAATTGAGCTAAAAAATGATTATTAAGATTATTTAGCTTAGAAAATAGTAAGTTGCCTTTTTTACTGTGTGCATACCGTAATTTAAATATTCTTTCAAAACATGAACCTTGTTTTGTATAGTTTTAAATAGACAATTAGAGACAATATGCTTAAGAAAATAAAGGCTTGAGCTTATATTAGAGAATTAAAGGTATATTCCTTTTTTGTGTAATAAAGCTCCCGTCTACCCAATGTTATATTTCATTGCATGATTGACATTGATTGTTATTTTGTCTATGACATTGTATTCAAAAGCACGTCACACAAACAACATCTTGTGTGACCCTCTAAAGAAGATGTTACCGTGGAAACATGTTTGATAAAAACAACATCTCTTACATGTCTGTGATGAAAGAAAGCAGCCTTCAGCCTTCAGACAAGATGCTATCAATGCAAGCAGCAAAGACTTACCAAAAACGATGATCAATTGAAACATTGCTTCTTTTAACACATAAATGTGGGAAATTAACGCGCTGAACTCTGCGAGGGAGTGAAACGCTTCAGTCATCAGCCAATGTTGGAGGGCATTTCATGAGCTAGGGGGCATCAAAGGAAAAATGCAGATTTAACAAGTGCACTGCAAGCTCGGGGGATTTTAAGAACCTGCCAGTGCGGCGGGTGATTATGCACGGTACACTTGATAAATGTCCTAAACCTCCGCTCCCCTCCGTCTGTTTCTCCCTCTCTCCGCAGCACAAGCGGTGTATCCCCGCCTCCCTGGAGGCCTACTACGCTGCCCAGGACGCCAACTCGCGGGGCCGCTTCTACACGGTGATCAGCCACTACAGCATGGCCAAGCAGACCACCTCGCACTCCGTGTCCCCGTGGCTGCCCGGGGGGGCGGCGGGCCAGCAGCACGACGCCAAACCCCCCAGCGGCGAGGGCCACTGAGTTCACCGGGCGGTTAACACATGCAGACGCAGACATAAAGAAACACAGAAGCAGAAAGATATAGACGCGTACACACACACACACACACACACACACACACACACAAACATGTAGGTGAATGAGTAGAGATATAGACAAAAGATGATGCACATGAACACAAACAGCTACATATGTAATGCCAATATAGAGCAAAAACATGCATGCAGACATGAAAACACACACATGCTAGGTCTTATCCTGATTTACCTTGCCTCACTCTTTCACCGAGAGGAAATTCTCATTGATCTTTTCTCCCTCTCGGGGTTCGTCATTGTCTGCTGACACACACTCACATACGCACACACAGGCAGTCTACACTCTCATTACCATTAACGCCCTTCCTCTAATTTATTATTTATTGACCGTCATGATATATTTAATTTTTTTACTGTAATGTATGGATGTTTTGTATGTGATTATCAGACAACTCTTTGTACAAAGGCACGAGTCAATGCTGGATTTCACGCTTCCTCTTAGTGAAATTCTCTCTTCGGTTGTTTTTATTTTCTTCAAGTGTGTGTACTGTAGTTACTGTATATTCATTCACAAAGCCCTGTTGGTTTTTTGTGTCGAAACTGCGTGACCTCAGGCACGTCTGTCAAATGCCACACACACACAAACACACACATACAAACTAACATCACCAACAGGGGATGTTTAGAATGTTGTGAGTGTGTAAAAAAGCGGAGGTCCACTGTTAGATAGGTACACAAGTGCACACACACACACACATGCACAGGCAAAATCGGTTTATTTTCAAACCCAAAATATGTCAATATAGTCTTGTATTGCTGTGACGTATTTTGAAACACAAAATTCCAGCCGTTCCGCCTGAGGAAGGTTTAACGTCCACATCCACTCTACGCCCTGAGTTGACTGAATGAATCTCTCCATCATGGCTGTTTGGTAGCTCATATACAGTGACATTTTCAATGTGCTGTGATATACATTTTAAATCCAAAATTCCCCAGTGACCCAAGCTGTACATAGAACTGTGCATTCAGGCTATTTTTTGTGCATTGTAGTAGCTTCATTTAGGAGGTTTTTCCTTTTTCTCTTTCTTTCCCCACTGTCTTCATGAGACTTATGTATTGCTTTAGCTGCCAGTCTAATAGCTCCATTATATATACAGTGATAGCCTGTTTTAACAAAAAAAAAAAACAACGATACGTATGGAAAAGGAAATACTGTGCATATCACCCTCTCTTGCCAAATTTCCTTTAATGGGCTTCGACTGCAGCCAAGTTTTTGTTCCTGTACTGTTTTTTTTTATTTATTTTTTTTTGTATAATTTTGTAACGTTGGATCCGTCGTCAAGAGCGCTTTTATGAAATATTGTGATGTTGTTAGTTGACATGTAGCGAAACCTGGTGTAATTTATCAGTGTGCATCCTTGTCCCTCTTCTTCTTGGTTTGAATTCAAAATAAAACAAGCTGTGACCCGTGCTGAGCGTGTGTGTGTGTGTGTGTGTGTGTGTCAGTCCCTCTTACCGACGTGTCTATTAATGCAACCCGGAGGCGGTGTGGCGTGAATGACAGTGATGGCTTTTCATGCATATATCATATTCCCCACTCACATTCATACTACTGTACATTGGCATGTGATTGACAGGAATAATGTACTAAAAGGAGACCTGTGTATGTGTCTGTGTCAGCTACTAGATATATAATCCATCTTGTGGAATCCTCTGTGAATGGCAGCACTAACAACAGCGTCCTCCGTGAGTGACATGAATAGCTATCTTCCTTAATTAGAGGCTTGTTTTCTAATGAATCTGTTCACTGTCTCTGTGTGTGTCTCCTCACCAGAGGAGCCAGAAACCTGCTGAATGCAACAGCTTCCAGACAAAGAGAGAGAGAGAGAAAGAAAGCCTACATGTGAAAAAATAAAAGCTGTTAGCATGCACCTGAAAGTTCAGGGAATTTAAACAGTGGCATATTATTTTAGCATCTGAGCATTTGAGCTGCCTAATGAAAGATAAATAACAATTGGTAAAAGATAACACAGCATGTTATGCAGAATCAGAGCGGGTTTTGACCTTGTGTTAAAGTAAAACACCATCAGTCTTACTGAAAGCCTGGAGATAGAAAATAATGACCATTTTTTATTGTAAGATTTAAAGGACCTATTTTGCAATTTTCAGCAGTTCTCTATCTTTCCATATATATTTATATACATAATGTTAGCAGGAATGCCGGACGTCTAAATATTTACTCAGAAACACTCAAAGGCTGTTATTGTAAAGGCCCTTTTTTAAATTAGACGCAAATCAGTGTAATTTATGTCCACAACACAAAATGGCAGAAATGAATTGTTTGTTCTGCTATCACCTGACCAAGAAGTTCTTCTTTTGGGGTATAGAGCCAGCTATGGACACAATAAGTAATAGTTTGTTGATATCGAGTACAATTGACCATGACCAGAAAGTATCACCACCAAGACCTCGACAGACAATGTCAAGACTAACACCAATTGAGCTCAAAACTGAGACCAAGAGTCATAGATTCCGAGGACCAATGTGCCAATGCTTCAGAAAAATGTATGTGATCGATACCACTTGAAGCGGGTGTGGAATACACCAAATCCCTAAGAGACAGGGAATGAGAAACCCAAGACCTGAGACCGAGACCAAGACCACAACACTGGAGACCCATCTCGAGATGTACAAGTCTACCATCAAGCATGAAACAGGTGCTGAGCTACTCCTAAAATATATTCACATTTAGACAGAGCAGACAGATTGACCATAAAGGCCATAAAAAGGCCCATGATAGCCTCATAATCAGTTTCTGTTCCTCTCCTCCTGGAATCGGCCGCTTTTTGTATGTTTATCCATGTGGTGTGATAAGGTAGAACACAATTTTTGGGAAATTGTATTCTATCTCATCGCTTATCCTCCTTCCCCTTGGCAATATCCTCCCTATATTTAGCATTCATTCCCACTACTCCCATGCCTCCCCCTTTCCACAGGTCAGGAGTCTGAGTGTCAGACAGTGCTCTACCTCTCCAATCCCATATTAATAACATCACAGGTCCCTCGCCTCCCACTCCACTGCCTCGCTTTGTTCACAGCCTTGTCACTTCCCTCCTGGACTATTGTAACTCCCTCACAAATCCCTTCATGAGGTCCAACCTTACAGTTTTGAAGGAGGATTTTGCTCCCTGTTACTTACTGTTTATCATAAGATTATAAGAAAGGAGTCATTGCAGCAAGGAAAAAGTGTTCATTTGGGCACCTGACTATTCTTTTAAAAGTGAACCTGTCCTTTTATTGCCAAACCATGAGCCTGAAAATTATTTTCAAAACATTTCATGCACAATCATAAAGCAGTAATAACTTGTGATAACATACAGAATCTAATTCTCACTAAAAATGTGAAGAAATAAAAACTCTTTTGAACTGATATGTAAATGTTGATGAAAGAACGCGTCGGCTGGTTTTCCTGATGCTTGCCGTTTTATCAACTTAGCACACGGATTACACAAAGGAACTGACTCGTGGACAGATGGCTGCTCATGCGGCGCTGACGTGTCAATGTGAATTGAGGGGGTCAGGTGAAGAGAAGCAGCTGGTTACGGACAGGACAACGTACCTGGTCATCTGTTTCCTTTGAAGGCCGATAAAGGTCAGCACAAAAACAAACAGAAAAAAAAAAAACTGAATAGCGTCGACACTGGCAATGAGTCAACTGCTTAATGCAGGATCCATTTCTTCTCCCCACAGTGCCGAAGCGTACTATCCTCACCAAGCTTATTAGAACATTCATTTAAAAGACCCTGTGACCCTGATAACTTACTCGGGACAATTGGCAATCAGAACTGCGGCTTAATCCTCTCTGCGGATCTCTAATTATAATGGCAAATAGCTTCTAGCTGTATAATTCATACTAAATTCCATCCAGTGCATGATATTAGATAGCCTATTGATGTGAGGAAGGGCTGATTGGTGCAGACAGGTCATTGGTGTTTTCTCGTAGTAGAGAAGGGATGTCGAGGGGAGGCGGAGGGGAAGGTAAGAGAAAGAGAAGAAGGGCTCAGTGTTGATTGGCACACACGGGGAAATGAAGCCTGGCATCTGGGAATGAACAGGCGTATATGTCCTTCCTGTTGTCTCCCCGCACAGGAGGAGATGGCCTCAAACTTCCCTAATGACCTGGAGGTGCTGTGTTTGTCTCCATGACAAAATGAAAGAGCCCCGGTTTTCTGCTTCCGTCTGTTATTCAGTCTTCGCCCGCTCACGGTCTGCATGTGTCTGTGTCGTCAGGCATCGTCGTCTACTTTAGCATTCAAGCTCCGTGTTTCCTGTCTGCTTCTTTCTCTCACACCCCTTAGTTTCAACACACCTTTCATTGCCGCCCTCTCCCAATTCCCTCGGCTCTCTGCTACTTTTGCGCTTCACTGAAGGCTCCGTATGTGAGTCGAACAGCACACAAAGCAAGTCTGCATGGAAAAATCTATACTAGGGATGATGGATTTTTTTTTTTACGTTTGTGGAAACAAGGCTTAGATGAATGACAAATGCATCAACTACTAGGAATGCACGTCATATAAATGAAGCAAAATGTTTGATATGAGTATTAGTGAATAATTTTTAAAAAAGCCGGCTTTCATTATTTATATGGGAAATGCGGGGCTGAGCATTGGAGACAAATAATAAATCAGAGGGTGCAGATAGGATCGAGAATGAGAACATTGTTTCCATAAACATTTAACAGAAAAAATGGACACAGAATGGCAAAGAAAGTGGATGAAACCATCACCTCTGTACAGACTGCTGAAGTTGTACTTGCAGAAATAACGGTTTATTTGGAACATTTCTCAATTCTCAGTTCTAGAAAATTAGCCGGACAGACACTAATCTTGCTGTTATTTGGGGGATTTGGGGAGAAGAACAAAACACCCCCCACTTTCAACCATAAATAATTCAACATGTACATTTGAAGGAAATGTGTTTTTGTGGTGTACCCCATGGTTCCATTTTAGGCCTTTTTTTATTTGAAATTTAAGTTCTGGTTTTTGGAATACAGCATGCCCTATAATTGCTTAGCTAGGGACATACGGCTGTGTATTTCCCTTTAAATATGTGTGAAGCCTGCAGGCCACTAGCTTTACTGTAAGATAACATTATGTCAGAAGGCCGAATCCTATCCAACATATTAGAAATAAATCCCTGTAGTCACGCAGAACACACAGTTCTTTATCCTCGCTAGCTACTTTTACATGGAGCCAACTATTCCGACCAGAATTGGTTTAAAATCCCTAACAGAATAAAAATGCTCCATATCGATACCATAACTATAAACATGGCCTAACCGAATGAAAATCTCAATTGGTTGCATAGGGGTAGTAAAGCCTCTCATAAACCCAATCAGAAGAAAAACTGCACCATGTAAAGGTTTCTGTCTGTGTTATTCCTGTGCATGCCCTCTGTCCTGATGTAATGCATGGGAGCATATGATTTATGGTCTTGCAGGGAGGCGAGTGAGTAAAGTTATGCACTGCAAAGTCCCATCAACAAAAAGACCTCATGTTCACTTTGTCCCCTTTATTGCTTTAATTGCATGATTAAGAGCAACACAATAACAGCAAGTACTGACCTGAACTAGAGCTGGGTGGTATGACCAAAAGCTGATATCATGGTATTTTTCAAAATGATATTAGGGCGTAGTATTTGACAGTATTTTTTTTTCAGTCATAAGTCAAATAGATAGAGAAGACACATTTTTGTGGAAAAGTATTTCTCACCTTTCCACATGTTTAAAAGCGTGATTAGACCAAATGCCATTTAAACACTTGACCTAAAATCTTCAACAGGAAGAACTTCCATTAGAATGCACAAGCGCCCACAGCTACCGTCGCTGTCATTAATTCAGAAGTGCAAACAAGGACCTCTGTCATCGGCGTCCCGTTAAACTGCCCAGTTACTAAAAGTCAATCCGCTCCTGCCAGCTAAGCAGAATTGAGAATTCTCTGTGGCCATGTTTTTTTAATTGTTTCTAAAACACGGCATTGACCAGCTCAGACTGAATATCCCTCACTGTCGACGTCTCCTGCTCTCATCATCGACTCCGGTCCCAGTTATTTTACAACTACATAATTACTTTATCTTTTTTATACTTACCTATCTGCAATAATTACTCCATTGTATTTAACATTTGTCTGTAAAGCATTGAATTTGCGATTGACCTAACTGGGAAAATGACTAAACTGACCTTAAAAAGGAAAAGGAAAAAACAGATGCCTTTACACCTTGTCACAAGTTTGTGATGGCGCCAAGTAGAGACGTCTTTACTTCAACAGAGAGAAAGGTGAAACAATTATGTGTGATGAGAGTCCCACACCTCCACCTCCGCTGCCGTCAGAGAGAAGGTGGAGGGAGGGAGACAGGAGGAGAAATATAGCAGACCTGGGCCCAAGTCTTCCCCCACCCCAATAATTATTTATTGAAAGAAATGTCATCTCGAGAGTGCTGAGAAACAGCTTTTCCCTGTTCAGCCACATCGATCACTAAAATATCTGTGAGCGGCTTCTGTGTCACCGAGCTTCTGCAAACGCCTTCTAACACACAGCATGGGTCTGAATGACCGCTTGCTCATTGCCTGTGTTATTTCATGCATGGCTGAGTGTTTCTTTGCCATACATACGATATGTTCTATAATTCCATATTCCGGGTATATTTCCGGGAAATATCTTGTTTTTATTCCCCACAAATGATTATTTCTATTTCTTCTGGATGGAATTCCATGGAAACTTCTGACATTTGAAATTGTTTGGACTCACTTACATATCAACCACACATTCACAACACAGATACTTTTGCACGTTTGATCCATCCGAGTCTTATTCTAAGATTGTTTCACCTAAGTCAATATTGGATATCTTGTGTGGGTCTTTTCTGACCTATGCTGTGCATCAAAAGGGTTAAGATGTACCATATCAAAGCTCCGAAAAAGGGAAGATAGTCACATGGTATTTTCAGGCCCATACAACAACCATCAGTCTGGATTAAGGTGTTTTTGTTGATGGACAGACTGACGCCTGTGATCAAAACTGATGGCAACCGTTCAGCCGTCAGCTACAGATGGTCGCTCACATTCCGCTGATGGTGTCCTCGCCCGCCAGATGGACTACTGATGGTGTTTGTGAGCAGTATGCTTTAAACAGCCAGCCACAATATACGCAGGAAAATATACAGTACTCAAGAGAAGATCACGCATGAAATATTCAAGATGATCCACATTTACCCATTAAAAATGTAGTGATCCCTGCACTAACATTACAGGTGATGTATTAGTGCGTGTGTGTGTGTATGTGTGTGTGTGTGTGTGTGTTAATAATGTATCCCGGCTCAGGCTTTTAAAAGGGAAGAAGGAACTGTTTAGTTAAGCTTTGTAAAATGGTGCTTCATTTCAATTAATTATTATTATCACTGGGTTTTGTATGTGTGTGTGTGTTTGTGTGTGTGTGTGTGTGTGTGTGTGTGTGTGTGTGTGTGTGTGTGTGTGTGTGCGTGTGTGTGTGTACTCGTCTGGCCTAGTTTCACACAGACATTTTACGAGGACGGTAGTTAATCCATGAACTCTTCCTGCTGCTGGAGTCCCCCCCCCCCAAGTTTGCTGCATATAATATTCAAAATACTGAGCACAGTTCAATTATTTAGAAACAGGACTGGGTCAGAAGCTGGTAGTCTACGGCTGGGCTGTGTAGGAAGTGTAAGAGTATTGTTCTACAGATGTGCCATAATAATCCAGATGTCTGCAATATGTTTGTTGTTGCACCAAACAAATGAAAAAAAGATATAAAATAAAGATTTTTAATATTTCAGGAACAAAAAGTCATTAGGTCATAGGCCTCCTAGTATTTTTTTTTCTGAATGAAAGCAGACATTTGGGTACCGACAAGTGGATAAGTGTGCACTCAACTGGATTCATATCCATGCTACACACACACACACACACACACACAGATAGAGAGAGCAAGGGAAGCGCACTCTTATCTTTGTGTAGTCTGTGGAGCTTATTTGTGATACAGCTCTCCCCCGGTGAAACTGGGCCACTGGGATAATCCCTGGTCAGATGTCAGTCATATTTAGAAATGGATGCCAGTGGGTGACCGCTGGAGCGCGGTTTTACTACGGGGGACGTTAAATGCCTGGATCCGTTTCACGCGCACTCGCCGGCCACAAGAGCGTTGATTTTACGATCTGATTTCACCCGGCAGGAGGCCGAGCATGGGGCGGGATGTTGCTCATTTGTAGCCGTTTGCTCGCATTGATCGGCCTACAACACTACGATCTCACAAATGATGAATTTAGGGGAAACAGTGTAATACTGTAAGGCCAGTAAACGCTCCGATACCTTGAGTTACCAACTATGCCAGTGAGAGGTTGGTCCCCTAGGAAACAATGTCCTATATAAACTCTCTTCTCTGTGAAACACACACAGTGAGTTTGAACGAAGGAGTCATGGTGTCAAGCTTAAAAAAAAAAGTTTTAGTTATGAAATATTCATTGAAAATAAAGGTTGTGGGAAACTGCTCTAAGAAAAAAAGGTTCTGACATTTTTATTTGATTACAATAAATTAAAAAAGGCTCTTTTCCCTATTGAAATAAGCCAATTTCTTGACAAAAGTGAGTTTTTGGCCTAAATCATTTCTTGATGATGCTGCTACGACTGGTAAAATCACCTTAATCCTGAGTTGAAATGATCATGCTCTTTATAGCCTACGAACAATGTACATTTTTCATTGGCCATTTTATTCTTGTAGTCAAAGTATTTTTTTCCCCAAGCCAGAATAAAAAGCCAATTTAACAAGATTTCATAAAGGCAGTCGCTTCAAGAAGCAAGAAGAGGCTCTAAAGATGTTTGTTCTACTGGTGAGTGATGAAGGCTTTTAGTCTATAATGTTTTACAGTCATTTCACAAGTTATACCCTAATAAGGATTTGATATGAACTGAATTGCATATCAATAAATTAAATAAATATGTAGCCATACATAAAGAAATAAAGGAAGTTTCCTTGAAAAGTTTCCACGTCTCAGGTTTCAAAAAGCTGCCAAAGCTGGATGCTGGAAATGAGTTACGTTCAATAACAAACAAACGAAAGACCTGGAAAAGTGATGAGAAAGGATTCTGAAATGCATTCAATTTAACTCCAGGTAATGTAAGTTTTGAGTTATGGAGACAAAGAAAGTTAAAGCCAGGTTTAAAGTTGCCTAAAGTCACACTAGAATATTCACAATCAGCCTGAGTCACTTTATTCTTTATTGCTAAATAAGTGAACACACACAGTGTTCTATGCATGTCCGCAGCCATCCACTGTCAAGGCCTTTTTGATTGAAATGATTAATAAAAACATATTCCTATGCATATTTATGCACTTGTACCTGAATGGAATGTTAAATATAACAAGACCTTTTTTCACTAACAAAAATGTGGAGAGAGGAAGGACAGCTTTTACTAAATGTTCTTTGTTCTCTTTTCTCCCTAGAGGGAAAAATGGGGGAAATACTTCTGACACATCAATCTGATGGAGATATTTGATATGATATGATATGTTGACCAAAGCTTCAGCTAGACGGAAGCACATGTTCTGCCATTTTGCTTCATGATTGACTAAATCGTTGATTGATTATCACTTTGCGACAACTGCTGCTGATTCATTCGTTTGTTGCACTACGGGAACGGGATATGAACTCATTTATTTATGACTCTGGCATTTTGTGCTGGTCACAACTCACTGGTTTACTTATGTTTATTATCATTAGGTAATTTATGGCTCACTCAACAACCATAACGCATCTATTCCATCATCTTTCTATTCCGTTCTAGGCTCGGTGCTCATTAAAAGTCGGATAGAGTGGTGTTCTGAATTAATATTCACACCACCTCTCACCTGTCCTCTGTCCTCCATTCTTCTCATTTCTCCTTTGCTTCCCTCATTATCCTTTAATTGGGCCTTCATTCACCCACGTATCTGTCTCATCGCAGGATCACCTGAAAATACAACCTAATCAGAGGAAAAAAGAATGAATAAAGAGAAGTAGCTGGCTGTCTTATCTCCGCCCCTCCGATTTGCTGCGGGGCTTCAGGAACAGCAGGTATTCTAAAAAACTGTGGCCATATGTTCCACTCATCATTTCCCCTTCAAATGCAGGAAGCAGGATTTAAATCAGGGGAAAGCAGGTACATGATTATATGGTTAGGCCTATCGTGAAATCTAAGATTTTACATTGTCTGTGGGCTAATGTTTCAGTAATTGCTGCTGAATTGGGTTAATTGAGTTATATATTATATGACATATTACATGACTCTTTAGGTCAATCCTGTTTTATCTGTGTTGTCTACCCTGTTTCTTGCTATATACTGAAGCCGTGTCATCAGAACAGTCAAATTTTATCTAGCGTTATATATTTTCAATCTGGATTGTTTCTTTGGTGTTATGCATTTATTTATTAAACCTGAGTGATCATATACATGGTTAATAGACTGGTTAAACACAATGCAGAGTTGTTTGGATACAAATGTGCATCTGTCCGTAATCACATTATCATGATATTTTCTCTATATAATCAACAACTAAAACTACACTGTAAAACTGTGACCCTTAAAATTTAACTGGCAGCAATTATTCAGAAAGTTATTATTTTTGTACTTTACATTTTACATTATTGTGTCTTAGTTGTATTTACGGTAATGGGTGATACTCTCTTTGACTTCTGTGATTAAATGTTCTGCTGTTGTTTATTGCTCTACTGTATTAATCATTTAACTACTGTTACTGTGTAAATAATCACAGATTTCACAGCGAAATCCTACAGTGTAAAACACACAGGTGAAAGTTTGGTGAAGCTTAACTAAACTTTTCTGTGGGTGATGCTGCAGCTTTGACATATGCTTTCCCCTCTAATGACTCTCTCTAAGCTTTTAACGCAGAACAACACATTTCTTCACATCCGACCTGAAAAAAAAATGATTCTATTTCATTTACATTCTTGGAGAAGAAACAAACTATTTCATAAAATTCCAGCAGGCTTCAATAAAACTGTGTGTATGTTTGAGGCAGTCGCTGCGTTCACACCTAACAGAGAGAAATTGTTCGAGTTTACGTAACAATAACATACAGTACCTTAGTGAGACAGAAGTTGTAGCACTGCTTTTTTCATTACACTCTGGGCCTTAGGAGTGATGATCTAATCATAGCCACTTGGAATTCCAGCTCTTGCCAATGTTTTTCTGCAGGTATAAAGATAATCTGAGACAGCGTTACCAGCTGGAGAACAAAAAAAAAAAAAAACTTTTCAAAATGAACGGAGCTGACATTTTTGATCCTGCAGTCTTTTCAGTGCTAATAAATCAATCGAGTAATTTGTGGCATTTAATCACATCTGCCTTGAAGGAACGCTGCACGCTCTTTTTCTTTCATGGTCGATCAGCTTGAAAAGCCTTGAGCAACACTCAAACACTCGAAGGGGAAAAGCTGTTATTATTCATCCGAATGCAAAAAGAAATAAAATAAAAAAAAAACTGACATGTTCCATATGGCGACTTTAGATACCTCCGGCTGTATTCATGAAACATTTGATCTTACCATAAGGAGAATGCCTATATATTATCAAACATTGCCTCTTAAAACTGTTGAACTTTTATTGGGTTGGAAAAACACTAAAAGAAAGAACAGAGTCCACCCTGTTGCTATGGATGATATATATATATATATATATATGTGTGTGTGTGTGTGTGTGTGTGTGTGTGTGGGTGTTCTGATTCGCTCTCTTCAGTCTTTTCCTTTTACAGAAACTTACTCAGAAACCATACAGAGACTACTACAGTGCACACACACACACACAAACACACACACACTCTGGCGTCCGCCGTGTCTGCCCGACGTCTCGAGGCTGACGTGAACACACATGACAAACGCATGAAGTGTCTGTCCTGCAGTCCCGAGGATGATGTGATTGGCCGGGTGGGTGCATCCGAGGGAAAACTTGACGTCAACCAACAGGAGCAACGGCTCGCCTGTTAGAGACGCGAGAAATCAATGGGCGTCCTGTCTTCATTCCTCAAACGATAATCTCATAACGCTTTATTAAATCAATCAATCAAACGGACGGGTTATATATCGAGTTGTTTTCCTTACTAAACGTTAAGAAATACAAAGAGATTGGTAAATAAAAAGGTCCATCATGCTGACATTTTTATTGGAATAAAACAAAAAAAAATGATAGAATGGGATAGAATTGTCTCTCTCTCCCATCTTTGATGCAATATTTTACCATGTTTGCTCATTTAATCACAAGGTGATTTTTACATTACTTTTTTGTCAAGAACAGAACAGACAGTCAGAGCTCAAGTGAAGTAATAAACCAATAAAACAACAATCACAAATACAAGGAAGTACAAATGATAAACTTCCAAATCCAAGCCGTGTGCGCTTCCCTTCTTTTTGAGCGTGATGCATGGGATTTTTTTTTACGTAACCTCTAGACCTTATCTAGAGCAAAAATAAAAAAAAAATCAACAATATGAAAGTGGCAATTTGCCTGATATTGGACCTCGTGGCAGACCCACTGACAGCCAACATGTACACTAGAACTCTTCTGGGTATACTCTGATTCATGCACCACACGCATAAAGGATTCCGCCTGACATCTCGGGGCTGACATAGTTGGCAGGTTCCAAACGGGATGGGAGCATCCAAGGAGAAACGGCTCGACAACAGTCCGCCGCTGACACGTCGGATGCGGGGGGGAGAGATATCTATCAGAGAAACCACCGGCCATACATCCACTCATGGCATTATTTATACTGTTGACATTTCCTCTTGTTGGAGCAGATTCGTCATTTCCAACAAACCGTGCAATAATTAGTTCGTATATCAGGATAAAAAGTTAAACTCACTCAACAGTGTAGCACAGTAGCTTTGAAGTGCACAACTGTAAGAATACACACCACGGTCGTCCTCTTAGACGCAGTAAATGAGTGTGAATAAATAATCCTTCTTGCTGCGACTGCAGGCATCTTCATCAGTCAATAAAATGACTTGTGTGTTCACTGCACAATAGATCAACCCTGAGTCACCATGCCTCGTGTTTATCACATTATTAGTTTCATATGTAACACATGTATGCCAAAAAAACTACTAGGAGTATGCACATTGGACATAGTGCAGGGTTAAATCCTTGAGAAGCTTAAATTTTGCTCAAGAAAACTGACCAACAGTAGAATCTTTCTCTCACATGTATTTGTGGGATGATCAGCACAACCGAGTATGTGGGTTGAAGAACTTGATAGCATATTCTGCTGTTGCTACTGACTATTGTTATTATTATTATTGTCAGCTTTCCACTTCCCCCCCCAGAAATATATAACATTCATGATCATGATCTGCAATAGAAAAACTTCAAACTGGTGCTCCATAGAAGCAAAATCGCGCCATCATTTGGAGCGAGCACGAGTACCATCTCCAGACTGAAGGCGAAGACTGAGCATGGAGAATCCCAAGGAGACGGTTTCTCTGCTCTTTCACCACTTATGAGTCGTCCACTCTCTTCTACAGATTAGCAGTCATGGTTCGCAGGACAATACGGCACAGGGTTCTCAGCCTGGACAATCTGCAACAAACACGCAGCCAAACCCCGGGTTCAAACGGGCGGCAGGAGGCAGGCCGTGACTGCCGTTTACCCTCGGGTCCATTGTGTGAGCAGGCTGGTGACCAGCGTGAGGAGCTGGTGCCAGGCGGGTTTGGCTGTGTCACGCTGCTTGTTAAATGATTAAAATGTGGAATCGCGGATACGGCATAACGTTCACTGCCAAGAAACATTGTTACGGCACAGAAATACAGAAATCCACAAAACACAAATTGCTTAACTTTTCTTTCTTTAATGTATATATAGAAGATTTTCAGTGTGGATTGTTATTATCTGGTTCATATTTGTCTTCACAGTTGACTTTTATAAAGCCAGTTGTGTCTTTATCCAGGTGTTTTTTGAATTAATTTCCCCGAAGTGTTTATTTGGTAGAAACTCCAGGCTGGTACTTAAAGCGCAACACTTTAAACCACAGCAGGTGATGATAAGGGGAATACTAATATGTTGAACTTCAGAGTTCTCCTGAGGTGAATATGTGACCTTAGCAGTCACATAGATAGAAACAGGACGTACTTTTAAATGTGAGACATCACATTTCACTTTCAGTTTTGTGAAATTCGGCTATGTGAGTTTAATGTGGCATCTCTGTTATTTGCAGATGACGCTGTCCTTTCGGCTGAAATCTGTTTTGCTGAGTATCTGCATGAAATGTTTAACTACATTTCAGATGTGGATGAAGTACTGACATGAGTCAGTAAGTTCCCATTAGAGTATTACTTTAGTAAAAGTCCTAACATATCTAAATATGTAAGTATATAAAGTATTTTTTCTGATATTTAATGCACTTGTATTAAAAGTAAAGTACAAATTAATGCACAGGTTTTGCGATATAACTGAAGTGCCTTGGAATGCAGATTAAGAAGAATACCACTTAGGAACAAAATGATCACAAATGCATCTTAGAAAACTGGAAATGTTTTGAAAAGTGTCCCTATATCAAATGTAAAACAGATAATTCTACAAATGCCTTTATATTTTATCCCAATACCCAGCCATTGTGCTCTACCACCCAAACACTCTGTCGCTGCAGCGCTGCCTTTTCAGGAATTTATAGTTAATCACTATATCACAATAGAGGTATTATAACTTCCATTAAATCCCACAGGATGTAGCATTATGAGGATGCGTGAAAACACATTTTCACGTCTCCATATACCTGCCTGTTATTTAGATCCCGTCTTTCTACTTTGGGCTTCTACTGTTCTCGTCTTTAATCCCCACCGTCGTCAGCTGCTCCGCATGCTTTTTTCCATCCATCAAAACATCTTGAACAATAGTACCGACTAACACCTAGTGGATTATCACACGTGAGCCATTTCCTGTTTCGAAAAACCATACACAGTGCAAACACACACACACACACACACAAACTGGGGGAACATAGAGTCTCAGGGGGGAGAACGGTAGCCAGAGGTGTTTAGAGGAACTAGCAGAAGTGCAGGTTACAACAGTAGTGGAAGATAAATATGATGTGAAGAGCAATTCAATAAGTGCACCAGGCTGCAGGATCTCTCTGCAGTTTCTGAGGTGTCTGACTCATCTGGAGCCGCCGGGAGCAGCTCACATTAACAGATAAGATTTCATCGATTTGGGCCGGACAGTCAATTTCTACATGAAGAAGATTGTGCATGTGGGAACTCTGACTCCAGTCTGAGACCATAACATTATGGGTTTTTATTATGAAACACTTGGCTCAGACAGTTCCGTCGTTCTTTGATGCAGCTTAACAGGATCTGACTTATATATGTGACTCTTATTCACTGGGATGAGACGTCCACCACCAGCTTGGAGCTGGAAGTGGAGCTGGTTAGAATCCAGATTTTTTATGGATGCACTAAACCAATGTTTTATAATTGTATTTAACATAAAAATTTGCAATTTTCTGTCATTTTTCTTGGGAGGGCGATATTAAAAAAACATGTCAATTACAGAAAAAGAGAAACATATATTATATATAATCACACATAGAACCATAATGCTAATATATACTGATGAAGGCTCATCTTATCATTTTCTTGTAAATCATGACAGTTCGGAAAATACATCTAAAACTTGCAAATAGATTGAAGTATGCAGAGTACAGGGTCAAAAAAAAAAAAAAACATTTTCAAGATCCTTGATTCGAAACACATAATTTTTTTTCACATTTATGAATTGAATTTATGCCTGAAGCTTGAATATGATGAACGTCAGTCTAACAGCAACGGAGCTGATTTATCATTTCACACCATGCTCACACACAGGTGGTAACAAGTATCAGCACGTGTCTGTGAGCAGATCTGCAGGAATATGTTGGAGCATGTGCATCTCTACTTGTATTATTGATGCCATGTCTTGTATTTAAAAATAAAAAAAAATAATAAAAATGGACCGCTGAAGGACGCCAGATCTCTGGAGATTCAGCGAAAGTCAGGAAAGAAAGATTGTTATGTTCTCCAAAAAGTGAAGATAATTATCGGATCTGTTTAGCACCAAATCTGACCAAGGACGACAGACAGTTACTGCAAAATACCAGAAAACAAGCATCTCATTATAACATCATGTCATTTTATGTAGCTTCGGTTGGAGTACAATATTTATGTGTATATGTATTTATATGTAGGTGGTTAGGGTTTTATATACATTATATACATTTACATAACTTTACATTGTAACTTTTGAATGTTACTTGTGCTAGCTCACATAGGGTCACTTCCCCCGTTAGGACACATCTCAAAATAAAATTCCTGTATCACTCAATGTAAAAATAAATGAAAGTGTGTTTAAAACATCCCTGTGCAGCCTCCAGCTGCTGGCAGCAGCACAGCAGCGAAACTTTAAGTGAAAAATGCCAACGAGGAAAGTTGGCTTTCCCACAACGAAGAAAAAAAGGAGCTAGCAGAACTTTGATCCCTTGTATTGACCCGCAACTTAAGGATTTAAGTGTTACCAACTCAACAAATTATTTTGGAGAATACAACTGTCTCACCCTATTGTGCTAACTTACATTATTGCCCTGAATGTCAATAATTTATAGTTACTGTTACTTGGCTTTTTTGCAGTGTGTGTGTGTGTGTGTGTGTGTGTGTGTGTGTGTGTGTGTGTCTGTGTGCACATATTTGCAGAAGTAAACCCTTTGCTCCAGGGTGCTGCTTCCCACTTGAACTGCTCACTTTCTTTTTTTTTTACTGTAAAGCCCTAAAGTTATTCTAACTGGATTAATTACCAGGATGCCAATCATCCTTCTGGCTCGGACAATATTACCTTCCTAAAACTGGAGGTAGTTGTGCCATGAATCGGAATTATAAAACACATACTGCGGGGTGGTGTTAAAAAAAAAATAATTCTCTATAAATAGCCAGAATCCTGCCAGGTTTCACTTTCCCGTCCGTCTGCATGTAGCCAACAGGCGGAAAAAGTAAATATTTCAGTCTGTAGGATATTGCAGCAAAAACAGAAGTTGATAATACAATATTTATGCAAACTATAAGGAGAACAAAGTAACATATGAATACAAATCAAAGAAAACCCTGCGGAAGCTGAGTGTACAGGGTAAACATATTCATATTAAGCAAATTTGAGATTGTTAGAATGAAACAGAGACAAACGGGAGCGGGGGTCGACACAGACGCCCCACGGACTCATTACGGGTCTGACTTCAACTCATTCAGATTCCATGCGTGCAACAAGCAGCCGGATTTCTGATTTAAAAAAAAAAAAAAATGAAATGTACCACCCGAAGCCCTCGGCCTGAACACGTTTCCGCTGAACGCTGATCCCCTGACCAGCTGACAGGAGCGCTGCCGGAGGACTTTTGACGCCTGACAGCGTTTCATCAGCGAGGCGTTGATCACGGAGTCGTGTGGAGCCGCGGCCCCTTAATCCAGCCGCTGACAGCTCAGATGTATCTGTCACTGTGTCGCCCTGTACGTGTTGTAAACCACGACCACGCGTTGCACTTCCAGTTTTTTTCCCCCTCTTATTAGCTTCTACTGAGACGATTTAGCTCTTCAATATTCATTCATCTGTAATGTGACAAATTTCAGGCCTGCAAATGTCTTTTTTTTTGCTCCATAATTTGTTTTGCTATTTCCTCGCACAGGGCGACACGGTGGTGCAGTGGGTAGCACTGTTGCCTCACAGCAAGAAGGTCGCAGGTTCAAGACCGCCTTGGGCCTGGGTCTGGGGCCTTTCTGTGTGGAGTTTGCATGTTCTCCCCGTGTCTGCGTGGGTTTTCACCGGGTACTCCGGCTTCCTCCCACAGTCCAAAAACATGCTCAGGTTAATTGGCAAATCTAAATTGCCCGTAGGTGTGAGTGTGAGAGTGAATGGTGTGTGTGCCCCACGATTGGCTGGCGACCATCTGGGGTGTATCCCTGCCTCTCGCCTTAACGCGCTGGGATAGGCTCCGGCAGACCCCTGCGACCCCGAAAGGGAATAAGCGGGATAGACAATGGATGGATGGATGGATGGATTTCCTCGCACAATAAAAAAATCTATTAAGTATATGTAACTTAATAAGCTATTGTTTCTCTTCTTTTACTGGATTTCTTTGTAAAAATAATAGAATAGTCCAGTGTGTCCATATGCATCCTTGATGGTTTCTGTGTGTCTCAACCAATTCAATTCAATTCAATTCAATTTATTAGTATAGCCCAGAATCACAAATCACAGATTTTCCCCAACAGGCTTTACAGTTTGTATAAAAGCAACACAACATCCCCTGTCCTTAGACCCTCACATCCTACAAGGTAAAACTCCTAAAAAAACCCTTTAACGGGGAACAAAAATGGAAGAACCCTCAGGAAGAGAAACAGAGGAGGAATCCCTCTTCCAGGACGAACAGGCTGCAGTAGATGATGTGTGCGGGTGGACAACATTACAGGGAAAAGAAATGTAATGAATTGGGTGTAAGTGGAGGATGAGGCATCAGCATCAGAACCTCCAACATCCGTAGATACCTCAGTGGCTGCACTGCAGCATGCTCTGTGAATGAGAAAACACAGGGCAGGACTCTGGGAGCACAGCAGATTTAAAAGTACAATAGTGGATCCTCAGTAGAAAAAGAAGCCCAGAGCATCTAACCCCGGCAGACTGACCTATCGCAGCATAACTATGACGAGGCCAGCCAGGGCTGGCCCTAACTATACGCTTCTTCAACAGGAAAGTTTTTAACTTATTCTTAAATATAGGAAGGGTGTCTGCGCCCCGGACTGAGACTGGAGACTTTCCCTCAGAGACAGGAAGTGTCTGACCTCGCTATGTTGCGTAGGTGAATGAAGGCAGTCCTACAAATATGTTATGAAAACCGTTGGAGAGACTATGAGAAAAAGTCATAATAGGAAAAAGGAGCAGTTCACGCTTATGAACAGAATGCACCACACATGAACTGAGCAGAGACAGTCCAAACCTTGTTTGATAAATCAATGAAACACAAATTAAAAGCATATTGGCTCCAAAATCTGTCATTTTTTGTCTACATGACAAAGTGATAACGGGTGATAACAAGTAAGCAGTATGTATATACAGTATATAATACATATACCACACTGGTAATCCAGGGTGGGTAAAAACAAGACAAGAATACTTATTTCCTGCTGGATCAGCCTCTGTTTGGTCAAAAGATTCCAGCAAAGTATTGTGTGAAACCAATATGTCCATTAGCATGAAGGTTATTTCCAGGGTGAATGGAAAACCTTCAACACGGGCTACAGTCACTGAAGGCACCAACGGAACGGCACAACTGTTAGAATAAACAGTGGCATCTCAAAGTTCCCCCAGAGATAGCCAGTGTTGCTATTTTATTTCATTTGTAAAAAAAAAAGGAAAAAAAAGTGTGGGTGTGATAATTACAAGCTGCCAAGCAAAAGGCTCCAACTGAGCATGGACCACAGCTTCAAATTGCCTGTTACCATCCATCCACTTCACGCTGCAGCCACAGAATAAACACCACGCCGACGCCCGCCGTCCTCCACTTCCTGTGCTTCCCCCGACTGTTCCATCGCTCTCCCTTCATGTCTCCCCAGTTCATGTGTTCCTCTGTCTGTCTCCATGCGTGGTAATTACAACCCAGTCGGTGCCAGATGTTTGAAACAGTCGTGCTTATCTCCACCTCCCCGCTGCAGGGGCGAAACAAACATGAATGAATTCAGTAAAACGAACGAGATGAAGGACGCCCCTTTTTGGTGGCAGAGCGCGGCCTCTGTTTTCTATCTTCGTGTGATGCAAAAAAAACAAACAAAAAAACATCCAGATCTGTGGTCACTGTTTTGGCGTGTCCTCTGATTTCTATCGGCTGACGCGGACAAAGGGTGAATCCCTTCGCTTGCGTTTTTACTCTAATCTAGAAAGACGAGGTTCAATAAGCGGCTGACACTTAACGTCTCCCGGGGCATACGGGGGTCAATGCAGCTTGCGACTTCTTTGTCACGGCACATGTGGATTTATGTTCACACAATGTGGTACATGCATCTTTACATTTACCGTACCTTGGAGGTCATGTAACATGCTGTAACATTGGCTTCAGAGGAAGGAAAAAAGAAAAAAAGGATGAAAAACGTATTGACTGGAACTGTCAGAAGGCTATAGAGGTGATGAAATCCTATCAAACTGTTTTTTCATATAAATAAATAGATAAATTATGTAATATATAACACTTAATAATGAATGAATGCATATATGCATTAATCATGATATATATTTCAAGGTAACATACAGTATGTATACATTTCCCCTGAAGAGCTGTTCACCTTGTTGGAAGCATACAGAATTACATCCAGAAAAATCAATATATATAACGTATATACTGATACTGGTGAGTACTTAGCAGCATAGTCTGATTAAAAAAACAACAAAAAAATGTGGGTAAGTGGACACACTGGCTGAGGAAGAGGCTACTGCAGCCGGTACAAATGGACACTTGAAGCAGGCCTTTGTACGCGAGGCTGCACCAGCTCATCAAAGACCGGGCAGGAGGCTTCAAACACCCGCCTGGTAAATGAATCACCGGCACCTCCGGGCGTCCCCGCTCAGCCCCGCCACTCTACAGAAGAGGAGGGTGAGGGGTCGCTCTGTGGTCGGGCATCTGTGGACCTGCACACTGTACCTGCGCGTGTAATGTATTCAAATATTTCACTTCTCGGAATGTGAAAGCTGCCCACCGAAGAGGAAGGTTTCCCTTCGGTATTTCAGATGAAAGAGGTGACCTCGCCATTATCCTGGCTGATACACACACACACAGTGCACACCTCCCTGACACAAGCAGAAAAAATATATATATCCGCATGTGCACGGCGTGCACGTGCCGAAGCCCTCCCCTGGCTGTTTTTATCTGGGCCTGTCTGGCGGCGTGTTTGATACCTCACCTCCTGCCTATCATAACAGGGCAGATTCGATCTGACCCGCGGAGGCAGAGATAATGACTGCGCTCTCAGATTCCGCCGTACACAGAGGAGAATTCCATAAGTGTTAAGTCTGCAATATATATTCATAGAGGCGAGTGGATGTGGTCGAACGGGATGAATAAAAATTGAAAACTGTATTCAAATCGCTTAGAGTTGATCCAGAATTTCTTAACTCCGTAACTACCTGCTGGGGAGAGTAATCTGGGAATGATCACATGCTTCAGCTCGGGCGTTCCTATGGGGTTCAGTTAGAAGTCGAAAAAGAAGAAGAAGAAATGCAGAGAAACAGTCTTTGATGAATCACACACGAGATGAGGTGTCCACACGCCAAGGGGTACACACACACACACACACACACACACACACTGCCTGTTAATAGTTTTCTGCAGAACCGTGAGCACGCGAAAACAGAAATTGGAACTGATTCAGGACGCTCGCAACAACCTTTGTTGCGGCTGGTAATCATTTTTTGCATGTGTCGGGAAAGATGCAGGATAATTGAGTTGTGAATCATGGGTAATGAGATCCCGTGGGTGGACGATGTAATTGAAAGTACATTGACCTGCCGCGTGCATGGCGGGGCGAGTCCGGCTGAGTTCAAAAAACGCTCCGAGGTTTCACGGCAGAAATACGCAGCGTCTGCTACACACAGACAGGCAGGAGTTTGCTGCTTGAAGACTGCACTTCATCTAAATCTAGCGGGATGAGTAATCTTTTTGCCAGAAACAGATTCACATTTACATCGAGTGGCGGAGAAAAGTAGCAAATTATAATCTCTGCACACTCACTGGAGCACAGGAAACTATATTGATCCCCCTAATTAAAAAAAGACGTGAGGGGAATGGGAAATGAGGCGAGCGGCATCATCTGCTCTCGGAGGGCTGATGCTGATCTCGCATTGACGTCTTCCTTACATGACTCGCTCGTTTATGAGAAAGCGGAGGCTGGTGTTTCCGTCCAGAGTCATGATCACCCAGCTGAGTTCATCTGGTTTGTGAATTTTATTCTTCTTTTTACTTCCGTTCCGTGTGTTGATCTGGTTCAGGGGGTGTCAAACGCAGTCTTCTGTGACAGTGAAGTGATGGTCTTTGGCTTGTGGACTGTTAGTCTGGAAGAAATAAAAAAAAGACATTTGAGGTTGCATCTTCAGCTTTGGGAAACAGTGATCTACATTTTTATGTAACTGTATTTCTTTATATAAAAAGCAGAGGTGAAGTTTGTAGGTGTTGTAATGTAGCTTTATTTGTACCGGTGCAGCCCACTTGAGATCGAACCCCGCTGTACGTGAACGAAACTTGGGTTTGACTCCTCTATAGTATAGTTGCTATTGTTAAATTATGATTTCAAAAACTTGATATGAAACCACAAATCAAAAAGCACGCTAAATGTTTTTAATGTTTGGCTTTCCTTCTATGCAACCATGAACATATAAAAGTTTAATATTCATTGGATGTAGCTTGCTTTGGTTTCAGGGTATCTTAATTTCTCATGTTACCATTTTTTCTGAACCTGTCCTGTTTAAATTCATATTTTGACCTTAATAAATGAACACATCACACACTTGGATCTCATCCTGTAGGTCACTGGCTGACTGACAGACTTAAGCTGCACCATTCTCCTCATCAATCTGCACTCACTACGCCACAATGACATTTATGATCTGTCGATATCTGCCGTCTTGCAGCAGAGCGTCATCGGCTTCCCGCCGTTCTCGGCTTCGACTTTAATATCCTGATAGAACCGGGAAAGAAGAAGCACGATGCAGCCAGATTCTGGAAGCATCCACACCCTCACGACCAAGACACAGCTCAATTCTATTCCAAGGGTGAAGATAATCATCCTGAATGGTTCATTGTTTGCTTAGGAACGAAAGAGCTGGCTGCAGTGGGGAGAAAATGGGAATCTAATTTCCCTTCACCAAGACAAAGATTGACTTCAGGTTTATTTGCCTCTAGAAAGAACTAAGAATGATCCATAAAATGTTTATTCCCCCCCGCAGCGTTGTCCAAAGGATTTTTCATGGTACATTGACTCCCTCTATACTCCATCAAATCAAACTACCCTCTGCATCAGCCTTCGGAGCTGCCTTCACATTTCAATGCACAGAAGTTTCCTGCGCCTGGAGAGGAATGCGCATTAAAAATGTTTCGAACCGTTCGTAACATGAAGTAACATGAAAAAAAAATTAGGTTTTATTCCCGAACGCGCGGACATTACCTCCCCCAGGTTGCGGTTGATGACAATTGCAAGGGAAGTGTTTTTCATGGGGGGGGAAGTTTGTCAAAGTCACAGCCAAACATGCACCATCATCAGCATGTGATGCTGGATCAGTGGGGGGGGGGGCAACCCTGGTCCTGGAGGGCCGGTGTGGGGGCAGGGTTGTGTTCCAACCAGGCAGCAACACACCTGATTCTACTAATAAAGGTCCGTAGCCAGGGCTCTAGTTGATCAGTAGAATGAGGCCAACAAGAACAAAAACCTGCATCCATGGTGGCTCTCCAGGACCAGGATTGCCCTTTTGTGCTAGATGATATTTGGTCTGATCTAGTTAGCATATGTGAATAAGGTTTTATTGTGTGTAGCAGAAGCTACATAATTAGGAATATGATCAATACATTGAAGTGCATATGTGTATTGTGATGATCCAACAATAAATACAGCCATATAGTTTTGCAAATGAATAAACTTGCACTTTTTAAATGCAACTGAACACAGTTCTCTGCATAAGACACAACAATGTGACATAACGTCACTTGTTTGCCATTTTAAAACAATGCCACTCAAAATGACTTTACATGAGCTAATTGGCCATTATATGAGGCGCCTCACTGGTTAATTATTACCACTTCAATCAGGAAGTAAAGGCTATAAAAAAGACCACAGGTGATGTGGAGGACCCAGCTGTGCGGCAAGATGCTGCAGAAGAGGAGGTATTTTGCAGCCTGGGTGTGTGCATTTGTTAATTGTGTTAGTATGGTGCATTTTGATAAAACCAGACGAGTTTGCAAAATCGTGTTTAGGCAATCGGAAAAATAAAATAAAATAAAAAACAGGAGCAGCTATGGTGATTATGAGGGGTCGCTATGATGTACATACCATGTATGTGTTTGCAGTGTCACACAGATGCTTTAGCACCATAGAGAGTGTCCACAGCGCAGGTGGAAATTGAGACATTTATTTGCAAAAGCCTGTTTCCTCTTAGTTGGAGGTGGATGAGGTGCTGAGGGAGGGAAACAAGAAGGGGAGGGGGGTGGTCATGGTCATGAGGAGTCTCCCTGAGTGCCTTTCCCACTGAGTCGCTTCTCTACTCACAGGGCAGTGAGGGAAAATGCAGGAGAAGTGTTTTCTCCAGAGGAAGGAGGTAGTAGTTGAAACATCGTTAAACCGATCCTCATTAAAGTTCCCTCCAATAACTAACAGCAAACACCCTTTGGGCACCAAGAATGTAGTTACTAACTCCTTAAAGATGCTGCCAACGTTTCATTACAAACGCGTTTAATTACATAAGGATATACTGAGCTTAAGTTAGGTTTAACTACATACCAGCGCACCAATTAAGGTGTCACAGCAGCGGTGTAGCTTAAACATGACGCACCATGTCGTAATCTGTGAAATGTGTTTTTGCCTTGCTTCAAACGCGACTCGACTTTCAGCATATCGCACCCTCCGCGTAAGCCAAAACCTCTCAATTCGCCAATAATGAGAAGTCTCTCCACTCTGGGTGTGGAGTTGCTGACACAAAGCTTCGGAGTGATACATGGCTTATGAGTGTGTGACTAATAGAAATAGAGGGATAATCCCCCTCACTGCTTGGGTCTGCAACCCACTGGCTTTAGAAAAGAGGAGGGAGGCTGAAACCTTGGGTTTCATCCTAAAATAAGACGGACCGAAGGAGGAAGGAGTCGGAACGGAGGGAGAGGGCAAAGGAATGATTCATAAAAGAGCATGAAACAAAACGCCCGGCAGCCAGTTCATATTGTAATCACCATGGTAACAACAAGGATGAAAATGGCAATAGTTTGCTCGACGGGAAAAAAAAAAAGAAAAAAGAAAAACTGCGTCATTTATGAGCCAATTGCTAATCAGATAGAAAATCTGATGATGAGTGCGAGAGACCTGTGAGCTCTTTAAGTGAGGATTACATTTACAGTACGGGCTCTGAAAGAATGAAACATCACTAATGCTGCATTGGACAAGCCTTTTTAAATAGTAATAGTGATTAAAATTAACCCCTTTATTATGAAAAAGCGGGTAGCACCACTGTTTTCCCAGGGAATCAACGCTTGTTCTGCAGCTCTGTATAGATTTCAATTCATCGATTCACTCCCAACACTTAATTGAAGTAATAGGGGCAAACAGCTACGTTCCACTGTCTCCCACCTCCCAACCAGCACAGAATGAACAGAGAAGTGGAGCAAATCATTAAAAGTCAAAAGTAGGAAGTTATGTACCTTCCTACTTTAGCCACACCTGATGACAAACGTTGGTGCAGTCCCTCTGGTGAGAAGACAAACCCATCATCAATTCGTCCCATATGACCTCATTCATTAAGTAGTGCATCTCCTCTGCCTGGTGCATAATCAAACTACTTGCCCTTACAGTTCCAGTTTCTAAAGCTTCAGCTACAGTGAAGATAGTGTCACTGCTTTCGTTACTAAAGCTGTATAGAAACATTTAGAGGCATTAGGAAACTTCATTTCAAACCTGATTCTTCAGTGTCCACCAACAGACTTGGGCGGTTGTTTCACTATGGAGAAGATAGAATGAGTGGAAGCAACATTTCTGCAAAGGTGTGTTTCTGACAATCTGCAGGTGAGTCCAAGCAGCTTTAAATGCCCAGACGTGAGATGTGGAAGCTGAACCATGTGTGAGATGTGGAAGCTGAACCATGTGTACATGGAACTGTAGAAAAAAATGAGGATATACTGGCAAAATGTCAATTTAGTTGTGCTACGGTAAGACATCCCAAATACTTGCCCTGTGATGCATCTTGTGATACCGAGAAGGTTGCAATGAGAGCTCTATACACCACTAAAATGTTACTTGTAGAAGTTAGAAAGCAGAAAAACAACAACAGAAACAGTGGTTGGAAATTGTCCAGGATATCTAGATTATGGAAGAAAATGACATGTCTTCTAAGGATCAAATATTTTTCCAAAGAAGTGGAAAAAATGGAATACTTACATGAGACGTGACGCCAGTGCCAAATGGATTATTGGACTGAATAGAGGATCATCTCCAGACTGTTTGGTGTTACTATTAGTGTGGTTCTGATCTGTAACTTGTTTGTGCTATTGTTCTATTTATTTTCTTGGGAAAACTAAATAAAATTTTAATGATAAAAAATTGAATTTCCCAGACGCCCGGCTGGTGGCTAGATCCTACTTGGCGTGTTTAGTCTGTATTATGGAGACTGCAGCGATCTGACCTTGGTATGGCATTTGCCTGTTATATTGCATTAGTGTCAGTGTTTTTTTTTTGTGAACATGCATATTCTGCAAGATACCATTGATTGCCTTTAAGAGAGCATCTTCCATTATCTCAGACCTCAGCGATAAACCAGTATAGATCTATTTTAAAAATGGTTTCCAATAAAGTAGCTCAAAAAATAATGCTTAACACAAAAGACCACATGAAAATTCAGTGTTTGTACTGATGGACCTCACGCATCCCTACATTTCCTGTCTCTATTGTTGGAACCTGCCTTGAGGCTGACAGTGAGCTGAGGATGTTGGGTGGAAGGGAAGACAGGAATGAGCATGTGAATGGATGTACAGATTAATGGATTCAGAGAGCTCTTAAATGTGTGAATAGGGGAAGAGGGGGAAGCTCCTTTGATCAGAGCTGCTACTAATCCCACAGACATCCAAGCTGAAGTAAAATATTCTCAATTTGCAGCATGCGGTCTAACTGATTGAAGAGGCATTTATTTTTCCTCCCTCTGGGTGAAAAGCCCAGTTATTTATAAGGGAAACGATCTCCTTAAAAGTCCTGCACACCCACAAAGGTGTTTTAAGGCCCAAGCCAATTAGACCTTTAATCAATGGTCTAAACAGAATTATAATATTAGTTGTCCCACCTCAACAGATGCAACAAAACCTAATGTGTGGAAAGTTCACTTTCTACTGGTTCAAAAGTCATTTCACAAATTTTAAAATGAACCAGTTCAGTTCATAATTCATTATTCAGTTTTGAACGAAGTCCACTGTTCCACAATTGATATAGTTCATAGTTCTTTTTTTTTTCAATGTTGCTGTGAGCTATTATTGTGCAAATTATTTTCACAGCCCATTGAAAACAGAGACAGCAATTACCTTTTTCTGTTTTAACATTGAAATTATGTGTCTGATATTTCTGCATATCCAATTTTAATCCGTATCCAACCAGGATTTAGTATTGAGGCCACAGTTCTCTAAATTCTTGCATTTCCTAACACTTTGTTGCCATCCATTGACAGTCCACACTAGTAGCAGCTGCAACTTTCACCCTGCAATATATTCTCAAAACATGTCGCCTAACTGGTCTTTACTATGAAAATAAAGACAGGACTGTAGTCCTTAAGGTCCAATCTGGATTAATACTGACTTTTTCATAAAATTTTGGTAAGTCGTCATACGCTGTGGTGCTGACTTCCTCCATGCTCCTGGCTGTTGCTCCATGTTTGGATGACTTATTTGTTAATGTGACAAGTATGACAGCTGAATGAACACATTTACATTCATCAAGTGAAAAATACAGTATATTCATTTGACATTTACCCAAAGTATGTATTTATTATATACATGTTCAGGCACAACACTGGTGCTGTCAATCAAAAGCAGGCACCGGAAATTCCTAATAGGCCACATTGGTGAAAATACCTGCAGGCGAGTTAGTAGTCATAGTCAGTAACATACTCCAATGATTATGGACATTCATTATATGTGGTAGATATGCAGATAATATGTTAACATATTACACATAAAACTGTTGGTAAGAGTAAACTGTTTTTTTTTTAAATAGTATAAAGCTGTAGTTGCTGCAAACAGATTTTGCGGCAGTAAAGATTTTAAACTCCTTACATGTCACTCACCCATTTTCGTCAGTGGCTGCTTAAAAGGTCCCTTTAGTGTGGAATTAGGACTGTAAACATATTTTTACTATGTCCAAAAAGTCACTTCAATCACTCTAATGAGCCCCACATTAAAAACCTGGTTTAGCTAATCGAAGTTGTCACATCAATGTTATGTTCCACTCCATGCGTGAGACTTTGCTCAGGAGAGACTTTCAAAACTTCAGCAAAAACAAAGAAAAACAAGACACTATGTGTAAATACATAATTTAAAGGTGTTGAATAATCTACCCGAGTCAAAAGTGAAGATCTTCAGAAACACTGCTGATGCATTTTCAAGGAATTTATTGAAAGTTAAGCATCACAACAGAACTGCTGCAGACAGTCCAGGATTTTCCCAGTCGAATTAGGCCCCTGCTTCAAGCAGAGAGAACCCTCGGGAGATGATATGCAGAGGTCAGAGAAGAATCCCCCCTCGCTCTGTTTGGGAGCGGTTTATAAAGCTCACAACTCTTACGTGGACAGAACCACGTCGTTATTCAGAGTTAACATTACCATATATGTCCCTTTTTCGGACACAACATATAGACACCTCCTACCCTTGCAGGACACACATACATTCTTTACCTTCACTCCAAATAAGGCAATGACTATAGGAACTGTGGAATCTGTAGCTGTGATACAGACACATGCAGGGAGATCTGTAACACGTGAGCGAAGTTAGAGACAAAGAAATACACCTCATATTCCCCCCTTGGAAGCCTTTTGGCTTCCACAAAACAGAAATATCCCCGAATAAACACATAATACATATCAAGAGTAATAATGAGTAAAAACACAACAATATCATTAGACCAATTATCCTTAGCTGCAAACAATCAGTCAACTTGAGTAGTAATACAAACATTGTCACGATAAGAGCTTACGCTTACACTAGTTCAAGCCTTGCAGTTCATGACCAAATTAAGTCCCTCAAAATAACAATAGATAACATACTTAGTGAAATAGCAGTGATCCCTCTACAACCTTCAAAACACAAAACAAGGTCGTCACCTCTTACCTTTTGTGCATCTTCGGCTGGCACCCAACAAAAGCTACAAATCGTATACATGTGCAGAGTATACCTAGAATAAAAATAATAACAGATGCATGCAATACTGATCTGTTTTAGCCATTCAATGTAGCTAGTTATCGGCCCAAAATATAATATAATACAATTATTACGATTTAGAATTAGCATTGATTTTCACTACGGACATTCACTTATGAATCTCCTTCCCATAGTCCAATGTCCTGCAAACTGAAAGAATGTCTCTGTTGATCGGTCCTCTTCGTTGCTTGATTTACCTTTACCTGAGGGTCGAAGTTACTAGCACTTGACCCTACCGTTGGAGGTCAGTCTTTACCACTGCCTCGGGCATAAAGATAGAAGATAGAGGGGAGAGAGACAGATAGAGAAAATAGTGTGAAAACAGAGGTACAATCTCTGTTTGAGGAAACACATCTTGTAGGTTGCTTGTCACCCGGTCCTGGTGACATCCTTCTCAGCTGGAACGATGTATCAGATGAGGATATGAATGGTGGAGACTCACTTTCACTCGCTGGTCCACATAAAGGCTGCAGTGTCACCCTTTGCCCCCTTTCACCCCTAGGGTCTCAGGGATCGTTGGTTTCTTCACCAGGGTTGAGACGAGCGTGCCTAGAGCAACAGCCCCCCTTTGTGCCTGTTCCCCACTGAGATGGTAGGTTCAGAAAGCTCCAAGTGACACCCCACACCAACATCCGGCACTCCTCCTTGTAGTGAGTCTCTCAAATCCAGGTTCAGCAGTCCCTTGTCCTCTTGTCCATGTTTAGTGCGCCTTGTCCAAAAACCAGATACTGCTCCGGGTCATAACTGGATAGGCTATCTTTTTCGTACTCTCCATTCCTTGCGACAGCCATCTGGAGCGCTTGGATGTTCATTGCTTTGGATATGCCTCTTGAGATTAGTCCTCTTACGATGGGAACACAACAACAGAACACAAACCCCAGTATAATTAAGGCGAATAGGATGACTGTCCCTATCTTGACAAAGAAACTTCCCCATGTTCCCAGGTGTGTTTCCACCCACGTTGTCACTTCATGGCCAAATCCGGCACCTTCTGTGAACCGTTCGTGAATGCCTTTCATTCTCTCCATCGCCTTTGTGAAACTCCCCCCAGGAGCCGTCGTATTTGGTATGAACGTACAGCAGTTTTCTCCAATCATTTCGCAAACGCCGCCTCTTTCAGCCAACAGGAAGTCAAGAGCTTGCCTGTTCTGCATAGCCATGTCACTCGTCGCTGCAAGCTGTCGTCCCAAAGCTCCCAGGGCTTCTTGCGTTGCATTCATGAAGTGTTGTTGATTGTAGTAGATAAAATTGATCCAGGCAGTATTGATGTTCACTCCCACCTGGGGGAAAAAATAAGATGCCACTCCCAGGAGGACGTCATTTATTCCTTTCTCCTTCGCTGGAACACCAACAGGAATTCCCCACTTGTTTATGTAGGGCTTTCCATCGGCCTGTCGTCTAGATCTGGATTTTTTCGGCTCCTCCACATCCTGTACGGGGATGATGACGATAGGCTGGATTGCTTGGACGCGGGCACATCTCCCATGCCAGTTCAATGGCAGAGTAGTGAACAAGATTTCTTCACCGCAGAGCCAAAATTGGTCAGCCACAGCCTGGGTGGCATAATGGTAGGGACAGACCTTCGGAGCAGGTGTAGTCTGATTTCCCTTTCTTACGTATACTGCCGTTTCTCTTCTTGACTTCTTCTCAATCGTTGTGCACTCAGCATTATAAACATTAGGGGCTCCTTTGCGCTTGTGGGAGAGATCCCAGACAGTTTCACATTGGCCCCATTTTAATTTCCCTACGTTTACCGTTCCCCTTTTTTCAAAGCATTCAAATGGTCCTACTATCTCCAACTCCGTCCCTGCGGGTACTGGTCTTAGTTGTTTATCAACTCGCACGTCTAGAGTCTTGCACCTGTCCCCCACGTTCTTCACAGGTAATGTTAAGTCTTTCAAATCTATATACGCTAAACCTCTCATCAGGGTGTCATTGAAATATTCTCTGGATCCCAACATCTGGAGACACTCCGCCTCACAACGTGGTGACAGGTCAAAATTGGGGTCAACTGTAAACTCCTTCCCAGGAGCTCCCATGCTTTTCACCCATTCCAACTTCATCTTTTCACAGTTTTTCCAACTGTACTTGGTGTTCATTACTATCAATGAATTTTCCCTGGCTTTGGAGCACACGTAGCAGTCTTCTTTCACATAAGTCTTTCCAGTGTAATCCATCCATTGATACCAGAGATTTTTCTTTGCACGTCTGTACAACGGATCGATCAGCTGCTTCTTCTTGATTCGTGACCCAAAGTCTGTCTCTGTTTCTTCTTCTTCTCCACCAATTGGTCCTGCTCTAGTTGCTCTCTTTTTCCCCTCCGTTTCATCATCTCCACCCCCCTTGGCCATTGGGGGGTACTCGGTGGGTGCAGCTGTTGCAGTCTTCTCTAACATGACGGTGGGAGTCTCTGGGGCTCCTGGTGTTATACTGAGAGTCTCCAAAGGTGGAGGACGGCTTTCGGGCGTTGGAGTACTTTTACCAGAGGTTACCTCTAATCCTGGTCTGAGTTCAGCTGTAGATGTTGTACTTTTAAATGTAGTAGACGTCAATTCTGTGTCAAGCCGGAGTCCCTGACTTGTAAGCTCCTGTCTTGAAGTTGTTGGTCCTGAAGTGCTTCCCATTTCCAGTATCACAAGGTCTACCCTATGAAAGGTATATATCAGTTCTTTCGGATTATAGTGGACACATGAGTAGGACCCTTCATCTTCTTTATTGGCATTCGTTATTAGGAGTGAGCAATCCCCATTTTCTTCTTCGTTTAGGAAGCGTCTTCTCTGCTGAGTGTATGTGGCTGCGGCGTCTACTATTTCTCCTGCTATGGCCACAGCTGCTCCTTCTCTCTGCCACGTGGCCAGATCAAGGTCCTTTTTGACTCCCACTGAGCAGGCGCAAGGGAGTATGATTGAGCTCCCTATATCTCCTTTAACTGTAGTCCTTGAACCGAATCGGCTTGACTCTCTTCCGAACCGGCCTCGGGCTCCTTGGTTTGGATGACTGAAGACAGACTTCTGGCTCCCTAGTTTCCATGGGAGTTTTCTCCTGGCTCTCAGCAAGGTCTGAGGCTGGATCAGCTGGTTCTGACTCTGGTTCTCCTGGAGCGTATTGGAAGTCGATGGTATCGAACCTTTCACATCGCTCATGGTCCTGGACATGGTTCCCGGCACCATTTGGAGTAGATGGTTGATCATTACTGCTTTTATCATCATCCTGGTTGCTGAGGTCATCGACCATCGGTTTCTCTTGATGTTGCTCCTGGGGGTCCCTTTGGTCGCTTCCCGTATCTCTCTGTGGCTGCTGCTCGTTCCTAGCATCTTGACGTTGTCTGCGGACCACTTCCTCCTCTCCGCTGTCCTGTGGTGCTTTGACGCAGTGATTGAAGTGGAACCACGTAGGCGAGCCTCTAATCTGAATCGCAGTTCCAGTGCTGCGGACGACTTCGAATGGCCCTTCTCTGCGTGCGTTGAACCACTTCCTCCGAAAGACTTTCACAAACACCTTGTCCCCGGGTAATATGGTGTCAACTTTCTTTATCTCCCGTTCCTCCTTTTCCTCCTGTTCCTGTTTTTGGGAGACATAAACAGAAATACTCCGGTGGAGGTTAGTCATGTACTTTACATAAGCCTTCATATCGTCTTCTAACAGGGATAGGCTCGGGCCCTTCCCGCTGGTACGTAAGCTAGGTGTGGGCATGCGTCTGCCTGTTGCCAGCTCATGAGGCGTCATGCGTAGCTCACGCAGCTCACTAGATCTGCAGACCATTAGCGCAAGCGGAAGACCTTCAACCCAATTAAGCCCCGTATGTTGGCAAATCTTAATGAGGCGATTTTTAATTACTCCGTTCATTCTTTCACATATACCCTGACTTTGAGGATGGTATACAGCTCCTAGACGTTGTTTAATCCCTAGCTTTTGTAAAATCAGTTTCACCGTTTTATCGACAAACTCTTTACCATTATCTGATGAGATTCTATCTGGCAAGCCCCATCGCGGAAAGAATTCTCGGCAGAGAAACTTAGCTACTGACTGAGCATCTTTTCGTTTAGTAGGACATGCTTCGACCCATCTACTAAATCTGTCAACTACTACTAGCATGTATCTCTTACCTCCTACCGGGCGAATCATGTCCACATAGTCTATGACCAGTTCCTTCATGGGCCCATTTGGTGTCGGAATGTGTCCTGGTGGAGTTAATACTCCTCTTCTGATGTTATTCTTCAAACATATAGTACACCTTCCTAGAACATGGTCAATTTGTTCTAGCAAATACGGTGCCCAAAATCCATATTCTTTTGTGATTTTTCTCCTTACTTCCCCCCTGGCTACATGGGCTTGCCCATGAGCCTCCTGTATCAGTAAACCTAACAGGTCAGGTGGTGCCACCACCAATCCCTCATGGTTTCTCCACAAACCTGTGGTATCTTGACTAGCTCCCCTAGCCACCCACAATTGTTTGTCCACTGTATTAGCCCCATCTTGCATCAACAATATGTCTTTGAGAGTGACATTGTCTTCCAATTGCACTTCATGTGTCACCAAAAGGACCTTCCTTGTTTTATCTGCACCAGCGGCCACCTTTGCGGCCTCATCCGCTGCATTGTTGCCTTGTGTAACACGCGATGCATCCGACTTATGTGCTGCACATTTAGCTATGGCAATTTCTTTAGGTTTCATCACAGCATTTAGCAATTTCATGATTTGTGCCTGATGTTGTATGGGAGAACCGTCAGTCTTCTTAAACCCACGGCCCTTCCACACTGCAGCAAAAAGGTGACAAACCGAATGTGCATAAGCCGAATCTGTATATATCGTGACACGTTTTCCCTCAGCCATTAGGCAAGCTTGTGTCAGAGCAATTAACTCAGCCAGCTGTGCAGAACATGGCTGCGGAACTGCTTCAGCTTTTTCCGTTACAAAATCAGAACCTTCTGCTCTGACAATGGCATATCCCGCACTTAGTTTCTCACCTATCCTATAGCAGGACCCATCAGTCCAGTACTCCAAATCTGGCTCCCAGAGTGGGAGAGCCCTTAGGTCTGCCCTAAGCTTGGAATATTTCTCTGCCTCCATTACACAATCATGTTGTTCCCCATCATCAGGGGTTGGCAGAGTGTCAGCAGGATTAGTTGTGTTACACCTAGTCAAGGTGATGTCCTCTTGTTCTAACAGTCTGTGATAATCCCTAATCCTAGGCACAGTCAAAGTGAACTTGCCATGATTTAGAAGGTTTCTTAGACTGTGGTGGGTCACAATAGTCAATGGGTAGCCCATCGTAAGAGCTGACGCCTTTTCATACATCAGATAAACTCCTGCCAATGCTCTGTAGCATGGCGCAAAACCCATCTCTACCTCTGAATAGGCAGTAGAGTAATATGCAACGGGTTGTGGGCATGTCCCCGTGCCAGTAGGTTGAGCAAGAACGGCGCAGGCATGTCTTCCCTCGGGAGATGAGGAAACATACAACACAAAGTTCTTTGAATAGTCAGGCAGCGCTAACGCTGGGGCCTCTTGCAATTTTTGTTTAATTGTCTCAAATGCCAGATGGCCTTCCTGTGTCCAGGTAAGATTACAATGTAGCTGGCCACTTCCTGTTTCCTTAATCATAGCCCTCAGAGGTCCCGTGATCTTGGTGTAATTTTCAACCCATGCTGAACTGTAGCCTGCAATTCCCAGAAACTTCATCATCTCTCTGACTGTTCTGGGTCTTGGTGCTTTCCTTATGGCTTCCAAATGAGCATCTGAAATGCTGCGGTGTCCTTGAGTTATTGTCTGGCCCAAATATACTACCCGCTCCTGGCAGTATTGAAGTTTCTTCTGTGAAACTTTGTGTCCCTTTTCTGCTAGAAGTTGTAGCAGCTTGATTGAGTCTTTGTGGCATGTCTCCTTGTCAGCAGAACAGATAATTATGTCGTCAACATAATGAATGACTGTGCTATTCATCAGTGCTCCAATCCCTTCCAAATCATCCTTCAATACTTTGTTGAAGATGTGGGGGCTGTGTTTATATCCCATGGGCAATCGAGTGTACTTGTAAAATCGACCCTTGTATGTAAATCCAAAGAGTCCCTGGCTGTCTTCACTCAGTGGAACGCTGAAGAAAGCTCCACACAGATCTAAGACAGTGAAGCAGGTGGCTTCAGGTGGAATCTGAGCCAACAGGGTATGTGGATCTGGCACGTCAGCTGGAAAATCAGTTACCACCTCATTTATGGCTCTGAGGTCGTGCACAAGACGGTAGGAATCATCAGGCTTCTTCGTTGGCAACAAAGGCATGTTGCTTTGGGGGTTTTCGGTTATCTCCAAGACTCCTGCATTTAGCAGCCCCTTTATCTGTGATTCTATTCCTTGGATAGCTTCTTCCTTTAACGGGTACTGTGGTCGCCAGGGTGGTTTAGTCCCTGGTCTGAGTTCCACTTTCACTGGTTGTGCGGACTTCACAAGTCCTATGTCTGTACTGTGTCGAGACCACAAACATTCTTGGACTCGCTGTAGCATTTCTTCCTTGTAGTCTCTGTCAGGCTCAGCCGGTAGCATTGATTCATTTGTCATTTGTATAGCCTGTGGTTGGCCAACTCCTTGCGCTGAGATCATAATTTTGATGAATCGCTGATCTTTACTCATCCAGACCATAGGGTTTTCTTTTGTCGTTACAAAAATGGCTTCCTCTGATTCTGCCATCATTGCCCCTACATGCTTCTGCTCGTAATCTTCAGCAACCATCAAAGTCACGTGAGGGATGCTTCCCTCAATTCGGTGTTCTTGGTCAATATAAGTGTCTCTATTGATCTTCATTGCTGCCCCCTGTGGGCCCAGGATTATACATCCTGAACTAAGTTGAACTTGTTCTTTTTGGTTCTTCAGCCACCCATCCGGATCTGACTTAGTAGGATTCTTGAAATATTGAAGTGTGCAATGAGGCGGGTATTCCGGTGTTCTAGAACTGTCATGTGTGAGAAAGGGATCTTGAGTTTCTCTGTTCATTTTGCCGCTTCCAGATTCCTTTCCAGGTTCTTGTCCATTCGAGCCTTTGCCACCTTTAATAGCTTCTGTCCTTCCTGGTCAAACAGCTCCATCACGGCCAGTTCTGTGTCCCGTTTTTCTTTCCTGTTTTGTCCTTTTTTGCCCTTCTTTTGCTCCGCCTTGTATGTTCCGATGAGTACTTGCAGTGTTTTAATTACCTCAGGATCAAACGTGCCCTCTGGTGGCCATGGCTGGTCAATTTCTGCCCATCTTTTATTCCATTTTTTAGATATTTTACCAATCCCTTTTATCAATGGATTGTGTTTTTCCACAATCTCCACAGGGGTCGTAGCCTTAGCCGCTCCCGTCCCCATAGCCACTCTGGGAAAATTGACTCTTAATTTCTTTACCATTTATACACGCGAGTGAAAATGTAAGATATCAACCCTTGACCCACACAGTCTTCTAAGATTTTTTTTTTCTCAGACACCGTTCTGAACCGATTGCTCTTCTGGACTCGTTATTCAGCACACTGTTTAATAATTAGCTAGTTGTTCAAGAATGAGTCAATTAATCAACAATTAAGTCAGTCAGCAGCCTGCAAATAAATCAGTCAGCAATCAATCAATCAATCAATCAATCAATCAATCAATCAATCAATCAATCAATCAATCAATCAATCAATCAATCAAATAAATCAGTCAGCAATCAATCAATCAGTCAATCAATCAATCAATCAATCAATCAATCAATCAATCAATCAATCAATCAATCAATCAATCAATCAATCAAATAAATCAGTCAGCAATCAACAAACAAATCAGTCAGCAATCGATCAATCAATCAATCAATCGATCAATCAATCAATCAATCAATCAATCAATCAAATAAATCAGTCAGCAATCGATCAATCAATCAATAAATCAATCAAATAAATCAGTCAGCAATCAACAAATAAATCAGTCAGCAATCAATCAATCAATCAATCAATCAAATAAATCAGTCAGCAATCGATCAATCAATCAATCAATCAATCAATCAATCAATCAATCAGGCAATCAGTCAATCAATCAGGCAATCAGTCAATCAATCAAATAAATCAGTCAATCGGTCGATCGGTCGGTCGGTCGGTCGGTCAATCAATTAATCCTAGTGTTAAACCACTCATTTCTCACATTTTCTCATCAACCACTCCTTTTATTACTATTATTATTATTATTACTTTTATTATTATTATTTATTTATTACTATTTTATTATTCAACAGATGGCCTGCCTCTTAAATTTTACTAATTTCTATATCTTATCTATTTCGATTTTTATTCTAGTTTTTTTTTTTTCCTTCCTCTTTTGTTTTTCTATGTGCGCACTTTTAAACAAAACTATATATATATATATAAATTACTCAAAAAAATAATAAAAATGATAAACCTTTATTCCTTTAACTTCTGAATCAAATTAAATCCCACAATATTCCAATCTACCAAATACCTTGCGATTCCTGATTCAGTTCCTTTTTCTCCTCTTTTTTTTTATTTTTTTATTTTTTTTTATGAGCTCAGTTCTTCTTTGCTTGAATACACAATTCAAGCTTTACCGGTATTTTTACACTCTTCCACAACAGCATTAGCTAGATTTTGATATTGATCAGATACCAATCTTGCAATGTGTCAAATCTCTAAATTTATTCGTGTGACTTTATAAACTTTCCCCCGTTTTGTGCCTAGGTCTTCCAATATCCGGACTGCACACGCTATAGATGCCCAAACTTATGTGTGACTTAAAAATACTGTAACACTTTGCTCAACCATGGCAAAACACCAAACTGCACACATAAATCTCAGTGTCACTTTTGTCAAATTTATGCGTGACTATGTTCTACCACCCTTGACATGTTATGTCAAAACGGCTCGAACTGGTCACCTAAACTTGAACGACACTTTTTGCCAGGTTGTGTGTGCTGAAACAAAACTTGAGATTCCTTTGTCTCTTTTATTACCCCAAAACAGCTTCAGACCAGGACGTCGCACACTTATATAGGAAGCTGTCAGAGCCACACCCTTACGGGTGTTGTGTGCTAAAAACTTGAGATTCAGATCTCTTTGATAGCCCTAAACAGCTTCAGATCAGGACGTCGCACACTTATATAGGAAGCTGTCAGGGCGACACCCTTACGGGTGTTGTGTGCTAAAAACTTGAGATTCAGATCTCTTTGATAGCCCCAAACAGCTTCAGATCAGGACGTCGCACACTTATATAGGAAGCTGTCAGAGCGACACCCTTACGGGTGTTGTGTGCTAAAAACTTGAGATTCAGATCTCTTTGATAGCCCCAAACAGCTTCAGATCAGGACGTCGCACACTTATATAGGAAGCTGTCAGAGCGACACCCTTACGGGTGTTTAAGGTTACACTGTGTTAGGGCTGGTTAAAGTTCAAGTACAATTTCCCAATGCATGTTATTATCAATCATTCATTAAACAAGCATTAGGATCTTGCCAATCAAGGTTCTCTCTCCTTAATTTAGAACAGTTTACTGAAAATTCACTCCTGACTCAAACACAATTTCTTTGAATTTGGTTGACGCTAGAGAAAAAAATACCATCAGTCCTACCAGCCACAGCGGATGAAAACACACACACACATCCCCAGACTTACTTCTGAAAAGATGTTGCAGCTGGCCAGTACTGCTGTGTGCCTCCCTCCCGGCTAGCAGTCCGAGTGTCTCCTTCCTTCAGCGCCAATTTCCAAATCCTGTTCGTGACGCCAATTTATTGTTGAATAATCTACCCGAGTCAAAAGTGAAGATCTTCAGAAACACTGCTGATGCATTTTCAAGGAATTTATTGAAAGTTAAGCATCACAACAGAACTGCTGCAGACAGTCCAGGATTTTCCCAGTCGAATTAGGCCCCTGCTTCAAGCAGAGAGAACCCTCGGGAGATGATATGCAGAGGTCAGAGAAGAATCCCCCCTCGCTCTGTTTGGGAGCGGTTTATAAAGCTCACAACTCTTACGTGGACAGAACCACGTCGTTATTCAGAGTTAACATTACCATATATGTCCCTTTTTCGGACACAACATATAGACACCTCCTACCCTTGCAGGACACACATACATTCTTTACCTTCACTCCAAATAAGGCAATGACTATAGGAACTGTGGAATCTGTAGCTGTGATACAGACACATGCAGGGAGATCTGTAACACGTGAGCGAAGTTAGAGACAAAGAAATACACCTCAAAGGACAAGGAGAGCTCTTGTCATAAATAATCTGCAATCTCATCAATCTCAGGTTACTGTTTGGCAAACCTCCTCCATCAACGCGAAATCTCGTAACCTGCAAGGCAATGTAATTAATGGTTTAGCGACGCCTCTGATACGTTTGACATTCACCGTTTAAATGGACAATTTCAGCTTCAAAATTGTACTCGTTAACATTGCAAGTGCTGCCGAGGGAGCAGCTTAAAACGATCCGTGTTTCAGATCCGTGTCCCATTGAGTTGGTTTCATGTCGTTATTTTTACAGCTCCTTTTCACTTCAAAGATTGTATTGTTGAGTTGTACTATAACTACTTCTGTTCTCCGCTGTGCTGGAAGCTTTTTTAGTCAAATAGAGAACTGCCCTGAAAAAATACTGAAAGAATGTACCTCCACTTAGCACGAAAGCACAATGGCAAACAAAAATTACCGCACCTCCAGGCACATATCAAGCATATTTGTAATAACCAGTGCAATATATTTAAAGTAATTGGTGTAGATTAAGGGCGACACGGTGGAGCAGTGGGTAGCACTGTTGCCTCACAGCAAGAAGGTCGCAGGTTCAAGACCGCCTTGGGGCCTGGGTCTGGGACCTTTCTGTGTGGAGTTTGCATGTTCTCCCCGTGTCTGCGTGGGTTTTCACCGGGTACTCCGGCTTCCTCCCACAATACAAAACATGCTCAGGTTAATTGGCAAACTCTAAATTGCCCATAGGTGTGAGTGTGTGTGTGAATGGTGTGTGAATGGTGTGTGTGCCCCACGATTGGCTGGCGACCATCTGGGGTGTATCCCCTGCCTCTCGCCATAAATGCGCTGGGATAGGCTCCAGCAGACCCCTGCGACCCTGAAAAGGAATAAGCGGGATAGAAAATGGATGGATGGATGGGTGTAGATTAATGAACGATGTAATAAATCACGGTTGTAGATGACCTGAGGACACCGCTGCTCCCAGCTACCCGGATATTGCCAACCAGGCACGTCCTGTCACTATCCAGGTTGATCACCAGACAGAGATAGGGGCTTGAGTGTGTGACTTGGACTTGAGTCGCGTTTAAAGCCTAGTTTATACTTCTGCAGATTTAACCACGCCACCGACATGACACAGGAAGTGATCATTCTTCTTTCATTCATGTACCACACTTTTTGGCCTGTTTTTGTTCCTAGGGCTAATACTCCTCCGTACAACTGGGATGTTTGGAGCTCATCAATATCAAAGAGCAAATGTGTTTATTACAGATTATTGCAGTCCCCATACAAAGTATATTTTTTAGAAAAATTGATAGATTGATGACATGATTTTTGCATGTCCCGCAGCATGTGTGATAAATCCTTGTGTTTTCACATTGTTTTAATATTCACATCTTATTCATCCATCCATCCATAAAATTATAGTGTCGGGATTTCCTGAGGGTTTTTGAACATGTTACTTTTTGTATATTTGCATCCATTAGTCTGACCTCCCATTTCTCCTCCTAATCCTTCCTAATCCTTCATCTATTCCTGACTCTAATAACACCGTAATTACCACTAATCAGTTAAGTACCCAGACTTTATGCCAATGCATACAGGAGTATTAATAATATAGTAAATGCTGTGAATTTCTTAGATACAGCCGTGCACTGCAGTATTCTTAGTAGACCAAATAGCAGCGTATATAAAAGAATAACTTGATCAAGTGTCACCCCTGAAAGGCTTGAGAAGTGTGAACATCTCTGACAGCACCGTGAAAGGAGGAAAACACCACAGCACGTCTTCTGGACTCACTAACTTGCTGCCGATTGGCTGGAAGTTATCAAATGTGTTAAGAAACATCTGCAACGTGCTTGATGTAGGCGCGTCTCCAAACAGCAGCCGGGCACTTGTGCGCATTGTAACTTGGTTCCTGAGAAACAAGCACGGCACAGCTCTTTTGAAAATAAGTGCTGGACGTGCACACCTCGCTGCACATATAAATTTCCCTCTGCCGGCCTATTCAGCATGTAAAGGCTGTGCTTTGGATAAACTGCAATTAACTGTAGAGAGGTGGAATTCAAAACAACATTAAAGCAGTATAATGATAAGCAATACACTTAAGAACTATTAAGAGCTGTTGTTTATATGACTACCACAAAAAAAAACTCTATTAAAATGCTTATAATTCGATGATAGATTGTAAATTAAAACAGGTCACATGACTAGGACTGATTCGAGAAACAATTATTTGGGTAGTTGGGTGCTGGGGAGATTAATGACATCCAGCACAAATACAATTTCTGTGAATTAGAAATGAGAAAGAAAACGTTTAGCTCCCAGTGCAAAATGGCATCTTGAAAATATATTCCAGGAAATTGAAATGCAAAATTTGAGAAGCAGAAAAGTCTTTCTTTGAGAAGAGTTTGTTCTGAGAGGGTCTAGTGATGCAGAGGTTTTGGAATAGTAAAACTGGTAACGTGTCCGTGGCACGTGGCTTAACGTGATAGAAGAGCAGAGAATGAAGATATTCAAGAAAAAAGCTGCGAAGATCAACCATAAAAACTGTGAACGCGACACTGGTTTATTGACTGGTGAAATCGTATGCTAATTAATCTTTTTCAAGTATGATAAACATATTTCATGATACTTTCCAACTTTCCAGCTCAGACGATCCCTCACTCGGTGTGTGTACTGAATTACACAAAGATAAAACAAGAGAATGAAATCAATAATTGCTTTGTTCTGAAGCAACACTCCATTGACTCTTAATGCTATCTGTTTTTCTTATTTTACTGCATTTTGCTTGTCTTTTCCTTTCCTCTCTTGTGCACTCTAATGAACAATCTTTCTTAGTAGGAATGGAAAAAAAAATGTGTTTGCTTGTGTTTGTTATGGAGACTATCCCAACGGGGGAGAGTGAATTTTCCTCAGTGATTAATCATTTTGTAGATGTGGTGGTTTGATCACACTGGATATACACACAGTACAGTTGCATGTCCTTGTGTGTGTGTGTGTGTGTGTGTGTGTGTGTGCATGTGTGTATGTGTGACCTGTATCTGCAGCAATTATCATTGAAAGAAACACACACACACACACACACACACACACAAATCCTGCAGCCAGAGGAGAAGGAGTCTGAGATACGTGGTCAGGGTATGAATAACCACTGGACCGTAGAGGCACCGACTTTGGTGCAGTGGTCGACATCCTCTGGTTCATCCCAGAATGCGACAACTCCCCTGTTGACCAAAAAAAGTAACACGTTCCGTGAGGCGTCATTCATCTTTCACCAGAGGGTGTGCACAGACGTTGTAAAGGACAGGGGGGAAAAAACACATATAGTGTGTCTTTGCTGCTGAAGCACGTTTTGGCTGCCATGAAGGCACTTTAACATGCTTTTTAGCTCAAAAAAAGACACGTTAATGTGCATTTTGGCTCCTAGTAGGCACTTTGGCGCATATTTTGGCTGCCCTGAGGGCACTTTAAAACTTTTTTTAACAATTGGGCCACCACCCCCCTGTAACAACTGCTGTCTTTCACTTCCATACAAAAGCCACTGAAGCCTTTCTTATAGTTCAGCATCATTACTGACTCACTACTTTCCTCAAGATGAAAGAAGCAGGAAACATGTCAAAAAATGTTTCTTGAGTTTTTGGAAAATCAATCATCAGCCATAGTGCAATTACCTCTGCGTGAAAACCGACGAGACGAAGCTTAATTATTATTTGTTGTTAAAGATTACAAACGCCATGCTGAAACAACACTCCGTTTTTGGAAAATCTATTTGATTATCTACGGCCCTTTATTCTCTGCAGGGCTGCAGTTCATGACAGCCAAAAAAAAAAAAAAATCAAAGTACAATGCGTTCCTGAAGTATTCAGACTCCTCCACTTCCTTCTTCACATTTCATTATGTTGCAGCCTGATGCTAAAATCAATCTCCGGTCACTGCCCCAAAAACGACAAAGTGAAAACAGAACTATGGAATATTTTGTGAATGTATTTAAAAAAGGGAAAATAATGAAATTTAACTTCGATAGAAGTATTTAAACGCTGATCTCAGGACTTGGTTATGATGTGACGAGCTTTGCACACCAGGATCTTTTTGCCATTCTCCTCCGCAGATCAAGATCTTTCAGGTTGGAGTCTCAGGCTGTGGATTTATGTGTTCGGCTTGTGAGGGTTTTGTTACATCACAGGTATACATCTGTAAAGATGATTCTTTAGCCACCTCAGCTTTCTCCGCCAACCTGCTGGGGACGATTCCCATGCTCCAAAGAGAAGAAGGATATTGAATATACACCTTGTTGAAAGTGATGTGTGCTCAACTGTGGGTCAGACCGCTACTGTTTAGATCATCTGGGATGGTACATTTGTTCAAAAGATTTATGCTGAGGAGACTTGCAGGTTTTGAACTGCTCATCCATCCATTCCGATCCTTTAAAAACATTTATGTTCTCCCTTCAGAGCGTGCTGTATGAAATAATTTTATCTCCGATCTCAGGCTGCGCTCATGCTTCTGGTTTTTATTATGGTGGAGTACAAAGACGTGGGACAGGCAGACAGAAAAGAAAGAAGTGATAAGGGGACAGAAGGTTCAGGTGGCTTCTGGGATGAATGATGAGGCAGGAAGGTCAGGGTGGAGCAGAGGGAGATCAATCCAAGGAGGAGGAAAGACGCAGAGTCTCTAAAGGAAAACTGTTCATGTTGCTGCAAATCACAGATATGTGAAATGTCAGTGTTTCAGATACGGTGACATGGTTCAGACAGTCCTCCTCCTGAGTTCCATTTTTCGTGGCAGGGGGCAGAAGGTTGGGTGGTTGGGTAAATGCTTTGTTTCGTGCACTGGAGTTGGAAAAGTTGAAGGTGACAGCTCCTGTTCCAAACCACTATTGACCAGACAATTTGTTTTGATCATGTCAGCATTTTACTGCTGTTTAACCTAGTTTTTACCTGTTTTTTTCTGTTATGTAATGATTTACTGGAATTTACCCAGATGATTGTCCCATTCTATCACACAGTGATCATGTTTTTTTAACTACAGCAAGGCCACACCATAAAACAGTGTTTGCGTGATCTGCATCATCTATCTATGACGATCACTTATCTGTTTGTGAGATCAACCTCAGCTGTTGGATATATAGCTTGCACATGGCACAATGTTGTGTCTACTTTTTAATGGAATTTTCTTGATAGATATTGAATAATTTAATATAATTTAAACCTAATTATTATCAATAAAAGTAAAAATCCCATAGACTTGAATTTCACAGATACTGCAGCAGCACTTTCATCCCAGTGTAAAGCTCCATGTCACAGAGCTCCTCCTCATGTTGCTTCCCAGTACTTTCATTGAAATTCAAAGCCTCCCAGTGCTTCCTGTGCTGACTGTGCAGTCAATGTAAGAAAGGACTGTAAAGTCTCTCAAAAATCACACGCTAAGACATAGGCCAGTTTAGAGGGCTAATATTATACTTCTCCAAGATTCTCCATTCTTCTTTTGAGGATTCTAATGTCCTTGTTTTGAACAGGGAAGACAGATGGTTTGAGAGAGAGCCATCTTTGTCCACTTAGAGAAACCTTCATTAAGCAGAGGTGGGGGCCTAAGCCACAATCTGTCCCCCCCCTACAATATAATCTTTGGAGCTCTTCCCAGGGAGAAAAAAAAATCATTCACACCTGGAATATGTGACATCCATACATATGACCAACCCCCGTTTTCATATACATTTTTTTCACACCCACTCTGGGTTTTAAAGATCTGTGTTTTCTTGCAGAAGTTTCAGGACTGGAGAAGCCTCTCGTATGAGCGGTGGAACGCCTTCAAAGCAACTAAAAAAAGTCTGGTTGCTTTGCTCTACAATTCCACAAGAAAAAGATGAGCCAGATGACTGTAAACCTGCACGGATAAACTGTAACACGCCCCAGGTGTTGCACTGTACAATATAAAGTAGGAAGTAAGAGATTCATCACAAGTCTGGTTTTACTTGGCCTGTTAAACGAATTTATTTTATATTAATGTTTATTAGTTTTTGCATGCCTCTCTGTTTTTCAACCTGTCTATTTCTCACCCAATATACAATTTGTCTACTTTTCCTATAGAAATGCATGCTTCCTATGGGCTGTGCACTAGTATATATGTAAAAAAAAATGTTAATATGATTCCTATGTCAAAGGCCGACATTCACTGTATCAGCAGAAACATAAACTGCCAACGTTCCCGTCCAGTGACCGGGTCTGTCTCGCATGAGGAACAACCAGGCAGCCAGTGAGTGAGGCTTATACGGCGGCTTGGTTGCTGATCCGGAGCACCTGTGTGACCAGGTGCATCCTGGTCTGACGGGGTGGGGGAGCGAGGCAGCGGCGGGTGGGGGGGGGTCGGGTGGAAAAGTACTGCAGGAGCACACAGGTGAACGATGAGAGGAGAAGAACGGTAACACCCCGAGTTCCAGGTTCCACATTGTTGCAACCTCTGTGTTCTGGCACCGCAGCAAATGCTTTGAGTTTAAAATGAAATGTGTAATTATTGTTGCAAAACCTATATATGCATGAATGTATGTATGGATATGGTATTGATTAGTTGATTAGGCTGTGAGGTTTTCTGTGTAAATTCAGACTGCGTTTAACTGAGACTACCTTCCAGTTATATGAATATTGGCTGTGGATAGAGTCTCACTTGATTAGATTTTCATTCGATTTGAGAACGAAGCACGTCCAATGAAAACTAATGTTTTGGAGTTGATGATGTTAAAAATCTGGATGGAGGATGTTTTTTATTTTTTATCTTAGGTTAAATTAATCTCCCCTCCACTGACTCAAGTCATAAGGCAGCAGCAACCGAATGCTGCTTTACATCATTTCTTTATTAATCCCTATGGGGAAACGTGCTTGAGAGGGTTGGCTGTCATTTTTGCCCAATTTATGGAACTAACAGCCTTCGGGCTACTAGTCCACTTAGAAAATAATAAATCTAGTTGTCCTAGAGTCACTCCTGCATTGTCTTGTGTGCTTGGGGTCATTGGCTGATATCCTCATTGCTCTAGACCGGTTTTTAAACCAGTCTCTGGATCTGTGCCGCCCTCAGCACAACACCACGATGGTGTTGTTCAGGTGATGAGTGGTGGCCGCTTTCCTCCAGGACACCGTGCTCGGAGCTCGAATGGTTCAATCTTGTTTTTCCAGACCAGAGGATCTTGTTTCTCACAGTCTGAGAGGCCTTTGAGGTGCTTTTTTGTCAAACTCCAATGGGCTCTTAGCACATAACTCTTGCGTCCCTGGAAATGCGGCCCGGTCTTTTTCCGGTCATAGAAAATGGCGCTCGTCTAAAGGGACCCACTAACCGGTCCAATCCAGCCCACTGGATGACTGATGACAAGAAACAAAGCAGTTTCTATTTCTTCACAGAAATGTGAAGTCAGTCGCAATCTTTCAGGACTCAGGGGATAAAATATTTGCAATAAAAAGGCAGAATTATAAGATTAAAAAGTGTAAATGATCAAAAAAACATGAAATGAGCAATATTATCTTCCAGTGGAATAAGTTGTTCCAGGAAAATTCGACCTAATTTTGGACTTATTGTACCAAAAAAAAGTTCACTTGTTTAGACCTAATTATTATCAATATGGAATACCTGGCACATATTTTTCACTCATTTCTCCTTTTTTGTAACTTAAAGGTTAACTAATAGCACTTTCTGAATGCATGGTGCATCTGTTTACTGAGCTTCTTAGATGACTCATTTTTAGATAGTGTTTTGTGTAATTACCCACAGTTTAAGAATAAATGAGAAAGGATTAAAAAAAAAACCAAAAAATATATGTCTATTGGGGAAACTGCATCATCTCCAGCTCTATGACCAATAATTAATTGAATAAAAAATAAGCCCTTCTGTCTGTCATTAGTTTCAGAGGAATCACAGTGACATCTGCTGGCTGTTTCTGGCTGAAAAATGATTTCTTTTTTGACGGATCAAGACGACCCACCCACATATTCATTCACAGTTCAACGCCCCACAGCAGCCCCTGTGGAGTGAGAACATGCTACGATAAAGACGCTTCCTCTGTCTGCATCTGGCTGGTTTCACCAGTTTGAGGGTCTGAACGCAGCAAATTGGGTTCAGGTATTCGGGAAATGCGGCTCGACATGATTGATTTGCTGACCCTAAAAGCTATAAAAGTTGTAGTAATGAGTGAATCAATCACACTAGTCAAAGAACATTGCAAGGCACACAACATATTTTGCGTCTATCTCCTTTTTCGTGGTAGCCTGTTTAGTTTGGTCGTGATTCTGTCACATCACACGTCCAACCCACGTCATGTCATCAGTGCAGCCATGTTCCTTTCTTTCTGACGAGGACGCAGAAAGCCTCTAATTAAAAGGGGCTTGATTCACCATCAAAATCGCCACTGACGTGAGAGAATGTGCATATCACCATTTTGCAGCATAATTAAAATGTCAGCCGCTTGTATCCCGAATGGATGAGAGTGAAAACGGATATGCAGCACAGTCATGCACACATCCCTGCAGGACACGACTTTGTGAGTTGTGGAAACATGATGGTTTTGGTGTCTCCTTTTGGAACTCGTGGTTTGCTTAAGTAGATTTTTCATGTTTGGCCAAATGAGGGTGTGATGAACTGTTATTAGATAAATTCTACATAAGGTAAGACGCTGACATACATTGAAATAAGGAGAGACATGCAAATAAGTGTTGCTTTATAGATAGATTATATATTTATTGAGGCAGACATGCGTGTTTCTTTTTCTAGATAAATTCCTAGAAAGAATTTGATATCTAACTGGATTATATGTTTTGGTACAAGGGAAAATGCCTGTTAAATCGAATTTGCAGCAGTGATTGACTTTAAAAATGTCTTTTTCCGAAGGGCATGTTAATGCTAACAAGTTTTTCATGGACGGATCAAAACTATATTTCCTTCATGTGGAACTGTACGTGGAATTAATAACTGCAGGACCCACATCAGCTGACCTGCGTCACTGAGTCAAAGGCCATATGGCACTGAATCTAGCCTAGAATCCTTGGGTGATACTTTTCAGGACCCTTCCATAACAATAACGAATTCCCATTTCTAGGAAATCACCATTTCTTGGAAATAATGCTTTACAACAACTCCCTATTATAGGATGCCTGTATTAAAGCGTTTACCCAGACACAAACTGTAATAAAACATATTTCAAAGATTTCCTTTGAGCGGTTTCTCCTCGTATTCTCCGCAATTACTTTGATGAGGCAGAGATAATGTCATTTTGTGACTTATTTGATGAACAACATCTGACCCACATTGATCCCTGAGGATCTTTTTTTTTTCCTCTCAGACAAGACCGGTATTGATAGATGAAAACAATCTGGGCCATTGAGACCACATGAAACCCGGCAGAGAGATAAAGGAGAGTAAAGACACAGTGGAGGAAAAACAAAAAAAACACTGCATATGTTTTCTGCTCCAGTGCAGACATTTTAAGCAATAAACCAGTAACCTACTCTGGAGAATGTAGGACATGGGTACACACACACACACACACACACACACACACACGGATGTAACGTGGCTGTGTCCCAGTGGATCACAATGGCTCCTGAAGCAGGAAACCTACAGGCAAACAGAGCGTCTCTGATGGATCCAGACTGCAGCCGCCCTGCCTCCTTACAACTCCTCCCTGTTCATTTTAAAGTATACTCTATAAGTTCCTACAGTGCTGCTCAGATCCTCCTGCTGTGGTGTGTTTGCAGGTTTCTTTCTCTTCCGCGGTGGAGCAGTCTGCCCGAGGCCACGAGACTTCACAAAGCACCTCGAGACCTACTTCCACTGTCTGGCTTTTAAATGTGTTGAACTAGTTTTTTTTTATTTATGTCTGATTTCTTAGGTTCCAACCTCCGTTTGAACCTTTTTTCTATTTTTTTTTTATCCGTTATGCAAATATGTTTTTCTGTACAGTGGCTGAATGGGGCAAACGCAAACAGCGAAATGCTGCAAACGCAGAAATGATGCAAAAACCAAAAACACATAAACACATAAAACATTAAAAAAAATTGCTGCGGGAGGAAAATGCTGAAATTAAAGAAACAAAGCAGAACAAAGACGTGCAAACCAAGTGCAGAACAAAAATGCTGCAAGTTCTTTTCCTCTATGACCTCTCGGCTGTAACAATATCATAGATAAAAAGCTAATGTCGGTGTGTTTTATTTTAATTTAACCATAGTTAATGTGGATCATGTGGATGTTAGGTGGTCACAGATGCCAAGCTGAGTCCAGGTCAGGGAGAGAGAAAAGTGAACAGAATAGGGAACAAATTTGAAGAAAAAGTCAGTGAATTTGCAGCTTTTCCCTCCCCCTCCTCTAGTTGTTTTTTGGTTTTTCATGTTTTCTGTGTTTGCACCATTTTTTGCTTGAGACGTTGGAGTCAAAGACGTGGGCTCGTGACTTGTACAGATGTGATGTGATATTAGGGAACATCTGTGTGTGGCTGCATGGCGTCTCTCTCCATCCCGTGACTGTGTGTGTGTGTGTGTGTGTGTGTGTGATCGTGACACAAGGGGGAGCTCCTCCACAAGACATTGACTGCCCTCACAACAAACTAAAAGTTTGGTGAACAGTAACTCAGCAAATTTGAAAAAAAAATATCATTACATGGCAAAACATTTATGTGTCTAGCAGGGAAATAAATGTACAAATCAGATTAGGTTGATGGTTGTACACCCCAGACACACACACACACACACACACGCACACACACACCATTCACTCAGACACGTAATTTAGAGTCTCCAATCAACGTAGCATGTTGTTGCCACACAGACATGGGGAGAACAAACGAAATCCACACAGAAAAGTAGCTCAGGGACTAGAACCTGCTTCCCAATGCTCCACCAATAGAATTATTTTATTTTGAAACTATATGAATGTATTACTAATCGATAATATTGTGAAGATGACTTAAAAATTGAAGAAACATTTTTATGAATAATGACATTGATAAGTCTCATTTGTGACTTACAATTGGCCCGGGGACTGTCATGGAACAAGCGGCTGATCCTTTTGGGAAAAAGAAACATTAATAGATATTTATAGAGTTATTTGACATCACATGACGACAAAGGAAAGAAAAAAAAAAGATCCTGCTAGTAGCAGCCTTTTCAGTTTGGCTCAAGCTCCGGAACATTAAATATTGAACCACGTTTTGTTTTCTGTTTGCCTCTCCCGGCTGAAACGAGAGGAGGAATCAACTCGCAAATGTCAACCCACAATAACAAACTTGTTGTTTCTGCATCATACGAGGGAGGAGGCTGCAGCGCCTGGACAGACAGAAAACAAACAATAGCCGGAAATGCAGGAGAAAATATGCTGCAAACAGTCAGTTTCCATTCCTGTCGCCTCACCGCACACACACACACACACACACACACACACACACACACACACACACACACATTTCCCCTCTCTCACTGCTGTATACTGTATATCCTCAGGGACACTTAATGGGGATGAGTAGTGAGCAGGTTAAGTGACACTCTTACAAAATCACAAAACAGGTTCTCCTGTTTGAAACGGAGCCACGACATTTACGAGTGAGTCCATCAGTGCTCGGGTTTCTTTGTTGTGTCAGGGACTCTAAACAACACAATGACAGTGAACTGTCCCGCCGCCGGCAGCGTCCGCGCGGAGGAACATGAGGCCCGTCCGTCTCCGTTGGAGGAAACCCGACCTGGGCCTCCCTCCCTCGGAGCTTTCTGCTCAGAACGAACGCGACGACAGCTAGAACCATAGGTGGCGAGTCCGCTGAATAAGACGTGACGTGACAAGAGAGCGAAACACCATGATTCATACATTATCCGCCTTGGTGAGCTTTCATCAACAGCCTCATTCACCCGTCTTTCTCGTTCTATTTTTACATCAAGGGGCATTTCCTTTTCATGTTTAATTGTCTTCCCTAATAGGCGATCATTACGGAGATGTATATTATTACTGATTCACAGGGTATAAACAGCGCTACAGCCAGTGAGGCCTAGAAAAGTCTGTTTAATCAGCACTGTGGTGGTTTTATGTGCGCACGTTTAGTGAACATTTGAGGGGTCTTTTTCTACATGTGGGGGGATCCTGTGGCTTGACACCGGCCTGTCACAGCGCTGCATTCCCCCTCTGTGCTTGGATAATAATTACTGCAGTGGGGGGGGGCGATTGGGGATGGAAAGTTTGGGGTCTTTGAGAAAAAAAAACTTCCCCCTATAACCCTATGAACGGCCAAACCGATGTGGAGCTCCAACTTGTCTTACACTTCAACGAGCAAATGCAACGTAACCTTTGCTATAAATTAGCTTTGATTAAGATTTACTGCCTCTCCAGCTTCTATTGATATACATTTTTGATTTGAGTCTTTATTTCACTGACATGTAATCGACTGATTACAATAAACTACATAAAAAAGAGGGTCACCATACATTAATCATTACAGCAATCTTCCTTCCTCTCTCTCTATTTAGTTTCTTTCTGAATATTATAGTTATTAATGATAATATATAAAATAAAAAGCTAAACAGGTTTGAAAAGGAGTAGGAAGAAGGGACATTTGTGTTAATTTCTACCTCCACTCTCAATATACAATTATTATTTACCGGGAATACAATCACAAGACATGATATTTAGTTCCTTGTGTTTTTTCTATAGTTTTTTTCCCCTATATAATAAATACAAAATGAAATGAACCAAAAGTATTCGCTCACCTTCCTTGACTTGCACATGAATTTAAGTGACATCAACTCTCTGGGAAGGCCGTCCACAAGGTTTACGCAGTGTGTTTATGTGAATTTTCGTGCATTTGTGAGGTCACACAGTGATGCTGGAGCAGAAGTTCTGGCTCTCAGTCCCTGTTCCAGCATCCACCACTGGAGGGGTGGATTTAGATGGACGGATGAATACTTTTGGAATTTTGTATGCTATCACCTTCTACAGGATTCAGCAGGAAATTGTGTGTCCTGTAATAAAAAATTTTAAAATTAAATGCCACCATGGCGACATAATGTCTTTGAAATAACCTCAACACAAATAATCCTGAATTGGATATTTTAATTACTTTTATATGATGTTTGAACTTTTGAAAAATTGAGTCCCATTCATCAGAATCGGATAAAAGGACGTCATTTTGGACTTTGAGAGCAAACAACAGAAAGCGGAAGAAACATTGTTAGTGCGTGACCCCCAAACAGAATGTGCTTTTGGGACGAGATGAAGACATCTAAATATTTTCCAGCTTGTCTCTTTGGAAGCAATTTATTCCCCGCTTTGTTAGGAGAATCAAATCCATAACACGCATGCGGGCGTCAACGTCTCACTTTGACGTATGACCTCTCTCCGAGCGCCGCAGCCGTCACACGGACGTGAAATATGAAGTGTTACGACATGAAGCGAGTCCAAGCGCAGCCTTTGAAGAGTAATCCTCGTTTCCCCCGCGTGAAATGGGATCGGGGTTTTTAAGTCCTAATAAGTTGTTAATGTAGTGGAAACACACTGATGAAGAAAAAAGGGCACACACACACACACACACACACACACACACACACACACACACACACGCTCAATAGCAACTCCAGTTATTCCGCCACTAAATTCGGGCCTCTTACGCTGGTTGTGGGTGTCAACAGTGTGTGCGCTGAAACTCATTGAGGCGAGTTAACTGGAGCGCGATGAGACCGGTGGGGGCCGCCGCCGTTAATCCAGACAGGTCGCCGCTTTAAAGGCCAATAAAATGTCTCCGGCTGATCACACGCTGCCAGGCAGCGCAGGCGGCAGCGCCATCTGATTGTGGGAGAAGAACAATAGCAGCGACTGTAGGCCCATTGTTTTTGGTCTGCCGCTATTATTAAGTGCAATCAACCCGTGTATATATTCAAGACTCGCCTGGCGAGATGGGATTTCCTTCAAATATCCACAGATGATAAATGCTTAATTTAGAACATGGTCTTACTTCAGCTTACAGTTTATATTAATGGAAATCATCTAAATTGGTAAAAGATATTTTGTGTTAGTGTCATTTTTTAAAGAATAATTTTAATGTAATAATTTCCTCAGACAAGGTGTTTGTAATATATGTCTGTAAAGGGTTTCATGTGATGTATTGTATTTTTTATATTTGAATATGACATATTTCTTGAAAATATGCAAAAGAACTAAAATATATCTGCAAACAACAGTAAGGCCCACGCAGATGTAGTTAAGTTATTAACAATAGCTCCTAAACACCCAAAAGAAGCTGTGTCTGACGTATGAAAGCTTTGACAGACAATAAAATCCCATCATCGCGTGTGTCAGGCTCTAAACATCAGCCAAAATATGTGGTCAGTGGAATAGGTTTGCTGATTTTGATATAATCCAACACGGTCGACCCACAGATTGATCAGACATTGGAATTTTGAATCATGAGATATGAGCCACACATTTTTAGCTAATTACAGCGCACCCTAGAGGTCAAAGGTCACCAGATTTCTTGAGGGTTCTCCCCCCTTTATGTACTAAGTTCAGTTTTGATAAATGAAAGTGTTGACATGCTATTTGTTTATGAGTCTTGGTCTGAAGATGGCGTGTGTTGACTTTGATTTCAATCCGACAAAATTTCGTGACCTGTGAGAAAACTTTAATTCTTTTCGATAAAATCCAAAACATTGCTCTGTAGTTTTGAACTTTAATTTTCATATATATATATAATATTATAGGTATAAAACACAAGAAGAAATGTGCATGATATGGAACCTTTAAACTAAAGGTTAAAGACTCTCCTCATTAGCAGTAATATTGTCCATATGAACATTAAAAAAGATCTTTCTTCCTTTTGAGGGAATAAAGTGGAATAAAGTCGAGTAATATAGTAATGTCAGGCTTTATCCATCTGATTTGATCAAATAAAGTGGATATCTTCCACAGTTACAGTCTTTTAGAAGAAAATTCCTTGTTTATGTCTCCATAGAGACTGTTTTCACTAAAAGGAATTATGGAATATGCATTATTATTGGTATATTGGGCATTTTGGCAATTGACTGTTGATTCAAATGACTTAAAAAAACTGTAAACCTAGTTTTACAAAGAGATCAGTGCAACAGAGACACATGGTAACATGGTATTAACTGCCTGCTCATGCTTTTAATGTTTTGTCTGTAACGATACCTGTCAGCCCTTCATAGTGACAAAGACCATCAACGTCAACCTGAAGTGAAAAACATATTTGTTTCTTTGACTCAGCCAACATGAAGGCCTCTCATTCGGTTACCTCGCCGTCGACTGGTTTGTGAGAATCTGTCCGTGCAACACGCCCGTGCACGGATGGATGTTTCCAATTACAATTACAAAGTGTAAACATCCATACACCCCCTGGTTCTGCCGTCTGGCATTCCTCTCTATTGACAGTTGACAGCTTTAAGCCGTCGTGAAGTGTGGATTTCACTGCTGCTGTGTAATCGACGTACAGTTGATTACCAGCGTCTTTTCTTCTTCTTCCAGAACACTACTGGTGCCTCGTTCTCATACTGACAATACGGGTCACATGGTGACGCCGGATCGTTTTTTTGGGAACACACAACTCTGTCTTTACGTGTTTGTGTGCTTGAGAAGTGAAACTAGATCCATCTCCCAGGTTGACTCTGCTGTGGTCTAAACTCGCTTTAAAGCCTGGACAGGACGGACACATAGAGACCAAAAGATGAGGAAAGTGTAGAGTGAGGAGTATTTTGTTCACCATTACTCCATGAACAAACTAGAAATGAAGTTCATGGCTGCTCTTCACGGCCTTTAGAAATGAACAGTTTAGCATTTCTAGTAGAACAAGTCTGCAGGGAATCGTTCATGTAGAAGTTTAAAATGCTTTGGAATAAACCATTCATGAAGTTCATTCAGTTTACAAACCCAGTTGAAAAGGCTAATAGCAACACGCTTCTTAAGATAATTGCCACAGATATTAAAGGAATTCCTGAAACAATGATAGAGAAAAAAACTGATTCAAAGCCAAACATTCAGACATGCTCACCTTCCACCTTAAAAAAAGGCGATGTCACCCTTTCTCTTTCTTATCTGGAGAATTAAAAATGTGTAGACATTAAAAAAACCCTTCTATCTTTAATCTTAGAGCTTGCTGTGACAAACACGTGTAGCCCAGTAAACGGTGGTTTGTTGGCGTTGGCCAGTGAAGTGTCACTTGTTGTATTGTCACTAATGGACACTCTGGAAATATCTGGCTGAGGACAAAGGACCGGACTTAAAAGACCATTACGGCCTTGTAATTACGCGGCATTAGTCAGCCTGGACAGATGTCAGGCCTGAATAATGAAGGGTGTTACTGTCTCACCTACTGGTTGGCGTGACAACAGTATCATTTCTACACAGGGAGGAAAAAAAGAAAAAAGTTCATGTTTCTCACATGCTTTTCTTAGATAATGGCCAGAGCCTGAGGCGCCGTCGTATCAAATGGCGTTGGCACTCATAACTTACTTTCCTGATCCCAAAATAAATACAATATAAACATCTATTGATCACTTTTCATTCCAAGGCCTTACTAATTTCCTGCAAAGGCTGATCATTTTAGAACGAAACAATGGATGTAAAATATCTATATAGTAGGCCAATAGTTGCATGACAGATTTATGATAAAAATGAATTATATAATCTTTTAATTACACTTTAATTACACTAATTACACTATGCATATAGTTAATAATAGCTATTGCATAAAAATGGCTATGCTACACCTATATATTCCAGATATATTCTATGAGCCATCCAACCATATCATCATAAACTTCCTCCCTCAAGGAGTTTAAAGGCTTTTATACATTATTAGCTTTTTTGGAACCTTCTTTAGGTCAACAGATCTGTTCTGAAGATCCTTGGGTAGAGAACACGTAACGGCATCATGAAACAAAACAAAAAAATGGAAAAAAAAGTGAAGAAAAAGACACAGAGAGAGAGAGAGAGAGAGAGAGAGAGAGGCGGCTGGGGGGGAAGAAGCCGCTAATCCACAAACTAACCACTGCTGAGACGGCGGGCTGAGCCTCAGGTATTTCATGCACTTCACAACTTCAAATTAAGAAGCAATTATATTCTTTCCTGGGTCATTACTAATCCTGCTGAGGTAATGGAGCCGCACCTACAGCCTTAATTGCAGGGATTACAAGTGAAAAAAAGAGGCACAAGTCCTTTAACCGACGCTGTCAGGAACAAAATCTTAGCAGGAAGAAAGGGAACTTTAATACCTCACCTGCTAACGCTGAGAAAAAGGAAAAAAAAAACGTGATTGGGAGGAAACTATTTATAATCTCCCTTTGTGCTAAAGTTTGGCTTTCTTGCTTATTCTCCCCCCTTTCCTTCGCTTTTTCTAACCTTCCTCTTTCAAAACTCGCATAACATACAGACAGTAAATTCTTAAATTGTAGGTCCCTGGAGTAGAATCACCAAAAAAAAAAAGGGCCGCGAGGCAATGATTTAAAAGCAGATTAATGGATTCATTACTTTCACCAACATAACACATGTTCCCCCCACCACCACCACCACCACCACCCCCCAAATCGCTGCTACTCGTCACTTTATGGCCCTGCAGCAGATCGCAATAATGCATTCTTTGTCAGATAAACAACTATATCAAACTCTCTGCATAACATCGGTGCACCCTGGCGCACCGCTAACAAATAGCTTCACAGCCGCCGCCGAGAGACGAAGATTTGTTGCGACTTTAACGATTCCTGTGGGGGGAATTACTCGCTTGCAGCAGCAGCAGCAGCTTTTTTGTTTTTTTTTCCTCCCCCCCCCCCCGTCCTGTGCAGACACAAGCCGGCGAACTTCGGGAACATCACAAGGGCCACTCGATGCACGACTTGTTGAATAGAAGGGGGGAAGAATGAGATGAGAGGGATAGAGAGAGAGAGAGAGAGAGAGAGAGAGAGAAGGAGGGGAAGGGGCACAGGAACATCCCCTTCCCATTAACCAGTATTAGCCCTGACCTTGTTAAAGGAGAAACATTCCCCGTTGTCACCACGATGTCTGCACAGGGCGGACAGCCCAAGGAAAAAAAAAACAATTATGGACCCTTTCTCTTCAATGACAGCCTGCGGGCCACTTGTACTGGCATTTCTGATATAAACTTTAACAATAAAGTTGTAAAAAATAATCACAAGCTGCGTTTCCCGCCCCCCCCCCCCGCGAAGGCCGAGGACTGAGAAAGTGGCGGTTTGATGATTTCTGTTGTGAAAGCACAGCAGCAGGAATTAGAGATAAATGAGCTGTATTGCAGGGCGCTGCTTCCAAGCAGCCGACAAACGGCGTTCGCAGGAATGCCATTCCCCTCCTGTCAAAACACGGACGACGTTTGCCCGTATTTACGCGGGGGAAAGCGTTATTACATAAGAGGCTTGGGGGGGGAAATAAATGATGCCTCCCGAGACAACAGGACGTGGGGAGGTGTCGGCGTAACGTGGGATCCTCTGGTGCCACGCACGGGTCAGCGTGTTCCCGGACCCTTAAATCACCTGAGCGAGCGGTGTAATTACGGCTCTCTGGGACGCCACTCAACCCTCTAAATACCCAGGGGGCTCTGCAGCGGCGCCACTTGTTGCACAAGCATTTCGCAGGGGAGGGGAGGGGGGGGGCAGCCGGAGGGAGGGAAACACGCGGAGGGAGGGAGGGGGGTGGGGGGAGCTGGGATGGCCTCTGGCAATTTACGAGGTTAATCTTCTAAACGTCGGCTGACAAAGCAATATCGCTGAGTGAGTGTGTGTGTGTGTGTGTGTGTGTGGGGGGGGTCACTCCACCCCGACGGCTTGGATAAAATTAAAACATTATTTTTGGTTTTCACTTCAATCAAAAGAAATGCTTTTCAAACCAATGAATGCCTCTATTAAGACATTTCAATAACTGTTAAATCCAGAAAAAGTCTTTTTGTTTTTTTTATAAGGCCCAGGCCTTTTTTTTCAATTTTCCTGCTCAAAACGACGTGTCCACATAAAAAAATGGAACTAAAAAATTCACACTCACTCACGACCACTCTCCTCTTCCTCCTCTTCCTCCTGTCTCCGCCTGCAGGTGTCTTTCTGTCCCTCCTCTCTCAGAGACAAATATTTCGACGAGCTCGTCTGCAAAAAAAAAAAAAAGAAAAAAACAATGCAGCCGGCGGTTACGTAACGGCCGACGTTCGCTCAGTGGCATCAATTAGTTTCACTCACGTCGGTGACACTAAGTTGGCGCCGGGCCAAATTAACTTCGGCTACCGATGTGTTTGCGTAACGTCAGAGTTATCACAAGCTCATAACTTAAGTCTTTAACCTGTTTTTTTTTCTGGTCGGTAAATAACTGCTTCACACTCCTCTGACTCTGTTTTTCCACATTGGAAGATTTTCACTTTCAAATCTCAGGTTTTTTTTTTAACTATTCAAATATATATCAATTTTGAAGATTTGCTTGCAGCCTCAACAACCAGAAGAACTATGCACTTAAATCTGGTCTAAAAAGTAAAAGTAGTGTCAGAATTAGGTTGTATTACTGCAAATAGCCATTCTTTTAACATTGTGTTTTACTACAGATATAAATACTTCATTTAGTGTTGTAGCTGAGGTTTTCTCATGTGAGTTCTATGTTGGTAACCACCCTGTTCAGTGCATAAAGCTCAGTGGTGGCTTGGTTTTTACACAGGTTCATGTAATCTTTTGCTTTATAATTCAGGGATTAGGCCGATTATCCTGGAATGGACAGGCTACTGGATGCTGCGGCACGCTGCTGCTAACGCTGTGTTAAGTCTAGGATAAAAATAATCACGCTTCTTGTCAGTCACCGCGGTGATTTTAATTAACTCACGGTGATTCATGGGCTTGATATTTATTTACATGCGAGTGATAGAATCAATATGCGCTCGCAGGCGAATGACAGGATCTTTGCTATTAAAAAAAAAAAAAAAAAAAAAGGAGGGTGAAGCCCAGACATGACATTTGGTGCCTCCTGCAGTAAATTATGTGTCCTCCATCAGCGAGTGTGTGTGTGTGTGTGTGTGTATGGATTTATGTGCATATCAAAAGCGTCGTGACGGGAACAATCTCGCGTTATCGGATTACATCTTAAACCATCCGAACCTTTTCTCCCCTTTCATAAGTGCTTCAGACTAATGCCCGAGTTTAATGATAATGAAAAGGCAACAATCGCTGCTGTGTCACGGATGGCTGAGAGTATTTTGGTAATTTTCGGTGGCATAAAGGCTTTTTTGTTGCATCCCGAGCCCCCGCGGCGCCAACGCAGATTTAATGTCCACGATGGAGGACTGCGTAGCTGCCAGAGGAAATGTTAGGTTAGTCCAAAGCCTTCTATAATCGCAACAGCAAAAAAACTGATAATAGATAAGCACCGCTCTGTGTTTAACCAAAGACTTATATTTTCACGGACATATTATTACTTTCCAAATAGGAGTTCTGACACATGTTTTTTTTAAGTGTGAATAAAGAAGGCAAAGATGTGATTATAAATCCAATTCCCCAGATGTCACTCACCATATTAACTATCTCACTAATTTCTTCTTTTTTTGCACCTTATAGCCCTGTGTGTTGAGTTATATTTTACCTTTATGGCTGTATTTGAATCTTTATTGCCATAGTAAATTGCTATATATCTGTAAACTTGTAGCTTGTGCTGCTCCATCTTGGCCAGGACGCTCTTGTAAAAGATTTTTAATCTCATTGAGGGAAAAAAAAGGGGAGATATGACTGTTATCAAACTTGATACACAAAAAGTGCACCATTTGAGAACTATTATGAGTTCTACTATGTGTGTGCACAAGAGTAGTGATTTCGGTCTTGGGGTTTGATTTTTTTTTTTTCCTTTGTGTCTTGTTACTGTATATTATTATAAAAACAAATTGTAAAGAAATTAATTAAATAAAAATCTCAACTGGGTGATGTGGATTTTCAATCAGATAAATGTAATAAATCTTTAAACATGAAAGTGTGGATATAAGGCATACTTTAAATATGTATGTGAACGCTCACATTTCTATGGCCTGTCTAACATTATGCAGCTTTTTAAACAAAGCGCATCACTATCAACTCATCTCTGCAGGATGAGGCAGCACATGGCTGTTTTCCATACAATTAAGATAAAGCTGCAGCTGGCGCCATTTTGCTAAAGGTTATTTCCACATCTATCTTCACCCCGCGAAGACTTTGAACATGCGGCCATGACAGAGGCACGGAGAACGCGATTTCCACATGGGCCACTGAATCAAACAGTTTGTGTAAGAGGGATGGAGAAAAATGTCTTATCTAAGAGACCTGTGCACTCCTCAATATGAAGATGAGTTTTTTTTTGTTATGAGTAGTCTATAAATAAAACATAAAGACATAATTCCCACTGACTGCCGTGGTAACACCTGTTTGACTTGCTACCACGTAACAGAACACTACTCAAACAGTCACAATGCAATTACATCAGCAATGTGGTTCAGGCAGAGCTCTTGTACACAACACTTTAATTATGATAAAGCGGTAGTAGTAGTAGGATTGTGGTAAAATATGAGAAATATGATGACACTGAAGTGTGTTTAAGCCAAATAAAGACCTTTAACAATTAGGTCTCTATGAAAACCCAATGCAGCATGTTGCTGTAGCATTAACCAAGAAATGGTTGTGCAGCAGAAGGGTCATTTTAACACAAAAGAATTACCTAAGACATGTCTCACTGCAGGTAAGATGACATTAATACATTTTCTAATAACGCTTCTATGTCCCATCATACCTCCTGCCTGCTCTACCACAGAAACCACCCCCTAAACTGATTTCCAGTAAATGTGGCTGGATGTGTTCAGTTTTTCTTATTGGCATCACCAAACATAACTACTTAAATGGAAATGCCAGAAATTGAAAAAAAAATAATAAAAAATGTAAATTTGCATTAACATTTTTAACACTTGGAGATGGTAGATTTGTCTTCATAAAAGGAAAGGGGGACTTTTGTACAAAAAATGGTGTTGGAAGCAAATGCAATTGGATAAATTCACACTTTCTTATGGGTTAATCACACGGCAAGCTTACATTTAATTATTACATTTACAAAACGACAATGAATGGAAACTTGCATGAGTTTGCACTTTCTTTTTGCACATTTTACAAAATCTATTCTAAAAGTTCAGTACATTTGGATGGAAACCCACTTCCTGTCCTGTCTGAAAAAAAAAAAGTTGCATAAGCAGCAGGAGAGCGATGTTTGAGACCACACCTTTCAGACAATGTAGCATCACTACAGGCTCTTTTACTGATCATCTTACCTAAACCACGATCTTCCCCCTAACCCGACCACATTTTAGGAGGAAATGTTGGTGCCTAAACCAACCAAACTTGGAGTCAGTTGAAATTTGACATTTTATGATCACTGGCGCTATCATTGCAGCGTATGTTTAAACTGCAGTTTCGGTTCGATAACTAGATTCATTCCTCTTTAGCTTCATTTATTTTATGGTCCTTTATTACACTTAGCCCCTAACCACCGTCGCAAAAGCGTCCCCTTGCTGTCGTTTCGTGACTTATTGGAAGGAGCCCCGGCTGCTATAACAACACGATTTCCCGTGGGCCTGATAAATCACACAATTCATATCTTATCTGCCTGTGAACGCCGAACGCTGACTGTGTAAACAGCACTTGTGTTTGCCTCATAAAGCATCGGAACATGTTCACACATCGGAATTGTTATGCTGTTTTATTTTTATGGCGCTGCACACACACACACACACACGTGCATGGACACATGTAATCTTACTTTTTTTTGTTTTTTTTTCCCATCTATTTCACCTCTCACTTGCCACAGATTTGACAGGGCTGCCGGTAGTTTGTTGCGGTAATTACCTGTAGACATGACGCAGAACAAAGCAATCAGGGAGGGGTCCCTAAATGCGCCGTCTAGACTCGGCGTCTCGTCATCACCGCCCCCCACCCCCCCACATTTATTGTTTGACCTGTCTTCTGACCCGGCGAGAAGCCCGACCTTTAACTTGGAAGACGACAGACAGACGACACCAACAGCCCTCGCCTCGTTGCTTGTCATTCATCCTTTAACCAGCATGAGAAAAATAACTTGTCTGGTAGTTTTTTTTTCTTGCTGCAACAACAGGTTTGCTGATCTCCAACGCCGAAGCTAAAGCGCCTTACTGCGAGACAAACAACAGGGCAGCGCAGTAAAGAGACAGTTAGTCTGACCCGCTGTAATGGCCCGCTTTGAAGTGGTGAAGATAGTGCTTGTAATCAGCCTAATTGATTGTAACAAGGCACCAGCAGCGGAGAGTTCAGATAGAGACAGAGCACCGCGGGGTGGGTTTTCCAGAGAATCATTTGTGTTTGGATAGAGTAGTAATTCACCATAATGACAGCCATTACTCCAAAGACAAACAATGTCAGTCACTTCTCCAAACGCCGGGTCAGGCCGGCAGATGTAGTCATTGTGCTGAAACACAGCCACAAGCAAATAGGGTGTAAGTGCTCCGTGAGCACTACTGAATCGTGGGTAATTGCCGTTCAATTAGGTGGAGGAATAAACCTAAGTGCAGCACAAACACGTTTTTTTTTTTTTGTATTAAAGGGCAACTAGGAAACGCAGTTTGTCTGGCTTTTAAATCAAAACAGAATGTTGATTTTCACCATATTTCGCATTTTAAACAAGAATTTACTGGGTAAACTGCATATTCAGGGAATCTGTAACCGTTTGTCTCATTCAGTTAAAGCCTCACTCACTCACATCTCTCTCTTTTTATCTGTGTGTGTGTGTGTGTGTGTGTGTGTGTGTTGGTCGTACTTGTTCTCCTCCAGCTCCGCTCTTGTCTCTTCATCTGGAGTTGATCATTCCATTTCCTGGCTAGTATTATAGCGACTATCTACAGATCAGCACCCACCTTTACCAGGCTCAGGGGACGGATAGCTCCTATTATCTCATAGAACTTGTTAAGATGCCGCTTTTTTGTGTCACTTCATCACACCATCATCAGAACATGGTCCCCACTTGTATTTTTCCATTTAATAATCTTTCTCAACAGATCAAGTGTTGTTTTAAATAACCTAGCTAGAGACATCAAACTTTTGTTTTAAAATAAAACTGCCCTGAGAGGAAATATTGGGAATTTTTAAAATCAATCATCAGAAAACAAATTCAATTAATCGACTTTTCCTGACACTTTTGCTTTTTTCCCTTATGACTTTCTGAAAAGATAATTTATTTTATAGAATAGAATAGAATAGATAAACTTTATTGATCCCACAACGGGGAAATTTGTGTGTTACTGCAGCGTTACAGATAAAGAAAAGAAAAATAAAGTTGAAGAAGATAAAAAAGACTTTAAAAAAAAAAAAAAAAAAAAAAAAACACACAACACAATGTACAAATTCGCAGAATTTGTTAATCCGCATACACAGTATGCATTATCGACAGAATGGAGAAAGAAATTAGTTAGTAAGAACAAAAAGTATGCATAAGCAAGGCATATATACATACATACATGGACGTACATACCTACATACATACACATACACACATATTTGCATATATATATATGGACATACATATCCACGCACATACCCACATGTACACATACATAGCCAATGCACACTTAAGGTGCAGGGTGAGTGTGAAGAGGAAAAAAGTGACCGGTGTAAAAGTGACAGTGGCTACAGTGAGGTTTATGTTTATGTTATGTTATAGAGTCTTATTGCTGTCGGGATGAATGATCTGCGAAAGCGCTCCTTCTTGCAGCGAGGGTGTTTGAGTCTCTGGCTGAAGGAGCTGCTAAGCGCACCCACTACCCCATGCAGAGGGTGATGGGGGTTGTCCATGATGGATGTCAGCTTTGCCAACATCCTCCTCTCTCCCACCACCACCACCGACTCCAGAGGACATCCCAGTACAGAGCTAGACTTCCGTACCAGTTTGTCAATTTTCCTTCTGTCCCCGTCTAAGCATCCGCCCCCCCAGCAGACTACTGCGTAGAACAGGGCAGATGCTACGACGGAGTCGTAGAAGGTCTTCAACAGAGTCCTGCACACACCAAAGGACCTTAGTCTCCTCAGCAGGTGAAGTCGACTCTGGCCCTTCTTGTACAGGACATCAGTGTTTGTGGTCCAGTCCAGTTTATTGTTCAGGTGAACACCCAGGTATTTGTAAGAGACCACTGTCTCAATGTCCTTTCCCTGGATGCTCACCGGTGTGGTGGGGAGGGACTTCCTCCTGAAGTCCACAACCATCTCCTTTGTCTTGCTGGCGTTGATTTGGAGAGCGTTGATCTCACACCAGCTGACAAAGTCATTGATGACCCCCCTGTACTCCTGGTCGTTCCCATCTGATACACACCCGATGATGGCCGTATCATCTGAGAACTTCTGTAGGTGGCAGTTGTCCGAGTTGTTTTCATCAGTATGACTGGAATCAAAGAACAATAGACATGCATCTAAGTAAAAAGTGCAATTAAATTAATGAAATTCCAAGCAATAATTGTATTTATTAATTTATAGATATGGATTTATTCACTCACTCACTAATTTGACATTAAATAAGTTCATGTGCAAAGGGAAAATACACAAATAATAGGAAACAAATACTAAATTATGTATTTAGTATTCTCCTTTTTTTATGGGGGCCCTGGCGCCTCTTCAGGAACCCGGGGGTCTTATTTCAGATGAAACACGTTGAGCCGATGTGGAGGAGCATTCATTCTGTGGCATGTCTCTGTCCTCCTGACAAACAGAACAAAGGTTAAACATTCTCGTTTATCCGGCAGCCTACCAGCTCAGGAAAGAACTTCTTAGAGTTCTGGGATTAAAATAATAAAGTGGAACTGAGCGGAACAGCACAATTGGGTTACAAGCCTCTGTGGGTTTGTCACAACAATATTAATTTTACTCATCGGTAAAGGGGCCATACCGTGCATATATCCAGGTCTATATTTGTATTCTGGGGCTATACTGGAATATATTTGCATTTTTCACATGTTTACGAATGTTTTCTCACACTGGGTTCTACAGTCCCACGGTTCCACATCTTGCTGAAACAGGTCATGTTAACTCCTGCTTCTTTAAGGCCTCGTTCCCAATGATCCCACTTTGTTACTCAGCGGTAATAGGATTTTTCTTTTTTCTGTTGATGTTCTGGAAAAAGGAAACTTCTCGTACATGTTTGAGCCTGAATTCAAAAAGTGTGAAGCATTGCAAACAACCTATAGATTATCTTCGGCAACAAAGGCTGGTTGCAGGCATGTGCAACCAGCTTGAGGTACATTTGCAAACACAGCGTTGGAGCAGGCGTTCGATGTCTATGGAGCAACTTTACACACATGTACATACCTACACCATAACTATGCAGAAATAACTAGGTAGCTGTTCGACGACTTTTGACATGAAAGCCAACATGTATTTTTTGGCCTAAAACAGTAATTTATATTTGGTATTGTGTTAAAGGGATAATTGAACATTTTACCCACTGTCATAATTCCCATTATCAGAGCCGTATTCGAGAGAGCACAATTTAAAAAAAAGTTAGTAAAACTTACTGTTGAGTTGATTCAGAGTTGAGCAACTCAGATTCTGTTTAATAGCCCAACGTAAAATTTTATTGATGTTTTTTGCCTTGGAGTTTGGAGTTGACCCAACTTTGCAGTGCACCGTCACAACCTCTCGAGGTCAAGACTTAACCTTGCACAGCAGCAACCTGAGGTTAGACGATAATTATGGCACCCATCAAACCCATTTATACAAACTGGCCAATAAGTAATGCTCATTTAGGTAGATATGTGATCTAATAAAAAAGCAACACAAGCGATCAATGTTAGTTATTCTTCATTTAGTGGAGGATATCCACGCTACCCACAGCTTTCTCTGCGTCTCTCTGCTATTGGCTGTGACTCAGAGCAGATAAATTAAGACTAGCGTACTGGTAATTGTCCGGCTGCCAATCAGCCTGCCAGCAAGCCCCTGTTGTTTGGTTTCAAAGGGTGCACGCAGAGATTTGCGACCTCAGGCGAGTGAAGGGGTCACGGCAACAGGACCCCGCGGGGCGGTTCTCACTCGGCGGGGTCACGGCACAGTTCAGCGCGGTTGTGTGCGTTTGTGTGCCCCCCGACCACATATCACACCCCGGCCCTGTCCTCGGTCCTACTGTGACTGGCGTCTTTCCCTCATTAAAACAGCGGTGAGCCTGAGTCTCGTGTCTGCAGCGGCCCCCTCAAACACACACACACACACACACACATACGCGCGTGCATAAACACAGTCAGACAGAAATTGCGTTAACGAAGAGAAGCATGTTTGTCGGCCCGGCGACGGACGGTAGGATTCAAATAACCGGCGGTTTGGGGTCGCACGTTGATCTGCCGGCCTACTAACCCACGGAGTCTGTAACGCGGCGAGTTCCTTCCCGAGTGCTGACCTTTACAACGGTTACGAGCAGCTTTGATGTTCTATTTCCCTGTTTTGGCGCAGTGGGGCTGATTTGTTTATCCAGTTAAGTGCTTTGTTCTTTATGACTCTATAAAAGATGCTCTCGAACGGACAGCCGACGCGCATCAGTTAGCGGCTTAACAGCTACGCACACACAGAGACACAAACTGCTGATGATGCAAACATGATGGACCTCACTTTTATGCCAAAGGATTAACATACATTTAAATCAATTTGAATTCATTTTAATTTTAAGAGCTTGTATCAGTGAGAAAATATATAATGCACAAAAATGCACTGAACATAAAAGAATAGAGCCTACAATTTACAATAAACAACATTATACATAATGTTATAATGCATAAATAGTATATATGTTATTATAAAAAGTGTAAAGCATATGCAGTGAAGTGATGGAAAATAAAATAATGAAGGTGTGTGAGTTCATGTATTGTAGCCTAAGGCCCCGGCAATACTAGTCTAGATATTTTTAACCAGATATTTTTATCTGCAGGTTAAAAAAAAATAAAATAAAAAAAACTGTGTCGTTGGACAACTCTACTCAATCAGATATTTTCGAAACCTTCCACTTGTTTATCTGGTTTGACAAATCTGGATGAGTGCTGGAATGGTGTGGTTCAGAGGCCGATTTGGTCAGAAAAGTGTGTGGAAAAAAAATAGAATAACGTTGCCTAAACCAGAGTGAAAAACCCCATCCGATCGCAGAATTACCAGGAGTTGTTGCACAGACAAACGATATCGGTCTGTTCCTGCCTGTAAACTTATTTGACTCTCGCACAGCCCCGAGCGTGCGTGTAACAGCTGTACCAGCTGGGAGAGTTTTTTTCCTACCACCAAATGCTATTTGCTGTAATGAGACCAAAAAAAAAATATTTTAAGGAGATTCGCTTATGTGGTTTGAGTTGTTTGTTGTGCGGATGGTGGATTTCCCCAATCTCTGGAAAACTTCCCAGAATACTGGACACACACACACACACACACACACACACACAATGTCCTTTACCACCACTTAAAAGCAATCATACCATTTCAGTGGCTTTCCATAATAATAAGCCTCCTTGTGATTTACAGGCTGGCCTCGTCATGAATCTCACCTGACAGACCTGATGAAGATATAGTACGTCTGAAGGGGATCTGTATGCTTGTGTGAGGAACAGATGGCTCCTGGCCCCGGCTCTTTTATTTTTTCCTCTTGTAGGAGGGTTATAATGACACGGAAACCAAAGTCATGAGACCTGTGACTTTTTATGAGGCAGAGGCATTAAAGTCCAATGACGCTCATGTTCCGTCATCCTGTTTTGCGCTCCGTGGATAATTTCCAACAGTCAGTGCAAAGTCAGCTAAAAAAAAACAGGTAGTTAAATTACGATTTTCTTTTCTCGTTTTATCTCATGTGCAGAGCCATCATTGATCCTACAGTCAGTTGCATGTATGTGTAAACCACTGTTGTACAAGAACTATAAACTGGGTGAAGTACAAAGTCACAAGCTGGTTACAGGCTCTCCATTTTATTGAAATTATGAAGCAAACATTGTGAGTTAAGTTGGGAAATTTACACTTTTCAGTGTCAGACAAAAGTGGAGAGGTTGCGATACGTAGCTCCTGAAGCTCCATAAACGCAACTGCATTCCTGCGCGTGTGCAGTGGCGTCCGTCTTTACACAGAACCGCTCTCCTGGAGACGGAAAACGTGCAATTAGCCTTTGGAGCTGTCTCTGCTCAAACTACATAATGTTTGCGGTGGAGTGACATGGCACCTAGTGCAGCGGGGGGGGGCTCTCTGAAGTCTCTGCGGACAACAATGGAGCTCCACGGCACAGGAGGAAAGAGATGGATCAGGCTTGGATACATGCACAAAACCTGCAGGAAGGATCAATTAGTTGTTGGTCTCTTGTTGGAATCCTCACTTAATTTGAATTACCGGGCCCGTGTACTTGGGGACCACAGTTTTACTGATTTTTTGGTACTTTATTGCACATGAAGAATTCCTTGACCCCTTCAAGAAGTAAAATATGAGAATAGGTTCCTCCGATGCTCCTTGATGAGTCTTCTCTTCTCAGCTAACGGTGCACTGGACTCCTACTAGTGTTCTACTAGAGTGAAACATTTACAGCGCTGCGTTACAGCTACATCAGAGCTAATGTTATACGAGGTAACCTGCAGAGGAAGGAGTCACGCCCACAATTTTATACGGGCACGGGGGGGGGAAGTTCAAGAGGTTCCCAAGTTTGAATGCGCTCAACTTTCCAAAACCCTTTAAGGTGTAACGTTTTTTTTGGTCGTGAATTGAAAGGAGGACCTGATAATGACGGGTTGCGGCGAGGTGAAGCTGAGGGCCTACATTAGCGGATAAGTGAGCGAAGCAGGGTTCAAAACTTCATCAAAGCCCGGAGAGGAGTTCTAAAAAATATAATTGCACTTGGCAATTACGCAATTATCATTTTTAAAAGGATCCGTTTGCGACACGCCGTGGTGCGGAGACAGGAACTGATCCATTCCTTTTGGCGCTGAGCAAACCTTTTGACACGTTTGTGTGAATGTGTTGTTTCGTATACATTTTAAATGACTTGCATCGGGCATATGCATGTTCACATGCGTGTGGCAGCCTGACAGCAACTCACACTAGTTGATACAGTTCTATATTTGTGACATGGTGTCGTATAAAAATCTGTTGAACGGAGAAAACGTGTTGTTTCTATGTCACGTGTTATTCATCGCCGGCAGTGTGAGGTTCTTGTATTATTCTGTACCATGCCGCTAATAAATTCCACCACCTTAGCTGTGTGTTACACTTTTAAAGACTACACAGTGTGAAGCCATTAAAACGGACTGAACATGTGTATATATATGTGTGTGCATGTTTGCAGCCTTGGCTTCTTAAAGGGAGCAATGTGCAGCACTCACGGCCCTTTATAACTAGTAGGGAGCAGCATTTCACCTCCTCTCATTCATAGAAATAAAACACTGCTGTGCAATTAGTTGTGAATCTCTAATCAATCCAGTGAATGCAATATCTGAATATTTATATGTATATATAGGATATATCCTCACATTAAAATTAAGAATTTTAAAGTTTAAATCTTCTAAGTCATGAAGCAGTTTTGCCTGTTTCACCACACATATAACTTATAAATAAATCTATTACTATATTATAGCATATTTATATAATTGTACAGTGTGATTAAAGAGTTTGGACACTTTCTGAAGAGAAAACTTTCGACGGGCACAGTGCGTCGGTGTCCTGCATTCAACCCCAGCAGTGACGTGTAGTCTGTTGCTGGTTCTCTCCCCGCCGCAGGCTCCCAGTCGTCAGCTGACTCTCCTGTAACGGAGCCCAGGGCTGAGCGAGCAACAGATTGCCTCCTTCGCTTGTCATTAGCAAAGTGGGCATCAATCTTTCACATTACAGGAGGCCTCATTCTGCCGCTCCTGAATGGATCTGTCTCCAGTGTTAACAGCTAATTGGCCCTGGCGCCATTGTAGTATTGAAGGTAGTCATTTAGGTACATTACAGGCAAGTATGTGGAGTGTGTGTGTGTGCGAGTGTGTGTGTAGGGGAGGGAGAGGTTGAAATGAGAGAGAGGAGAGTGAGAGGGAGAGAGAAATAATTTGCATCCGATAGCAATGTCATTAATTGATAGTACACGTAGGTCAATCATGGTTCGACAAGTTGCATGTCTTATGGAGGAGGATGCAGCATAACTGTGTGTACACGGCATGTGTGTGTGTGTGCGTGTTCTTGTGTAACCATGCATACTGCATGAGTGTCTGGATGTGTGTAGTTGAGGGACATAGTACATCATACAAAGTGGGGCTCAGGTACAATCTCAAATGTCAGTGACATTGTATCTCTCGGATATGCCTGTACTGAGTTTTGTTTATCTCTTGAGAAAAATGCATAAATCAAATGCAGGTTTTAAAACGTCTGTTTGATCGTTTTATTTATTTTGGACACATCGGCTGATGTTGGAAAATAAAGCCTCGCCTCCAGCATCTTGAGTATTCGTGACTGGTGCATCAAAACATGTTTGATTTTTGCAATTGTAGGAACGGGCAAACATTGCAATTTCTATTCTGACGACTAACTAATGAAGAAAGTGGCATATTATTATTTCATGGTATAAAAGTGTCAATTCCACATGTGTTCAACCACTGGAGACAAATTTGAACCATAGGAGACAAAGGAGGGAAAGTAAAATTTGCTTAGGAGACAAATTTGCTTTCCCTCCTCGCTTCTGTGTGAAATTGAGGAAACCAGTTTGCAGTTATATTCATTGGTAAATGAGGGGTTTGCTTTCTTCATCACGTCGCTTTCATCTGCATGCACGAGGCAATGGCGTGTCACATCCTGTCATTCCTGTCGCTTCCTGTTTTTGCCGTTCTCCGGGACCACAGAAGTCGTCGGTTTGAGGAGATAAAGAAGAAAGAAGTGAAAACGGACAGGGGGTGAGCTGAAGGATAAGAAAGCCAGCTTGCGACGGGAAAGTCACATGTTCGATTCCTGGACGGGCAGGGTAAACCCAGCATGCAGTGGGGTCATAATATGGTAACTGGGCATTTTCCAGGTTGAAATATGCAAAAAAAAAATGTGATCAGGGTGTTTTCCAAAAGAGAGACTTCCTCTCTATGAGTAAATGGAGGTTAAAAATTAACTTGGAAATGTGCTACATGAGCAATTTTATTAAAGTGCCATTGGTGGCAGAACTGGCAGCCTGAAGTCTATTATTTTAGTATTTAATATTTATAGCGCATAATTTGCTTCAAATACATGACACTGTCTACTATTTTAAAAAAGACTGAACACATTATGCAATAGCTTTTTTTTTTATTAGTTCTTAAACTGAGGAAGACTTTATAAGACCTTGAATAAAAGGAAAACAAAAGCAGTGAATGCAAAAGTGTCTAAATTGGACACGATCTGTAACACAACTATATTAAAATATTAAAGATGAAAACTTGGCCATAAGTAAGCCGACATTCTGTATCATGGTGGGACCTCTGTTGCAAGCGGTAGATTTTGCCTCCTCTCGAGATTTTCTGCTGGGCATATCTTGTGTTTGGCTTTGTTTTTTTTAATAGCTCTCCTTCCCCTTGAACTAGTTCCACGCTGCTGACACGACTCCTCCCGCCAGTGGCTCGCAGACAAACACGTAAATCACGCACACTGCCGTAGAGTGGAATTCTTGTGCGCAGCAAGAATATGCGTACAAGTAGTACGGAATATGGAGTCCTCGGATATGGGTCTGATACCGGTGTCGTGGCGTCTCCAACGACCTCCGTTTGTATGGCTCGAAAATGCCGGAAGCGGCACGGACGCGGCCTTGGCGGTGTAACCCATCATCACCTTTGACATGTTAACATGTTGCTTCACCCCCTCCCCACCCCCAAAGCGGGGCCCTGTAAGTATCAGTAAAGATAGTCAAACTTGCTGGTGTGGCGGCATGAATGAGTGTTTTAATGGGAATGTAAATAGAGTGTGAGTGCAGCACAGCCTGCTGATTATCCCAACCAACATTCCACCACTTCAAAGCTTCTGCTGTAATTACAATGCTCTGAGGTGTGCCCGACCCACACAACCAGAGGCTTCTCAAGCTTCACACACACACACACACACACGCATACATGTGCAAACATGCACGCACGCACACATGCACGCACGCATGCACGCACACACAAACACAAACATGTTCGGACAAATTGCTTTCGCTATTATCAAGCTTAGATGATATTATGGAAAAAAGGAAGTGGGATGTGTGGGTAATTTTGCTACACCCAGGGGAGCAGCCCTCTCATTCCTATACCCCTCCTCCTCTTTCCTTCCTTCCTTTATTCCTCCTTCTTTTCCTCTCGCTTAAATTATCTTTGAATCCATGGTCACACAAAGATGCGGTCGCGTTTCTTTGATGTCTTAAATGTATTTGACGTGTAACGCGCACGGTATCATGTTTACAGCAGTTCCAGCGCACGCACGCACGCACGCGTCGGCCTTAAAAACAAGACTCCACCTCCAAATTGTTTGTATCGCTGGAGATGGGTCTGACGGGGTTTATAGACGAGTTGTCAATGCATGCTGCAGCTCATATCGATGCCAGATGGGCTCCGGATCCAAATAAGCCAATTAAACGAGTGCCAGTGGTTTCCTCATTCAACACGACCGAAAGATAAATTGACACACATCACGCCAAGAATGTATTTTTTCTCTATGATGACCCTGGCACTTTCTTGCGTCTCCTCTTTAGGAGACAATTGGAAGTAGAAGAAGGAAGATAAACAGGAGGCAAGGATACGACTAAGAAACTTACCAGGGAAAAGATTAAAAAATAAAACAGACAGTCATGTGGAGGTATGAACAGGAAGCAAAAAAAGGGGAAGATAGAATAAATGCATGACATGAAATAAAATAATAATAAAAAAAACAGCAAACACTAAATGGTGCAATAAAGAAAACAGGAGGGAGCAGAGGAGGAAACACGCCACCGACGCTCAGCCAAGAACGGGTTCTGTGAATATGTGAATAATTGACTGACAAGATGCCTGTGGGGCGTGCGGGCACAGCCTGAAAGACAGAGAGAGAGAGAGAGAGAGAGAGAGAGAGAGGGGTGGAGGGGTGGAGGAGGACGGAGGTGGGGATCCTGAGCAGAGCTGCAGGAAAAAAAAAAAAAAAAAAAAAAAAAAAGGCAACAGTTTCTCCCCTGAGGAGTCGGTCCTTTCATCTGGCCGCTCACTGGCGCCTTCACAAACCTCTGATTGTCTGTGAAATAACCCCACTTTAATAAGGCAGCAGTGGCAGCCTCCTGGGAACTGAGTCCTGCTCCACACTCTCACAGACACTGCAGCTACTCAGCTGCCTGTTGGCTGCACATGCAAAAAAAACTATTTACTGTCTATAAATATCCACTGGCATGGTCGATAAAAGCCGCATGTCCTTTTTTTTGAAGAGCGGCTACGTGGAAAAGCAAAAACTTGTCACAGTTAAATCAACATAGGACCTTTTTCTTATGAAGTGATCCTCTATCGTTCGGCAACAGAACGAATTTGTGCACCAATGGCCCGAGTGTTAAATATGAGCAATTAGGCAACAGATAAAGATTAAATTAATCAAACAGCCGTGTCCATGGGGAAAGAAATTAAGATAAGTGAAACATCCTTTAAGTTTTAAAACATTCAGGGCATCATCAAAAGGGTTGTTTCTTCGGATAAACTGCTGGAACAAGTGTAAATTTCTCCTTCAGGAGTCAGAAGCTTTCATCTGACGCGACGTGAAATTGTCTATGGGAAATTCACAATGGGTCGCTTCATGAGAATCACGGCGCGTTACTTCACGTCTAATGTGTGTATAGAGGACGGCTTTGAATCATAAGGACGAGAAGATGAATGAGTCGGTTACAGACATGGAGAGGCATGTGAATGTCTCATCCAGTTTATGTCCAGTCGCGCCTCAGACACCAGCTGGACTCCACTAATGACTTTTAAAAAGAAGTAAATCTGTAATTTAGCAAAGTCATTTACTCTGTAATTTGCGTGCAACACCCCCCTTTTTTTCTTTTTTTTTTTTCTTAAAAGCTGGACCGACACAGCACACCTTGTGAGCTACAATGGAAAGTCCCAATAAAGGGAACAGCAAACAAATCAGAGAGAGATAAAGAAGAAAAAGGGATCAGGGTTTCATCCTGGGTATAATGCTCCATAATTATCCGCATGGGGCCCGTGTTTACACATGCAGTCTCATGAGGTTAGAGTTAGAGCTAATCCATTACTGGAGCTTAACATGTGATAATGCTGTGGCACCACTCTTAATTTTGTGAACTTTTCCCCTGAATTCAATTCTTAGAAACAACGAGGCAACATTAAACCCCGTCAAGTGCTTAAAAGAAATGATTTTATAGAACAAGATTAGGTTAGAGACTTCTAAAAGCAAACTAAATTGAAACATCTGTTGGGGAAGGAAATCTTTGGGTCAAAGTCTTCATTCTTCTTTCTTGCATAACTTTTCTCCCCCAGCCCAATTTGAAATCAATCAGTAATGATGATATTAACCAGAGGAGTAAGGACCTGCATGAACTACTGCAGTGACCCCTGACCTGAGGCACAACCACTACTACAATCAATCATAATATGAAAACATCCCATATGTTACACTTTTCAGGCATGCATTTCCGTCTTGAATAATTGTTTCGAAACATGGGCCAGTATTTACACAACACCTAGTGTTTATATTGATGACCAACTAAGACTAAAACAAGACTGAATTGTGACTAACCAAATACAATTTTCTATGACGATTAAAATAGAAATCCAGATATTTTTTATAGCAAACTTTAGGTATTCATTCTATAAAAGTATTGCAAGTCAGTAGTATTCTCTGCCTAAATCTGACTAAACACAGAAAAATTAAAAAAAGTGTCTAGAAACAGAAAATTCACTTATGACTAAAGCGATGACTAAAATTAGAACAGTGACTGAATCTTGACTAAAACAAAGCAAAAAGAATCGAATGTGACTTTAACCAAATCTAATTTCCATGAGCGTGACTATGACTAAATTAAAAATCCTTGTCAAAATTAACACTGAACTTCTTTATAGTATATAAAATCGTGAAAAGCCAACATTTTCTTCGATGTGGGATTACTACATTGTCGCGCTGCCCCTCTCGACCTGAACCAAGCGGCTTGTGTGCTCTCCGACTGTCCCTGAAGGCAGCACGAGCTGAGCCCCCAAACACTTTGCTCCGCTGTGATTGGTCGAGGCGGCGCCGTGTCGACGTGCTGATGCGTCCACATACTCCCACACGCAGCCTGACAGCTGCATAACATTGCGCTCTGCGGAGCGAGTGTCACCTGGTGTTCGCAGCTCACCTGCCCGCCTCGCGGACGCTCACCAGGGGGGGGAAGACATGGCTTCTCGGGACACTTTCAAGGACTCGGGGAACAGTTCGTCCGAGGAGGACGGCGGCAGCGGCGGTCGGCCGGACGCGGCGGTGGGGAGCGCGTCTTCAGCGGTGCGCCGGCATCACCCGTTCAGCGTGGAGGCGCTCATGTCCGGGCGGAAGACGGACGCACGCGGCGGGGAGTCCGCGCGCGGCAAGCCGGACGGCGGCCATGCGTTGTTGGCGGCCCCCGCGGGACTAAACTCTCTGTACCTGTGCCGGGACGCGTGCAGCCCGCCCGGCGGGAAGCGGAGAGATTCGGCCGCCGCGCCGTCGCCCTCGTCGCCGGTAAAGTCCGAGACGTCGGAGTCCGAGGACTGCGTTCCGTGGGTCGCCGCCGCCGCTTTTCCCGCACAGCCGCGTAAGTCCGAGTTTATACGCACACCGGTTCCATCCCTCACTGCAGCTGCGATATCTAAGTTTTTTTTTCCTTTATTTAGATAAAGAGGAAAACTTTTTTCTCTCTTTTGCTCAGCGGCAGCAATTTATATTGTTTCTCTAGGAGAGAAGGCAGCTACTGCTTGTTGGACAGACTAAATAACAAAAGGCATAAAATGGTACCAGGAGGGAGTAAAAGAAAATTATTTATATGAATGTTTCAATAAGTGATGATCACGTACCTGATGCATTTATATCTCACATCTTTATAATACTGTAATCTTATACACATATGCATGCAACATAGATGAAAGTCTCCTAATATCCAGTTTTCAACAGGTGAACTCAACTAAGCCATTTACTAGCAAACTGATCCCTACAGGAAGGAGCCAGTTCACCCACTTCTTTGATGGGCATTAGCTAACTCATTTGAAAATCTTCATTCTAAAAAAAATCTCCTGTTCCCCGCCTCCTCTCTCCAGGCCACATCAACCCCTCGTGCCAGTTAAGGAAGCACAAGACCAACCGGAAGCCCCGCACGCCCTTCACCACGTCGCAGCTCCTAGCCCTGGAGAGGAAGTTCCGGCAGAAGCAGTACCTGTCCATCGCCGAGCGTGCAGAGTTCTCCTCCTCCCTGACCCTGACGGAGACCCAGGTGAAGATCTGGTTCCAGAACCGCCGGGCGAAGGCCAAGAGGCTCCAGGAGGCCGAGCTGGAGAAGCTCAAGATGGCGGCCGACGCCAAGACGGCGGCGGTGGCTGCGGCCGCCACCGGGGCCCTGCACCCGGGCTTTACGTTACCGCTGTCGCTGGGCGCCATGTCGCTGTACGGACAGTCGTACTCTGCCTACCACCAGCACCACCGGTCCGTGCTGCCCATCCCTCCGCTAGGACTGTATGCTGCTCCTCTGGGCTACAGCATGTACCACTTGTCATAAAAACGGAGATATAAACTTTTGGTGCAACGCCTTTCACCACAGGATTCCCCAAAAAATGGACACGAAGGACGTGCGACTGACATTCCAAAAAAGAGAGAAAAAAAAAATCTATGTTTATAATATATCAAATGATGCACAAGGAGTGTATGAGTCAACTTACCAAGCACTTCAAGCCCAATTTGTTCCCACAGCGAGGATATTAAAAAAAAAAAAAAAAAGAACATCTTACATCCTCTTGCCCCCTTTTGGACCGCCTGTTTACATGATTTGTCTTTATGAGGAGGGGCGTCTGTCCAGCTGTTTATATTCTTCTTGTGTTTACTCGGGCAATAATTGAGCTGGGCGAGGACTTGCACAAATAATAACTTGACTCTCACTTAAGCCTTTTTCCCCACTCTCATCAGATAAAGTGCCTTGTGTTTAAAAGGGGCCTTACACTTTGTACACTTGTATGGATGAATGAGTGTTTCAGCAACTCAGGCCAAATAAAACATATCACTTTAAACACACGTGTTTAATTTCCATTCTGCAAAAACTAAGAGAGGACCCAGTGAACATTTTTTTACTGGGATTAAACAATCTTTAATAGCAATAAAAAAAATAACCTTTCTCATCACTCACTCATAAATGGACTTCAAACATATTTATTCTCCTCAAAATATAATGCTGGAAATGTGTGAATGCCTCATGTTGTGTATTTATGTGAGAATATGGTACAAGAGTTCAGACCAAAATTGTATTTATATTGTTGTTCTTGAATCGTCCCTTTGAAAGGGTGGACATTATGCTATGCAGTTTATATTGTATTTTTTCCATCTATATTTTATTCAAATGGACAAAACAAATAAAGCTTTTTTTGCCCCTTCCTCCCTTTGAAATAAATGGAATTTGAATTTTGTGTGAAAAACTGAACTGGCATCATGTAAACATGTGCAGCTACATCGGCCGTTCAAAAGGAGGCATTCGGAGTCATTTCCCAGCGAATCCAGCTGTTCTGTTCATGTTGGGCCCTGTGCAGATACAGCTGCTCTCTGTGCGTGCGTGTGTGCGTGTGTGTGTGTGTGTGTGTGTGGTTAAATCCTGTGTCTATGTTTCCCATCAGACAGTGGTCAGTTCAAGGCAATGTTTGACAAACCATAAACGATACCCATAAATTATCCAACTTCACAGATCGTTCCCATTCTCACTGAGCTGTCATTAACCGCACGGGTTGAACAGTTTTTTTTTAAGTTAAATTTTTTTCATAAAACAATGTTTTTTTTTTGTGTATACAGTATCTCTGGCAATTTATTTGTGTTCATAAAAAGACTGAAAAATGTAGTTTTCTCTACTACAGTACCATGAGAACTCACAACAGCATGTTTTTCTATAATTAGGTTTAAGAAATAATAGAAAAACTACCTAAAATTATTGTCTATAGTTCCACCTTTTCTAAAATATGCGTTTTTTTATACAATAATCCTTTTAATAAAAAGTCACTGTTGATTAAAGTTTTGAAACAGGCCGAATTCTAGCTGACTCCAGGGATGAGGGTGTGTGGAGCGTCTCAAATGTCTTCACTGTTTATGGGTACCCACTCAAAAAAATTGAATAGAACAGCAAATGAAGTCGTCAGCAGCTCGCCAATAAGCGTGTAACACCTCTAATAAAGAAGGGAGACGGACGCGCTTGCAGCCCTCCGGCGGCGGCTGGAGAAGGTGCCTGGCGCTCTGCTGCAATTATGAGCGCGGCTTACAACTTCCGTGTGACTTTGATGTGACGAGGAAATGGTTTTCATAGGCAGCAGCGTATTTTTACGAGGTTCCTCTTTAAATCAGGGACGAGGGCGGGAGGGTGCATGACGGGAAACTGGCGAGCAATCAGCCCTAATGAAGTGCAGATTGGCAGGGGTGGCCTCCGAGCCTCTTGTGAAACGTCAAGCCTGCGCTACTAGCGGGAGGGGTGTTATATTTCAGTTTTTTTTTATTTTTTGTATTTCATCAACCCCCACCCCCCACTGGCAATGAGGATGTGTTGGCCCTCGCAGGCCTGTGGTACTCACAGGCAACATGTGAGTGAGCCTCCTCTGGAAGTCATGTGCTTGTCTCCTGCCTCCTCTAGTGGCTGTTTCCAGCCTAGCATCATCCCCTTCCTGCTTTTTAGTGTAAGTATAATATGGATTGTGTGTCTCCTTAGTGGCCCGATGGTCAATTAGCTTGTTGATTAGTGAAAGGATTAATCGATTAGTTGTTTGGGTAATAAAAATGGTGCAAAATGTCAATCACTATTACCTGAAGCCAAACAATCTGTTATTTTCTATATCTGTTTATTCCTCATTAGGGTTGCAAGGGGTCTGCTGGAGCCAATCCCTGCACATTACAGGTGAGAGGCAGGGATACACCCCAGACACACACACACCGGTCACCCACACACTCATACCCAAAGGCGATTTTAGAGTCTCCAATCAATCTAAGCGTCTTTTTGGACGGCAGCGGCACTACCCACTGCCATGCCACCACTAAAACTAAACATGCAACCTAAAATCAAGTCTTTTTTTTTCAGACCAACAATCCACAACCCAAAGATCAACACTCACTACTATTATAGGAGATCCAAAAAAACAAGACTGAAGAGAAAATAATCAGATCTGAGTAGCTGAAAACAGACAATTTGAACCCTTTTTTCTTAAAATGACTCGAAATACTGATGAAAATAGTTGACAATTATTAATAATTATTGCACATTTTTCATTACAATCTACTTTTCTGATGAGTTCTGAGTAGGCGCTGTGACACTGGGAAACAGGCAGTGCTTTGAGTACCCTGGCATCACTCTCTAAAACTCTGGGTCAACACAAACAAACAAACACAGATTGTGCAGCGGCTCATGCTCGACGGTGCACAACACAACTGACGTTCGTGCCATCTTTGCAGATTGAAACGCTGTCTGGAAAAGAAAAAAAAAAAAGCACCTCGTGAAATGGGTTGACTCGTGTGAAGGAGCCGCCTTCCAAAAGCCTCGTTGATTTTATTCTTTTGCCTCTCGTTGTCGGCAATCATGCACAAGTTGAGAATATAAAAAATGCATTTACTCTGCACTGAAGGGCCAACTCCAAAAAACGCTTTGCTGTCCAGTTCAGGATTATTCCACTTTTCAATGTGTGGATTTCTCACCTATAACCACCATACAGAATTCACCATTTACCTATTTATTAAAAATGTATGTTCGATGTGCTGTTCAATAGATGAAACAATGATTAAAATAAAATCAATGTGTGACCTATATAAAGTAGTTATGATTTACAATAATTGGGCACTGACAATAATTTAGCTCATGTTTTAAAGTCAGATATATTTGGTCAACAATAAAATTCAAGGCAATATACCTTTTTTTACAGCACCTATATTGATGCAAACTAGTGGGTAAACACAGGTTTTCCCAGTGATTCTGATGTTCCCTCTAATCAGTGCAGCAGAGGCTCCACAGTGAACCAGCATCTTTATTCACAGCATTGATTGGTGCTTTGCAAATGAAACCTCATCGCCCAGGGTATGAGATTGATTTCTGCAAACTTTTCTTCTCTCAATTTTTAGACATGACAGTGTATTGAACTAAAGCTAAACCTACACAAAGGAATGACTGAGCAAGTGCAATATCAATAAAATACAGTTTAAATGAAGCATTTCTAGAGAAATCAAAACTCAACAAACACTGATTATTAATAAAATACAAATGAATCAATATTTCACAGATGCAATTCAACCAATGATGGATCCTAATAGTCCTGAATGTTTAAGGAATGCAGTTGTGAATTTTGCACTCTCTCTGTCATTTTGTCGTTTTCTTTTTTAGAACACAGAGCAGCAATTAGCATCTCTGTTGCTGCTGAAGCCTTCTCCTTCAAACTTGTTTACAGATACTAATGAAGCCTTGGGCAGCGCCTCAGAGAGACAATGAGAAACCCCCTATGAGTTTCCATGTACAGACTAGGACATGATGCACAGTGTGTGTGTGTGTGTGTGTGTGTGTGTGCATGTGGGTTTGTGTGCATGCATGTGTGTGTGCAACATAATGTTTAGAAGCTTTGGCCGTCCCCCTCTTCCACTGGCCTGCTTCAGGCAATTTCCCTACATCTGGTACTGTGTGGCTCTTGAGGGATAACTCCAAAGACCACACACACATACACATACACACACACACACATGCACACATGCACACACACACACACACACACACACACACACACATGATGGCCTGTTTCTGTCTCACTGATTTCTGGGAAACATCTTTGAAGATTCTCTCCATCACCAAAACAGACACAAACCCTCTCTCTCTCACCGACACACACACACACACACACACAAAATATAAGATGGCAATTTCACCAATTATTTTCTAATTTTGTTTTTGTGTGCGTTTTGCATCCTAAAGATATTCTATAGTTCATTGCTCAATATTAACCGTCTTCAAAATTGGACAGCAGTGTCTCTGGAATAATGAAGTCGGACCATTGCTGATTAAAATGGATTACTACACATGCATAACAAATACAATGAATTATAGACATTTAGTGCAACATGCATCATTCCAATAAAAAATAATGATTAGTTTGTGCATGCTGGTGTTAATTGCCTTACACTGATACCAGCTTCTCGGGAGAAGTCACGCAGTAAATTGGTCCACACATGGGTGGATGTTGTATCAGTTAAATATTTGCAGACTTTGCTGGCAGTAGCATGTCTCAATGTGCCCATTTCACTTCCCTTAAATGAGACACATGCAACACCTCCGTAAAGCATTTTGCAATTAATTGCAAACTGAGAAATACATAGACAGAGGTAGCTGATTGGTGCACAGATATAGATAAACACACAGAGATTGGACGATTTTTATGAAATTACTTTCACATGAAATACTGACAAATAGGCAAGACGGGTGCAGCTATTGTAAAATCCAAACTCAAAAGAGGCTTCTGAAAGCTTCTGGTAAATAGCCATTCGTATTACCTAAACTGTGCCTTTGCCACCATGAATACCCTGTGAAAACCAATGTGATGCCTGATGATGTGAAACCACTTTGGCCTTTCAGCTAATCATGATGCACTTGACGTAACACTCGGGAGAAGAAGCCGGGAGACTGATTGATTTCTTGGTTCGATCGGTTTTTGAATGAATGTCCTCATATTAAACGTTGAATGGATGTAGTCAAAAACCCATCTTTTCTGAGGAAAGATACATCATCCCGCTGGGTGCAAAATTGAACCTCGCCGGAAGCCTTCCAAAACAGCAGTGGAAAGCGACAAATTCAGTAAAAAACATGCGCAGAATGTCTTCCAGTGATCATCAAAAATCGTAATCAAGGATTGGTTGATGAGCAGTCTCCTATAATGGAAAATTCCACTTACAGTATTTGCTTCAGGTAAATATTTCCTTGTAGAACCATGTATTGGCAGTCAACCTGAAAGAACAGCTTGGAGGGTTTTAAAGTGTGATTATATTCCAAGTTGGAGGTCCTAACACCCTGTGGTGAATTAAATTAATGTGGAAAAAAAACATTGTGTGGATTATTTCAGACGCACTATAGGGTCAGCAGAGTCTGAAACAATAATTCCTTATTAAAAAAAAAAAGTAGGCCGTAAAAATAAACATAAGTAAAACTATGCCAGAGTGTGTGAGATATGTGCTAAAATAAAGTATAACACAGAAAATACATAGAAAGATAAACAACATTTAATAACTGCTGAGATTAACCTTAATTAAATATAATAGATTTTCCTAAATAAATCAACTATAAAAGGAGAAAAACAGGGAAGTGAGACGATACTACATATGTAGAAACTTAGAATCAAGGATTAATGTTCTCTGCTTAAAAAAAAACATTTTAGCTCGACCACCTCACAGAAATGTGTTGGAAACAATCTGTGTTTCTAATGCAGCGTATGCACCAGAGACACGAAACAATCTGGATGAAGTCCCTCCTTTTTTATCCAGTAGGCGTCACTATAGCAGCAAGTTTCAGCCTCTGTGTGCATCAATGAAACCTCACACGGCTACTGGAGACCGTCCAAAAACAGGCCGCTTTAAATTTGGCTGGCGTGCTTAATACACGGCTAAAGATAGAAAAAAAGAAAGCGAGTGAATGAAATCTTGCTAAAAAAAGAACAACTGGAGATCTCAAGCGTTAAGCGTTGTTCATACAGTATATGTTAAGAATTAAAGAGTGGGCCCAGCCCGGGTTATTTTGGTGTATAGTGAGTTGAGATTAAGTTTGCCGTTAAAAAATGCAAATGATGGTGCACAAAAATAGGAAAACACATTATGCTTATTTATACACTTTCACTAGTTTTAACACCTGTCACAGCAGGATTCATCTGTACAAGTACTTTCAGCATCCGCGCGAATCAAAGAGTTTGTGTGTGTGTGTGTGTGTGTGTGTGTAGGAAGGAGAAGGAGAGAGAATGAGTTTGAGTGTCTCTACCTGTGTGACTGACACCTCCTGATTATTAAAACGTCACAACGTCACCGCAAAAGACAGGAGTTGAGTTGCCCCCCCTGCCCCCCGCACCTTTTCCACATCACAAATCTTCACGGATAGGCACACACACACACACACACACACTAACTGCTAGTCATCTTAACTCTCTCACACGTATTGTCGTCACCGTGCCGATACCTCATCTTCTCTTCCCCTCGCCTCCCTCTCAGCCGCAGGCTCGGCACTAATACAAGCTGATTAGCTTCTGGCAGACACGTTTCCAGGGATGCAATGAGCATTATTATACCAGTTATTATATAAATGATGGAGTTAGAAGCCATGTGATTCGCCGGCTGTTGGAGCCATATGATGTGCAAGAACATACTCGCCCCGCCGCTATTTATAGATTCACATGTATGAGTTCATGTGAACGCTTCCCCGAGTTGCTCCCTCTTCCCCTCATTAGGACGGATTATGCACATGAATATGCACAGGTTCTGAAGGGGTCAGCGGGGGGGGGGGGGACACAGGTGTCTGTGTGTATGTGTGTGCGTTGTTGTGAAAAAAAAATTATTAAAAAAAAAAGACAAAATCATGTGGTCTGCCTTTTTGATGCTGGGGAAGTAACTGCTGGTTTATCGTGCTGTTTTATAGTTTATCAGAATGCTTTTTGTTGGGAAAAAGCAGAATTGATGGTTGATGACACCACAACAATGGGTTAAAAGACGGCTGCAGGGCATTGCGCATTTCTCACATTTAAGGCCCATTTTTGCTCAACGTTAAATTAGCCTCGCTTGGCATCCGTTTCGTCTTACGTTAAAGCGTACGGATACGGACCAGATGGAGCAGTACCACCGCTAAAACCCTGGGGGCAGTGTTGCTGTCACAACCCGATACATACACGGATGGAAGAAGGTGGAGAAGACACAGCTAGCCTCACACTTGTAAGTTTTTGTGCCGGATGTGAGACGCCACCGGTCATCAAATTCCATGGCCGATAGCCGGAAAATTGGAAATGCCTTGAAATCAAAGGATCGCAAAAAGTTTAAAAAAAATTCTCCAGGTGTCATGAATTTGACGGCCTTACCAACCACTGGCGTTTTACAACGCTTCTTTCTTCTTTTTTTAAACATGACCATTATCAACATCTCCCATCGTCGCCATGTTTGTTGTTTATAAGCTTTTGACTGTGAGCTGCCCCCTGGTGGCCGTATTGGTTAACATCCACGCCAAGGTAAAGGATGCATTTATCTATGTGGGCATTGACGGTAACAACATCTGAAATGGACGCATACGATTTTGTCCGTATGCAGAGCATAAATATGAGTTAGTGGAGCTCTGAGTCTATTTGGTTTGAATTACCTCACATGATGGACCCTAGAAGCAGAGATATATGAGAGATGCACAGAGAGAACAGTCAGAAGGCATACTACAGTACGCGTTTGTGGGTTTTTACATCAACCGTGTGTTCACAGTAACCAAGGGGATTTCATTAGCCACATTTCCTCTCATAGGGTCAGATGCCCTTGCGTGGATGGCTGCATGACTCACAGGAAAAGAGGGAAGACCTCCCACATTGGAGCCTCTAAGTAGCAGGATCCTGGCTGTCAGGATCCTACACGTTGTGCGTCTCAAAGAGTCAGCAGATCTCTCTGCCACTGCGTCACATTAAAGGCAAGATGACCCGAGGGTGGTGGCTGCCTGCTTTGTCAGTCAAACAAAGCCTGTTTGGCCCTTTTCGTACCATTGCAAGGGCAATTTGCTGTGAGTGACCTTTCGAAGGGCAATGTAACATGACAAGAGCTGTTAACATCGGAAGAGCACCTAGGGGTTTCTGAAGATATAGGCCATTCTTACAGATATGGAAATTCTTTATTCGGAATAACCCTTTGAGATATACTATTGCATTTTTTAGGGGGGGCGGGGGTCCTCTGTGACAATAATGCATTGTAAGCACAATCAGTGAAAATGTGTAACAAAAAAATTAAAATGACAAGTCACGTAAGATATGAAATAGGTCTTTTTGTATTTTCTATAGTGGACAGCAGATTTCACCCTGCCTGCACCTGTTCAGTGATTTAATGGCTCATGTAGTATCACTTCTACTGAAAAGGGAGGAGGGAACGTTGTCAATACAAATCAGAAGGAGCATCTAAAATGACTACTTTACCCACAGACCACATATTTGCAGACATACACTTTATATAAGCAATACAAACAACATTTTTCGAAAAGCCTGGGTTCAGCAGTCATGTGTGGACAGGAAAACCTCCATTCCTTGTTGACATTGTTTGACATCACACTGTGAGACAGTAAACAGTAAGTTGTATCCATAGAGACCTGAGAGACATAAACAGCCTCGTGTTTGGCTAAAATGGCCTTTCTGTTAGGAGCGCTACCGCCACCTACTGCTTTGGCATGTGCATGACATTGTTTGTGTAGACTAGGCCTAAGGTAATACAAACACAATTCCTAAATTGTTTGAATTATTTACTTATTAAAAAACATCTCTTCTGCAAGATGCTGCTTGATGCCACCAAATCGTATACACTGCACCTTTAACACAATAATGCTTTTTGTTACATGACCATTGCCTACAGCAAAATCATTAAAATATTCAGGCTGTTGTTGGTTTTCCCACACAGCTTCTAAAGTTAAACAGAACCCTGTGGTGCTTTGGGAGAGCCCACATCCCCCAAATTCCTGAAGGGAAATATTGGAAATATATATTTAAAAAATGAACAGAGGTATGCCAATAATACTGCCTGGAGCTGCCTGGTTGCAGTGATTTCTCCCATTCAGCCTCAAGGTGCAAAATTGAGGACTGATGGTGGTGTTCCATTTCATCCCAAAGGTGTTCAATGTGGGTGGAACTCTAATTTATTAATGGGTTGGGGTTATGGATCTCACTTTGTACATGGGGACACTGTCATATGTCTAACAAGGAAATGCTTTTCCTACACAGCTGGGAGCACGCTTGTCTAAACTACCATAATGCTGTAACATTCAGATTTCCCTCACTTGAAACTAAAGTGACAAAAACATGCACATAGTCGTGTTTATACACAGCTGGTGAGGTAAGGTGCTGCATGGATGAAAAAAAAGGAATTCAGGAGAGTGCACAGGAGACAAATGATAGTAGACACATGGTGACACAAAGGCCATGATTGACACGAGCCCCTAACACACACACACACACACACACACACACACACACACACACACACACACACACACACACACACACACACACAAACACACACACACACGCACACACACACACACACACACTTCCTCCCACTAGGACCAAATATTAAACAAGACTATTTTTCACTTTCATGTGTGTGCAGTTTTATTATGGGTCTTCACCAATGACCTGGAGGAAAATCTCTATTTTGGTCCAAATAGTGGCTATCAATAAATGATACTAAAGGCCATTTTTTCCCCTTCTATATTAAAGAAAAGTGAAATCGTATATGGCACGATCTGTTGCTCTACGTGTACAAGTGTGTGTGAGAATATTTATGTTATGTCTGCAAATGCATGCCTCTCTGCATTAAATTATGGATGCAAGCATGCACACTTTCATTCCTCTTTGTGCTGTTATCCTGTGCATGCATGTGTGTGTGTGTGTGTGTGTGTGTGTGTGTGTGTGTGTGTGTGGCATGTGTGTGGCAGCGAGCTTAAGTACCACTGGTCCTGAATAGAGGATGTCAGTGAACTGGCTAGCCTCTGGGGGTTAGTTTCCACTCTACACGCTGTGAACGCTGTTCTATTCTAGGAACTTGCCTGAAAACAGAGAGGAACACAGTTGTGGCACTTTCTGACACTTCTACCACTGGTGCAGCTGCTGTTTAGCTCCGGCCGGGGAGGGCAGGAGGGAGTGAAGGAAGAAGGACAGCGAGGACAGAAGAGGGAGAGGCTAAGGGGAGACACTCGCCCCGGAGACGTTTATTCATGCAGCGGCTGCATTTACATAACCAGCTGGCAATATAGGCAGTCACCGAGCCAGTAGGTTACCCATCAATCCAAAAAAGAAAAGCTGGCTCAGTAGACATCCATCCAGCCTGCCAGAGCCAACTGAGCTGAGCTGCTCAGAGGCGACAGGATCGGGCTTCGGCTGTGGCAGGTGTGTGCCTCACTTTCATACGGCCTCCTTACCAGGGAATGCTAATAGAACGTGGCAAGAAGGGAGGTGTGAAAGAGGAGGCAGCGAGGTTGATGGAAACATGCTTCACTTTTATGAGATAAAAGGAAAACAGACGTATTTAAGGCCTTTAGCTACGAATGCAGCTGATGTCGCTTCGCCGTGGTTTGCGTTCATGTGTGTGTCTGTGGAGTGGATGTGACATCATAGGCGCCGGGCGGTCACTGCTGCATTTTCTTTTTTTTAAACTACACTTCCCAGACATCATTTGGCAATAGAAACAGTGTTGTCAGCACAGGCTGGGTCAGATGTCCTGGGCCCTGGGTAAAAGAAGCTGCAATAATTTACTAAGAAAACATTTGTGAAGACTTTATATAGTATTTGTGACTAAAACAAAGCTCCCCCCTGATGTAATGGTAATGGTCTCCAACAGCAGGTCTGTTTGTGACAATGTTCAGGTTTAGCAGTCATGTAGGCTGAATGTAGGTCAGATATATAGTATAATATAGGTCAGACCTGGAGGGAACAAACACAATCTTCAAATAAGTGTTGTTCATGTGTGAATTCTTTTAAAGGTACAGTCTGTTTCTATTGAATATTTTCAAATTATATCATTCATTTAGAAATAATTGCATAGTGTGGAACTTTTGCTGCAAGTGCAATTTTTTTAATTACTGTCACCTTATAAAAACATCATCAGCCTCATGGAAACCATGTGTCTAGTCTGTGCAGGGTGGTGCACTATGAACTATGTTGAAAAATGACACCCAGTATACCCAGTGTATTGGAAAGTGATGCAAAGGGGCGTGACATAACCACAGTACTTACACCCAGGGAATGAGAACAGGCTGGTATACCAGAGTGTGTTTCCTTGTTTTTTTTTGTCCTTTTCTTGCTGCATTTTTTCCCCTCCAAATTGTCGTTAAAGCTGCAGAAATCATCAAACACCTAATGACTTCCTCATTATTCTTAATACTGCGTGCTAAAACACAACTAATACAAATGATTTCATGAAGTGTTTGTATTGAATGTAGAAGCATGGTTGTGTTAAAGAGTAAAAGCAGATTTATCTAAATAAAAAAGATAATTACTTTAATGTTCTCTTCTTTACTCTGTCATCTTTCTCGCTCTCCCAAATCTCCCTCTGGAGAGTAATCAAAGCTGCTCCATTCAGGCGTAACAAAACTACCCAAGGAAAATACAAATCAAATATGAAGAGTTGCAAGTTGCAAAACAGAACTTCACTAAATGCCCTCAATCTTCATTTTGTTTGAAATTAATGCCAGACTGTAAACACAATCTTGCACATGTGGAATAGTATTAGTGTTTCCTACACATCAACCGACCTGTGGTGCAGCGCCACAGAATGAAAAGTGCCACAAATTGATGACGCCTTGTTTTTTTTGTTTTTTTTCTTAATGGGATTCTATCAATGGGGGGGTATACGGTACTTTTTTTAACGTCAGGCCAGTGCATTGGCACATTTTGTCTTGCCAGCAATCATGTGAAATTTAATAATAGCTTAGCTTATCATTTACAATTAATAAGAATTTCCAACTATTCTACAAAAAAAAATGTATGAATGGGTATTAATGGGGATGCCTGATTGATATGATCCTGGAACGGTTTGTCATCGATGGTACAAACTAACCTTTAACATCAATTTTGGTAAATAATTTTCAACATGAAACTACAGTATAAACTGTACTTGTATGAGCAAACTGTACAGGCCTTAACGTCTAAAGGGTCACTGACCGAGGGGGAGGGGGGTCAGAGCAGAGTAGTTCTGTGGGAGACACTGTATTAGTCTCAGATATTTGGTTTTGCAATTGGAGGAGTTTCCTTCCAATATTTCATTTGTACGGATAACTGAACACTATGAGAACAGTGAATACTGGATTTACGGCCTTTTGACTTTATGGTATCAGTGCTACTAAGCCCAGCTGTAATTCCCTCCACCCTTCCATCGTTCACTCAGGACTTGGACTTACATAAGGTCATGTGTGACGCTAAGGTTGTCCAGTGTGTCACGTAGCCAGAAAAAACCCAGATCTGATGCCATGTTGCTCTGAATGTGCAAGAAAAATCTCCGTTGCTGTGAGTGTTTCAGGTCCCTGTGGTTTGTTATGGACTAGTCAGGTTTACATGATATCTGTCAGATACTACTCCTAACCTGGAGTAGGTGAAAAGGGAGGAAAACAAGAGAGTAGGCTGACTTTTATTTCCTGTATCCATGAGGGAGTACCTTAAAAGAATGGTTCACCCCCTCCCATGCTCCCCTATGTCCAGTAATGTTGGACCAGGGCAGGTTTTGGAATGAATAGAAATGGACGGTTGGACAAAGTGTTTTTGTTTTACAGCGATTTTCATTTCAGGCTACTTTTATTTCATACCAACCTGGGAATATCTGTCTACTTTTATTTATTGATGCCACAGTTTCTAGACTGTAACATTCTTTTTTTTCCCTCTATTGTTCTGTTTGCTGGACATTTCTGTTTATGTGCTCCACAGTTGTTATGGCCTATATTTAACAAATTAAAAATTGTTGATCACAAAGATAGGAAAGTAAATAAGGACTTTAACTTCCTAACACATTTTCTTTACCTATTGAGTGTGTAGACATTTCAGTTCTAAATTCTGTGAGTGGTGACTGGTCCTGTTCACAGGACGGCTATAATAGTCAGGTCTGATCCAAGCTTTTACGCTTCACTTCAAGACGGAGTATTTTGCTGAAAAGAGCAGCCCAGCTTGCTTGGCTCAACTACTTAGCTTTTTCGCCACACATGATCTAATACCTAGTGACTTGTTTATGAGCAGCTGATGCTCCTTTAAACAATTCGCCATCCACAGGCTGCCCTCACACTGGCAATTAACTCTAATTGCTCTCCCTCTTGGAGGAAAATATTTTAATGCCTGGTGCTTTGACATCCTACTCTTGACAACAAATGTGACGAATATCTAGAATAGATCAAGCCGACACCACAGGTTCTCACATGTACACGAGGGCTACCCTCTAAAAAGTCTAATTGAAATATCAATAATAATATCAATAAAAAGCGGCACATAATGCCCTCTGATATAAAAGAACATTGACCTGGTTATTGAGTTATCAATATTTTAATCAATCTGAAGATATTAGCCGGAAATATTGATGGGCCTTTAACAATGAGCCTGTTAAGGAAATTGCTTTATACTCGTTCACATGATCAAAATGATGTATGTATTTATCAAGTGCTTTGCATTGATTATGTAATTGAAAAAAATATATACACCAGAATCAGTATTTAATATATATATATATATATATATATATATATATATATATATATATATATATATATATATATATATATATATATATATATATATATATATATATATATATATATATATATATATGAAATTAAAACATACCGTAAGGGAGAATTACATAGAACAAGAGAAAAGGAGGAAATATTACAGAAGGAAAGAAAGTTAAGAGGAAACAGAAAAGTATGATATATCCTTTTCCCAAAAAAATCACAGCATGTGTCTCAGAGTCTCTCCCACCTCCGACAGATCCACAGAGATGTTCAGAGAATAGAGAAACCAGAGAATGTTTTTCAATCAAATGTCGACATGTCTCTGCTGTGCATCATATCAATCAGGGCGTTTCTGTGCGAGGTGAAAGCTGCCTGCGGCCGTGCTGAGCACTGCCGGAGGTCATGTACAATTTAACAAGAGAGAATGTGCTTTAACTTCCCAATATACTTTAAAAAAAGAAAAAGAAATATATATATATGTTGTATTTTTTTGTTGTTTTTTTCAGATTGTTAATCAATCATCCCTTCTGTAAAATGTTACCAAAGTACAATTTAAATGCAATAACCATTACAGTGAAGTGTCTATTAAAAGAGACGTCTAGTACGAAATTTCTCCCCAGGCATGAATTGACCTAAATAGCCGCGGGCAAAAATTTTCTTTACACACCCCTGACTTTATGGACTATGAGTAATTTTACTTGATATTAGTATTGATCCTCTGGCTGCAGTAAATGAGAAAATATGCTGTTCATACGCAACTATTCTGTGAAGAGGTGCGCTGTTTTCAGGGGAAGTGGCTGAACTCTGCAATAAGATGCTGATGTGCAGGGTAACAGGCTCTTTTGGGCTCTTAACGGCCCCGGCGCTGTCAGTTGACTCCCTCCGCTAAATTCACCTCAATTTTCAAGCCAATTTTCTGCTGGCAGCACGTCAGCATTTAGGTATTATTATACCCCATTCCGGGGGACTAAGTCTTACTCGGCTACATTTCTAACCTAATAGAGCTGAGAGGCTCACATTTGTCTCTGCTCCCATAACAATGGTCTCCGTGTTTGTGGGAAGACAAGGGCGCGGTGAAGGTCACTCTGATGACTCACTCCTCTCGCGATTACAAAGGCCCGGTCCTCTAAACACACAAGGAGCCTACATGAGAGGTGGTTGTTAAAGATATGAACTGCGAAGATCATTTTAAATGCCATTTTCACCAATGTCCACATGTGCCAACAAAAAGAATCATAAATGTCAAAATTTATATATATCTATACATATATTTTTTTCCTTATTATAGAGGAAGTATGCTTTGATTTTTCAATATTTTGGGCAAAAGTTCTGTAAAATGATCAAATAGATCACAGGAGATCGTCACAGGAAATAGTCTGTTATCTGGCTGGTTGGGATCCCTAATAATTCCTAAAGTGCCTTTTGTAAATATTCCTAAGAACTTAGGTATCTATACTTTAATTAAAGATCTAGGATGCAAATAAACAAGACTTATTTGAACACCATTCCTTTATAACTGCAACAACAACTATGGGTGGGAATCATGATTCCATTCCAATTCTGAGGTCATGATTTGAGTTATTGCTTATTTACACCAGACCATGTTAAGTAAAAGTCGTATTTTGAAAGCATGGAATCATTTTAAGGGCGACACGGTGGTGCGGTGGGTAGCACTGTTGCCTCACAGCAAGAAGGTCGCAGGTTCAAGACCGCTTTGGGCCTGGGTCTGGGGCCTTTCTGTGTGGAGTTTGCATGTTCTCCCCGTGTCTGCGTGGGTTTTCACCGGGTACTCCGGTTTCCTCCCACAATACAAAAAACATGCTCAGGTTAATTGGTAAACTCTAAATTGCCCATAGGTGTGAGTGTGAGAGTGAATGGTGTGTGAATGGTGTGTGTGCCCCACGATTGGCTGGCGACCATCTGGGGTGTATCCCTGCCTCTCGCCTTAACGCGCTGGGATAGGCTCCAGCAGACCCCTGCGACCCCGAAAGGGAATAAGCGGGATAGACAATGGATGGATGGATGGATGGAATCATTTTAACAGACAAGTAGTGATTGGCCTATAACACAAGGGCTCACTGTAAACTTGACTTCTACACTTTAACACAGGCGCAAAGAATGTTTGTGTTGCTACAATTTATAGACATAATGTTGATTAGACAACTTTCACTTTACTCCACTCCACACAATTCAACAACAATCACTGGAGCCACCACAGACAATTACACAGAAAAGTAAAAACCTTAGATTTCATGGTATATACCTCTATATCCCTGTAAGAAACTGTCTATAATAATTGTCTCCAGCCAATAATGTGTGCTATAGGTGTGAGAATCAACAAGACAGAAAAAGGCAACGATTTATGAGCTACACATAGTCACTGACATCCCTGCACTTATCAAATAAACGTTGAATTTTCCCACTAGATTAAACACACCTGTTTTTACAGTCTACTACTTTTTTTTTTTTTGCACGATGTAGCAGCTAATTTGCAAATGCTGCCTAAATTAAACAAGAAGGAATCCCAATGGGTTTATAAGTTAGTGCTCGTTACCTTATTAAGCACCTTGACAAAACACGTCCTAAGCTCATTAACAGCGTATTACTATGAATGAAAAACTGCATTGCGGTGAGGTATGTGTTGAGGGATTTCCTTTGCCTTTCTGGGGTTGAGAATATCAGCCTCAGTCTTTAATTAATCTTTTAATGCAGCCTGGTGTAGGAAGCAGTGACTGTGAAATGGGCCGAAACAGCTGGCAGCTGCTTCGGATGTACTTTATTTTATATTATCAGCTTTATTCTGTAAATTTACTGATGTTTTTTTAAATTAGAGTTTAGGGAGAATGGTTAAGTGCTGCTTGCATTATAGCATAATAACTTCATCTTAAGAACTTTTTTTTCTCCCCCCTGTGTGTGTGATGACCTTTTTTCACACATCAGCTCAAGAATAATTTCAAAATAAAACTCCCTGAATACTTCACTGACATTTTGGTATCCCGGCAACCAAGCACAGACGTCAGAGAATTAAGTGAGATTAGTTTAAAATTATTATTTTTTTTAATTAATTCTAGATGAAGGTCAAAAAGTATTTGCTATTTCCTGAGCATCTGCAATTAAAGAGTCAACAATGATTATGAAAACTTAATGAACCCACTCCGCTCTGTCTCTAAGTCTAATGATCAGGTGTCATAGAAATTTAGCATCTGTGGGCCTGTAGGGATCAGGTGCATGGAGAATTATCAAAATTACTAGTGGTTTTATGGAGATAGCCCTCTGCAGATTACTGAGAACACTGTGTGAATGGGGATTAGGTCTCAGTGTGGAAAATTTGCAGAAAATGACTCCGGCTCACATTCACACATCAGACCTTCCAAGAAAACTGCTGGAACATTTCCAGGAAGGGTCTCATGTGTGAATAGGGCTTTACACGCTGGGTTTTACACTCAGTTACGCCAGTAATCCCAGGAAAAAAGACTCACTGGAAGCTGAAACCATTAAACCAACATATCAATAATGAGTCACAAGTAGCTTCCATACCCAGCGAGAGACTGCCATGTTGTTTATCCCAGCCAGCGAGGGTGAAGCTTACTAGCAGCAGGGCAAAAGTGATAATGACGTGGTTATGGTTCAGTAGAATTAACGGCTTAATTATATATATATATATATATATATATATATATATATATATATATATATATATATATATATATATATATATAATCTAGATAAAACACATATGCAAAGGATAGAAGTGCGGTGACAGTAGCAATCCAAATTGTACAGTATAAAGTGCACGTGCATGGTGCAACATATGTTTGTGTCGCAATCATGTATCTTGGATCCCTGATCAGCAAAAGAAAAACAATATTTATGATACGGTACTAAGAATCCATATGGGTCAATCCTCTCCTAAGTGAAGCAAATCTATGCAATAAAAGAAACTAAGCTAAACGAGTTGCTGATTTATCTGCGGCTCAAACATGCACACAGCAGCAATATCACACTGTTCACACATTCACACTCACACATTCAGTAACAAATGACAATCAATCACATGTAAGATAAAATGCAAAGTAAACAGGCATGATGTATGCATACATATATATAAGCATGCATGCTGCAGTTACAATGAGACAGTATAAGACAGTAAAAAAAAGAAAACATGTTAAAAATGCATGTGCACAGATGCAAATGTTAATATTTCTACTGGAGAAGATCTGCTTAGCTGTTGTTGCAGCTTTGGTTTGTTTCAAAGCCATTGTCTGAAATGGGTTTTGAAAAGTGGTACAGTATATGTAGGGCATTCCCATATCGCAGCCAGTATGTCATTCCCTTAACTGACAGCACAGATTACAGGTTATGTTAAGTTAATGCAGCATGACTTTCTTCGGGGGCGACACGGTGGTGCGGTGGGTAGCACTGTTGCCTCACAGCAAGAAGGTCGCAGGTTCAAGACCGCCTTGGGGCCTGGGTCTGGGGCCTTTCTGTGTGGAGTTTGCATGTTCTCCCCGTGTCTGCGTGGGTTTTCCCCGGGTACTCCGGTTTCCTCCCACAATACAAAAAACATGCTCAGGTTAATTGGTAAACTCTAAATTGCCCATAGGTGTGAGTGTGAGAGTGAATGGTGTGTGAATGGTGTGTGTGCCCCACGATTGGCTGGCGACCATCTGGGGTGTATCCCTGCCTCTCGCCTTAACGCGCTGGGATAGGCTCCAGCAGACCCCTGCGACCCCGAAAGGGAATAAGCGGGATAGACAATGGATGGATGGATGGATGGACTTTCTTCGGCGCTCTAAAAATAGAAAACGGTCCTCATTTACACTAGTGGTTCCAGCTGAATAGCTTTGACACAACAGACATCGACAAACGCGCTCGTGGAGACACATGTTTTCTGCGCATGTGTGTGTGTGTTTGCGTGTGTGTGTGCGCGGACATATCGATGTATGCGGCGGCGTCCTCCGCGGGCCCCCGGGTTGGCCTCGGTTTTAAGGTGTTTTTTCTGTAGGGTGTCTTTCACTTCCTCTGGAAAAGCCCACGAGCTTACACAAACACCTTCCTGATCACACTGGTCTGTATGTTTACAAGGCAGGGAGGTTTTTTCCAGCAACAGGTCCCTGCGGATCCCTCGGCTATTTTCAGTACTGCAGGCTTATGTGAGTAAAACAAACAGAGGCCGTGCCACTGTTAGTTGCTGTTTTATTGTAACAAATCTCCTCTCAGCATGTGGTCTGTCTGTACATCGATATCATTAACTTGAAAGGAATTCATAGATTTTCTGATGTCTACATACTTCATTCTCAATTACTTAAGTCAATTAAGCTTATTTTAGAATACGCAACCTGTTTTTTTGTTTTTTTTTCATAATTTGATCTTTTGCAATGTTGTCTATATCTTATACCAATAGATTTAGAGATGCACATAAACAAAGAAACAGCAAATGCCAGCATCTATACCAGGGCTGATGATTCATCTCGGTGTCTATACTAAAAATAGCAGCTGTTGATGAAAGCGCATTACATGCTGCATTTTTGTGCTGGAAGGTATCCATGCAATCTTAATCTCTCCCTCGGAATTGACAGATGTCCCTTGTTGGCTGTGGCAGCTTAATGGTTGGAGGAGCAGGCCTGTAATCATAAAGTCAGCCTGTCAACATCGTAAGACCTGCAGAGAAAACCAAACGGGATGATTGACACTCTCATCTACATCAGCCGCTGCCATGTCAGCCACTTGATGCAGCCAATAAACAGCCGAATGTTTCTTTGGTGGAGTCAGTGGGGGAACTGGACGGTTGACTCATCGATCGGACGTTTCGGATGATGTCATCCCGCGTTAGCGTGGGCCCACATGATGGAATGAGAATAGCGAACAAACTGAACCATAATGGGTAAACACAACAGGGATGGACTGAACAAAGCAGGCTCATCCTAGATTTTTTTCTATTAAAATATGATTTCTGAGTTTAACCACTGCCTACAATGCCATGACTGCTGCAACTTCAGAACTCTTTTTTTTGACTAATATATTGATGTTGTTACCTTAACATTTTTAGGTATTTTTTTTACTCATAGTAGAACAGAAATGACTGCAATGTTAAGAGTCAATCACCGTGAATGTTTTAATTGGTCTCACTATCTCAACATCGTTTTTAAAAGCTTTTCCAGCAGCTCTGCAAAACGATGAGAATATCAGATGCAAAGCAGAAAAAAAACAGGAAGATATAGCAAGAATTAAAGATTATCTCATTTACTTTTACAGTTAAAAACTGGCTTTTTTCACAGCAAACTGCAGAGTAAATATCGTAACGGTCGTATGGTGTGTCATCAGTAGGGATTCAGTCCTGGAGGACTGTTGATGCAAAATCCTCTCTTTATCTCTCTCCCTCTGTCCTTATGAAAGAAGCTGCATCCTTTTCTTTTTCTTCTTTAAATTACAGATTAATGCAAATATGCTAATAACTGGTATCTGGTATATTTTGCACACACAGCATCTCTTACATATCCACCCATCCTGGCAGAGGAATCCTTTTTTTATTTTGCTCCTCCAGAGATTATTCCATTGAGGATGTTATCCTGCTGAATAGATTAAGCCCCTTGAGGCAAATTTGAAATATAAGGCTATACAAATAGAATAGACTCAACTTGATTAACATACCGTATATAATTTAAATATTAAACTTTATTCTTGCATAGGTTTCAGTGGCCTCTAAAATCCTTGGTGTATCTTACATTTTATATTGTATAACTGCTTTTTAAAAAGCTGTGTCTCAGCTACACTTGATGTGCTAATTACAAATTACTGCACCCATCTCAATATCATTTCATTATACTAAGATTACAGTCTTTCACTATAATTACAATATTAAAAATTTAAAGGGACCTTGCCTTCACCTGATCTGGTTTTGTCAAAGAAAATTGGATGGAATTAGTGCAGCACCAGTGCCGGTAGATGATGATTGCTGCTGTTCGCTGGCACCACAGCTCGGTACCATACATACCTGGGAGAACTAAAAAGAGTCTTTTTCACCCGCCCTCAGCCAAACATTTACAGTGTAAGTCTTTGGATTTTTATGTGTTATCTCCATCCTCTTTTATCTCCACAAAACACACATTTCCTTCACTTCTGCTCTAATATATTAAACCTAAAAAAAAAAACGTTATATATTTCATGGTCAAATTGACATTTCTAGTGCCTTGGAGGTACTTCTCTATCTTACTTATGATCTTTGTTGGGTCACAGGAACATTTCGCTGCGAGCATTTTCCATTTTTACTATCAGCCGGAAAAAGAAACATTCACACGCCCGTTGAATTTCCATATTATTGTAGTATTGCGGACGTAGAGATTTCCATACCATACGTACCACCTGTCAAACGCCCTAACCTCGATGCAAATTACTCACGACAAAACAAAAAAGCTGAAATAGTCTCTGAACGAATAGCAATGTGCATAAAGTACGTTGTGAAAACAGAGAGCTAAATCTTTGACACCACACTGGACCGCATGCGTGAGCAGGAAGCATCCACAACCAATTTATGTTGCAGAGCAGCCGTGGAGCTGACAGGGGTCGGCCCTGCTGCAGACGCACCGAGCACTGACCTTTCTTCACAGCGTGAGTTGAATAAGTCGTCGGGGTCCCGTGGCCGGTTCGTCTCTATGTGATGAGGGTCGTGTCCGGAACGTCGGCCCGCCGATGACACCGCTGGAACATTAGATCCCAGAGTGGCCGTCGTTATTGTTATCACGCCTGCAGCGTAGGTGAGCAGAAAGGTCATTAGAGAGCACGGTGACGAGCCTGGAGAAGCCTTTCACTCAGCTGTCAGATCTCGAAGTTTAGGATGTGCCTACATGGTCTGTGTTTTAATATATCTTTAAAGCAAGGAGAAGTCTGTGTGTCTACGACTCAAGGATCCGTCTGACTGACTTTTGTGGATTTTTTTTGGACAGATATTCAAAACATTATTAACATAATTTTTTCATTAAAAGTTATGAAAATCCCAAAGGTGCACTGCAGTGGTGTAGGGGTAGAGCGCTTGCTATAGAGCAGGGCTCTCTCATCCTGGTACAGAAGGACACAATGGGTTTGTCTCACTCTGGGAAAATATTTCCCAAAATCGTTCTCATTAAAAAACATATCCATTGACTCGTATTATAGAATTCATGCTTTGTGTTCTAACGGTACTATTTATGTTGAACGGCTGCAGGTTTTTGCTCCAACCAAACAGTAACAGCCCTGTCTATTAGCTATTGTCTATTAGCAAAGTATCTAAGTAACAGTCCAGTACACCCCTATTACTAAAACAATATATACATTTGTATGTATTGCACTGCACTGCACTATAATTAAAAGTAAATTAGTGTTGGTTTTAATCAGCTCTAATTACATTTTACAGTCCTAATTTGTACATGATGTCAAGTAACTTTAGGTTTCACTTTTTAGTGAAAAGCTTTGGGTTTGCATGGCTACAGATTATTTCCCCCAGTGAACGAGATCCTCCGTACTTGTGGAATGATGAGGCCCGCATTCCCGAGCGAAAATCCTAAAACTGTTGAGTCAAACACATTTGTTTTATTTTTCCTGGGAAACGTGTTGCTCTTCTTCCGAGCACAACACTCGGATTCCTACACCATGCAGAATTTAGTTTCTCTGCTCTCTCCCTCCCCAGAGGGTCTTTCATAATGTACAGATTACTTTAAGGTCGCTAGGTTGCTGGGTTGAGGCTGATGCTAAGTGACAGTGTTATTTTTAAAGTCAATACTGCCTTCTTCTTTTTTTTCCCTTTTCCTTCTGACGCATTTCATAAAAAGGAATGAAAAAAAATGTTAGATTTGTTTCACAGTTGATTCTCCTTTGGTTCAGGCTATTTTAAAATGAAAAAAACAGCCAGGTTATGAAAGTTGATGCAGCTAATAGATCAGATCGGAATGATCTGCACATGTTTTAGGATCTGAGTAGCAATATGAGTATTTAAAGGTGTATTGTAACGAGGTGTGTTGGGGAGTATGGGATGTACAGTATGTGAGTGGTGTTGGGATGGTGTTTATATCACATGTTGGAAGCAGTGAAATACATCAGAAGCTGGTTTCCTCATGTTTCTCTGGATGTCAGGGTCCTGCACGGATGGCGGATCACATCTGGTGCGGAGCAGCTTTGACGACTCTGCAGCACTCGAGATTTTACACCAAAAAAATCCCAGCACATATGCCACCAGGGGAAAAATCTGAGAATGCAAATTAGTGATTTGAGGATGATTGATCGTGCTGTCAGTTGGCTGTAACTCAGTCGGGGGGGGGAAAAGTAATATAAATAACATGAATACAAAAGGAAACTTGCAAAAAAAAAAGTGTAGCTAGATATGGGATATTTGCCAATTATAGGGAAAAAAATATAAAAATAGAGTTAGCGAGAGATGAGGGGGACAGACAGAAGTGGGGCAGAATAATAGGATCACACTGACTCCCCCCAAATCAATTCCCCGCCCACACCCCATCATTCACAGCAATTATGCATGCCACCACGAGAGATTGGCAGTTAAGAAGAAGAAACATGTCGGGATCTGCTCCCTTCATCTCCGCAGGTTCGCAGAGACCGAAATGAAGAGGCTGCATCCTGTATCTCACATAGGAAACGAGGTGTCTTGTTCTCTGAAGGGGAGATGTGCGTTAAAAAAAAGGGAGAGTAAAACAGATGTCAGTGTGTGTGTGTGTCTGTGTGTGTGTGTGTGTGTGTGTATTGACTCGAGTAGTTCTCTACAGAATGCTGTCCAAATACTGTACATAGTAATTTGAGAGGAAGGAAACTTCGCCATGTGTGTAAGCCCAGGAAATGACAGCTTCTCTCTGATTCGGGGAAAGTGACAGTGCTATTCTTTTCCAATGCAGCGCCATGTCTTGTTTACAGAAGGTATAGTGGATATAGACTCCTGCCTGAGGGAAAACAGCCTCCGGAATCATTGCTAAGTAAATACGATTGGGGTTTTCTTGTGGAATCTAACGTGGAGCTGAAACAAAGAGCGATTGCACTTTCATCCAGTTTCCAACTGAAACCCAAGTCCAATCCAAATGATTGTTTGCAATGCTTTGTGTTTGCAACTGATTATCCATGCCAGCTTCATGAGACGGAAATGTAGCACACGTTTCTAGAAAAAGTATGATTAAATTGAATGTTGAACTGGTTTTCACCTTCTCAAATCCTAAAAAACCCTTGAACAGTGGCAGTGAGGTTTATGCATATGTTATGTTACTGTTACAGTATCAACATATATCATCAATATCCAAATCATCAATACAATAAAAAGCAGTTTAATATAATAACAGCAGTAGGGCTGCAACTAATTTATAGTACTGTTTTGATGTTTAATTTAGATATGAACTGTTTATGCAATTGTTTAATTGGGTTATTTCTAATCACCATTTTGAACATCTTACAGAATATATTAATGTTCTCTTGTGATCCTCAGTGTGATGCTAGGATTTTATGAACATTAGAACTCGTATCTTATTAATCATTAAACTTTTGTATTGGAAATAATTTAGCTTATTTCAATGTTTTTTTTCCCCTGATTTAGGCCAGTTCGGTCTTGTTTTGTGTTTTAAATGAAGTAGTTTTATCTGTACTCAAACTTAATGCAATATTCTAACTATATTTGCTGTGTCACAATAACATCAATTTATTCCACAGTCACGTCACATGTTGTAGATTTCTTTTGATAGTAGTTTGAAATAACCTTTGTGGTTGTAGCGATATTCCATTTTTACAACAGGTAAACTGCAAAATAAGCTTTTGCAAACACAGTTAAATAAGAGAACAATTAGACCAAGAATGTTATCTAAAAGGATTAGGAAGGGAATTTCTTTTTTTCTATTCAGGTAGACTTTAAAGTCAACTTGGCACTTTAAAAACAAGCAAAATTAAAGCTTCTCAACAGAAAACGCATCAGAACTTGCTGTACCTACATACTTGCAGTATGTAGCCTGTCACACAGCTTTTGCTCAACACAACCCTTAAGCCTTAAAAAAAAAAACCTTTAATGCACAACAGTAACTTCAATCAATATAATCAAACACTTTATCAACCGGACACCGTCGGCACCAAAAGATAAGAACACCAGGAGCCTGAAGACACCAAAGGGGTAAAAACTTTTTTCTTTATAACTTTTAATAGAGCTTTTGTCCAGGATAGATGAAAGTGAAACCTGCTAATCTGCTTCATAAGATCAAATAACTCTTGTTCTTGCTTTCTTTTAAATACTGATACCCAAATCACTTACTCCTAGTAATTATGAGAAACAATTTTAATTTAATTTTAATTCTCCTTAAATTAACTGAGACAAAAAAATAATCCGATTGTTTCAAGAGCTTATCCATTAATACATTGGCTCCAATATTGAAGCTGACATTTCGTTACATCCCGCTGTCCTGATGGCTCATTCAATCCAGACAATTAGATTCACGCTCGCCGCAGTGACGTCAGAGACGGAGCGGTTTTACATTCAAGTGAGAAGAGACGGCGAGAGACCGGCGAACGGTAAGGAAATGATGTTCTGCTCAAAAAGGAGCGGCTGACAAGGTGCGGAGCAGCCGCACCGGCTGTGAAGGTGAGCGGAAAAGAGAAAAGAATTAATGAGGTGTCCCGTGCAAGGCTAATGCACTTTTTACATACCCACTGGGTCCAATTACGGGAGCCTGATGTAGGCTATTCAATAGATATCCTAGAGGATAAGGATTGGATATAGAAAGCGAGGAGAACGAGTTTTCAAATATGTGTCTATCATGTATCACGGTCCTTCTTTCATACATGGGCCAAGTTTTAAATTGGAAAAGCGAAGAGTGAAAGGATGGACAGCTGTCCCTTATCCCGGTCGAGCCGAACCAGCATTCTGACTGTTGCCATGGAGACGGCACTAAGGTAAACATAGTGGTTTAGCATAGTGGTGACTAGGGAGAAGATTGCCTGTATTACTGAGTCTGGTCCAACTCTTTTCCTTCAGATTCGCTGTGGCATTCTCATTGAGCACTTTAAATTAAGCCTGCTATCCCCTTAGTGGCTCAAGTTCGTGTTTGTTAATATATATATATGCCAAAATCTTTGTGTAATCCACACATCACGAGGGTAAATAGCAGGCACTTTCATCCTGTTGATTAGCCGAAACGTCCTAAAACTAATGACCTGCGGGCCGTTGTGGAAAGATTATTGCTGTACAGCGATTATTAGAACAATCACAGAAGGAGTCACCTCACTGGGGTGAGACAGCCTATTACAATGATCCACTGGGGTGGCGCTGCAAATTGGCTCAAAGCCCCAATTTGCACATACAGGACGTTAATGGCCATCCAATTATGTTTGCAATGGCTGAGTCATGAAAATTAACGTGAGATCAGCTGTGACCCAAAGGCTTTGCATTAGTGCGAATTATGTCTGCATTCATGTGTCCATATGTGCACCTAGCTGATTATGCAATGCGGTGCCGCCACGTTCCTGCCTTTCCATCCATAAACGCGTTTCAAATCGGGTGGGGATGAATGGACGGATGCGGGGCGAACTGTGAAAACGGTTTTTTGCAGAGACATCCTGACAAAGAATGATTGTGTGGATCTTTCTGTGAGCATTCAGTCATTATAAGACTAATCTGACTCGATAGATGTTTGGCATTTTTTGTCAATGCGGAATTCATGTTTCACAGGGGGCACTGTATCCTGCCAGTCATGCAGTTCTGAATCGAGATATTAAGCAGAAGTCAAATGCACTCTGTTACTAACGCACAATGCAAGGTATATGCGAGCGAGTGTGTGTGAATCCTATGGCACATAATGTGGTTATGACCCATTTAAGCTTACTTCCCTGCCGCCATTCCCATCATGTTTGGACATGGACGCGTGTTATGTTAAAGTTTTAGTTTCAGTGTTACTTGGTCTATTAGTCAGCTTAAGCAATCCAGCACCACTGAATCTCACCTGGGAAATCAGCAGCAGTAATAAAATGTCAGACTGAGTCTCTTGGGTGTTAGGAGGAGGAAACTGGGCTTAGCTGGTAATGTTAACCATCTGCACCATGCAACGTTGAACATTGTCAGGAACACTATATATAACACAATATATATCCATCCAGCGCTCAACTAGGATTTTTGAATAACTTTTTCCTGAAATTCAGATTAAAATGCAAGACTGGTGTTTTGAGATTTATTCAGTCTGGAGAGCACATGTGATATTTGACAAAGGTCATTTTTTGAAGTGACAAATGCCAACTGACTGTGGACAGAAGACCAGCTTTTAACTTAACATGATCTCGATGTAACCTGCCGTCAAACCTCTGGAAACATAAAAAACGAAACTGAACCCCAAGGGCGACCGAATTAGATAAATAATACGTACCGCGTACGGCAGAGTGAGTGAAGATCATACATTCTACGGTTCTGTTTTTTTTCCCCATGTGTCACAGCGCAAAAGTTGCACTCTGTTCTCCTCGGTTCAATGGCCTGCTCTTTCTAAACAAATTGTGTGACATGCAGCCGGCAGCATTATTTTGGTACAGCAGGCTGCCAGGATGCACTGGTGATGCTGGGTTGATCATCCTCTACCCAATCATGAGGCGAAGGGAACCAAAAGCCAACAACAGGAAGAGGACAACATTGCACTATGCACTGTGTATATATATATATATATATATATTTATCAGACAAGCACAACATTGACACAAAAGATGAACACACTGGTGCTGTTACTGTAGACAAGCGGCTTCGCCCACCGCCTCCAACCACAGGTTTGCTGTTGTCGACTCTCCTGTGCAATGTGTCAACACAGCATCAATTTTTGGTATGTTACTTCTGTGGCTGAGAGTCACCCATCCAAAAAAGAAAAAAAAAGTAAATGCATTGCATTTCTTTCAGCATAGATAGGGTTAAGTGTGTTGCTCAATGAAACTGTCAACCTAATACACAGCTAGATTGAGTGGAAGCTTAAGTAGATTTTTTTGTGTTTAAAAAGCCTAATGAGGATGTGTTGGACTGTTACATATTCTTAATAAACAAATGTACATTTGGTAAGACACGGGCATACATTGAGATAAGAAGAGACATGTGCAAATGCAGTTATTGTAAGAAAAAGGCTACAAATAATGTTGAAAGTGCAAATCTCAATCTGCATCATCAGTTTTGAAATTGTGTTGACAGGCCAAGTAAAAACCTGACATACCGTATAATCATTCACTTACACTCTTTTCACTCTCTCAACATTTTATTTGAAGCCATCTCGTTTACTTTACTTGAATGGAACTGTGTATCATATGAAAGCATGTCAGTATGTTTCTGTAGGAGCATGGTTTTCAGCAGCATCTGATCCGTTTCCCTCGTCTGTGCTGTCACCTTCATGCTGCCCCGTGTCCATTCTAGTAATAATTAGCCCACATACGCTGTGCCATATTGGCTGGATGAAGCCACTGTATGGTTAGAGGGCCCCGGGGGCAAGTGGATGTACCTCAGCCTCTCAATTGTGAAACTATGGGATGTCCATCCAGAAGGTTAAAGGATAAATGTTTCAATAGAAACACCCGGGAGCATTGGATGTCACAGGCATCCTCCACTGGACCTGATGCGAGTGTTTTATTTTTCTTGTGTGTGTGTGTGTGTGTGTGTGTGTATATACAGTATGTGTTCAGAATGTGCAGCAAGGCTTTAGCTTCTTTAAGTTGGCTTAATCAACAAGGACCCTTCATGAAGTAACTCATCAGTTTAGCTTCTTTTGTGCTGTTTCTCTAGCAGTAAGTAGTCAAGCTGTTTTATTAAAAGAAATATATATATATGCATATATATATATACGATATATATATATATATATATATATATATATATATATATATATATATATATATATATATATATATATATATATATATATATATATATATATATATATATATATATATTTATATATTTATATATATATATACACACACACACATATATATGGTGCTGATAATGTGACAATTTCATCCTCATTAAAATGTCATATGCCAATAATAATACTGAACTAATAAGGTAATAACTTTTTGCTAATAATGTAATAACTTAGTGCATCATTGGTTCAATTATTACACTTGCAAAAATAGTTTTTCTTCACCAGGCCAATAACGTAATAACCAGTCATAAAAATATATTACGTTATTGGTTATTACTTTGTTATGATTACTTTGTTATGATTTTGGCTTACTGCGTTTCAAATAGAGCATATTTACTACGCTATCGGCCTTTATTACGTTATGTGCTGCTACAGTCCCACCCTCCAGGTCTAAGTCTGTTATATTCAGGAGCTCGTTGCTGTGTGCAGCCACTCCTCGTGTCGCCATGGTAGCGCAACATCATTCTGGGAATTTCCTAAATATCATGAAACACATAAATAAATAGATAATATCTTTCGTCTGCCTCCCGCCTCGGGGCGTTAACCTCTTAAACTTTGCCAGAAACCACCCGAGGCGCCATCTTCACAAGTCATGTTGCAATTGTTCAAACGCGCGTTAGTGCTTGAAATTCCAGTCAAGGAGCCACTGTGAAACACCGAATATGTCAACTTATGTTCAACTTAGTGCCATGGCATTTAGGTTTGTTAAATAGCCCTCCCTGCCATCTGCTTGTGTTGGAGCCGCTGACTGATGTTGTCCTAAATTCAACAGCGCTGATGCAAAACACACACGTCCAAATGAATGAAACTAGAATGTGGGATCTTGTTCAAAAACAAACATATAGGTGTCAGCCAGAATAAAAGTAGCGGCTTAAAATACCAAACTATGCGCGAGATAATACTGTTGCAAATATCAGCTCTTGCCTTGGTTTTGATATTAGAGGAAAAAAAGCATAAGCCCTGATGTATTATATTGAATTTGTTGAATAGTAAATTAGCTTTTTTTGGCTTGCATAAGTCTTTTTTTCCAATAAGGACACATACTGCTGCCTTGGCAATATGCGTGTGGTAAGAACAACATTCAGACTTATTTTAACTAAAAAAAAAAAAAAACCTTGATGCAACCTTCCTCTATGTAATTACATAGCAACAAGGATCGTTTCATCCCAAAACAATTGAGTGTAAAACGCGAGCAACCAGCCCCAGAACTGACATCTGCTCGAGGACTCTGAGGAATGAGGTTTTTCAGCCTTCTTTTCTTCTCTATGAATATAAAGTGCTCACGTTATTTCTACAAATGCCAATCCAACACAAACCGGCAGCCTTTTTCTTTCTGAGGCCCCCCGGGGGATTACGGGGGCTTGTAGCATCATCATTTTTTCTGATGGAAATTCAGCCTATTGATCTCACCGCTCGACACTCCTCGCCACCGCTCCATTCTGGCGAATTCGTTCGGTCGACGCGCATTGCGCCGACAGCCAAATGGTGTCATCACGGCATCTTGACTTTTGATGAAGAAGTACACGGTTAAATTGGTCACTTTATAACAGTAATTGCTCGCACATATTGCTTTTTCTGTGACAGAAACGATTCGAGGCAACAAACACGGGGCGCGCTCAAGGCGTATGGGGAAATGTAAGAAATTTCACACTGATGTGGATTTATAAGTTAAATTAAGCATGACAGCAAAGTAAATTGCAACATTCATTAAAATATTGCACCAAATCAGTCGTTTATGATGATTAACTGTGCAATAACATACAAGTGTAGGATGAAATTTTAAAGGTATAATATGCTTAATGGCACTGTTCATATATGAGATTATTCTCATATCCACACACACACACACACACACACACACACATGGATTGTCAATGAGCTCATGGCTTGTAGCGCCGGTGGACCCATGTCGATAGTTGTTATTCCACATGACGGGCATCAATTGTGATTGTGAGAAAAGGTGTGTGTGTGTGTGTGTGTGTGTGAGCGTGCAGGACACGTCCAAACGCAGCGAGCCGCTCATACACACTCACACACAGATGTCTCGGGCTGTTTTTTTTTTTTTTTTTTCTGGAAGCCGTACGGTTCTGCATAATTGTGTTCTCCACGATAACAGCGGCTGTTTTGTCAGACCTGCTCGGACTGACTTTTGAACAGAAGGTGGGATGCCTGCCAGAAACAACGAGCAAAGGGAGAAGCCAGCGCGCTGGGGGTGGGGTGCTATGATTCACATATACACGATGCACACACACACACAGCATAGCAGGAGCATTGCTTTTTCAATATATATGGCACGGAAATTACATTAGACTTAAATATATGCCAACTGGATCTATCTATTTTTCATGTAAACGTGTTGTAACTCTTTCAACTATACAGATTTTTCATTAAAAAGCACATGAATGAAGTTATGTAATTAGCTCGACCAAGTAGGTTGTGTTTTAGCCGGCGTTTGCCTGTTGTATCTGTTTGTTTGTTAGTAAAATACCTCAAAAGCTTTTGGCCAGATTTTCATCAAATTTTCAGCGAACGTTGGGAACGGTGCCATGAACAGATGACTACGGTACATTTTGGTAATGATCCAGAAGAAATCCTGCTTTTTGGATCACTTGGAATTTGTTGTTGCCTGGTGACGTACACGAGGGCATTATCACTATGCAGGGATGAAGTTGCAGATGATTGATTGTCAGTAACATGTTTTGCAGTCATTCCTTTCTACGCAGTATTACTTAGTACTTTGGATGCCGTCTTTTATTTCCTCTGTACAGGTTTTGACGTATACGTCTGCAGAACCATGATGTGTGCATTGCGTTTTTGCGCCAGGTCCGGTTGTTCCGTGTTTCAACTAACCAGGTCACACTGGATCAAATTTACCCTGTGTGGCAACAACAGTCACAGTTCAGCTCAACAGTGATGAAAACTGATGCTTTTCATAGGATAACAATATTAGGTTGGAGTCACAATATGCTCGGTGGTCGTCTGCAATCTCAGAGTGTTTTTCTAGTTTATATCTTATGTAATTGTATATTATAGCATTGATTATATTGTGATATAAAATATTTCTTAAGACTCAATAGAAGAAACCATTAATTAGATGGAAATGAGATAGTAAAGTTTAAGACCCCAATGTCACTATATTGATATATTACACATATATACATTGGTGATAAGAAAACACTTCTGATGTCTTAATGGTTTTGTTCTGTACAAGAACATCTACTAAATATAACCACAAACTACAACAGGCTGCAGTTTTGTTGTTGGAGCATCGTCCAACATTTGGTGCAGAGTGTTCTTTGTAGCTTTGAAAAATGCTCAATAAAATTGAAGTTGACATCAATGTAACTGATGAATGAAAAATAGCGTGCCTTTCTATTTTTAATTCAATTAAAAAAAGATGATGGATTGCGTTAACTGCACTCTGACCTCTGTGGTTTGTTTCAGTGCTACTCAACACTATTCTTATTCATGCAAAAAAAAAATTATACATTTTATGTTGTTGGATTACATGAACTTTGTCATTTACAGACTGAGGCACACAGGCCTCTGCCTGCATAACCTCTGGTGATGCAGAGCACGTGTTCTGCACGGTGACGTCACGTCTTAAAGCATTCAGCCTTAATACGTGTAAAATGCAGAAAAACAGTAGGTGTATACGACATAAATGACGTAATAGGTATAATCAAAGTAATAATTTAGCCGTTTAAAAGGTCATTTTACATGACTTTACATAAAATGAGATCCCACTTGTCTCAATAACGCACTGACAAGTCTTCCACGCTTTGACTCAAATCAAAATTTGGCACGTTGACTTGAGTGTGTTACCCAAGCACTGATGTAACAACAGACTAAGACAGTCTCGGCAAAAACATGTCACGCAGATCCCCTTTCGTAAGCCGGCGTCCTGAGTCAGTCTGGAGGGCGGATCGCCGTGATGTCACAAACCCTCAGCATGCATGACAGCGTTATGACATCACCTGTCAGAAAGGAGGAGGTCCGTGGCCGTGATACGGTCTGTCTTTCTTAAAAAAGCAAAAAGCTTCCTGTCTCCTCCTGTTCTCGCTCGGCTCTAATCAGATATGTAGTAAAGGTGACCGGCGGGGCAAACTCCGAAAGCGGTAGTTAAAGTGTGTTAAAACCGTAACGCCGCGTGGTCGCCGCATGAATCATTCACGTCAGAGGGAGGGGGGCAAATGGTGAAACGCTGCGCCGTGTATGTGTGTGTGTGTGTGTATGATGTTTGTCTGTGATTTGTGTGTGAGTCTGTTTATTTATGTATGTATCTGCAGGAATGTGTGTGTGTGTGTGTGTGTGTGTTTGTGTGTGTGTTTGTGTGTGTGTGTGTGTGTGTGTGTGTGTGTGTGTGTGTGTGTGTGTGTGTGTGTGTGTGTGTGTGTGTGTGTGTGTGTGTGTGTGTGTGTGTGTGTGTGTGTGTGTGTGTGTTACAGAGCATCAGAGGAAAACAACAGCGGATGGTAAAACTCGTGCATGCATTTTATACGACTCTCACTTTCTGTGCATGTGTGTGTGTGTGTGTGTGTGTGTGTGTGTGTGTGGCTTAGCCTACCAGGGCAGGCTGTGTGACCAGCGACAGTGAGCCTTAACATGTGCTGACAGCTAATCAATAGTAGATAGTGTTTTTTAGCTTTTAGGGAGAGGGAGGACTATTTATAACAGTCTGCACCATCACTCTCCAAACCAAATCAGATATTTCCATGGGATGGACCAAGTGCTGCACAATCATGCTTCACAACAGTTCATGTGCCTGCGTGTGTGTAATGATGACAGCACGCATCCACGTGTCTGTCAGCTAACAAATGCTAGAAAATAGGTCATATGACATGGCATATTCCTACTTTTTTATTTTGTGTGCAATCGTCTGATTCTGAAGAGCCCTTCAATACCTAGGTAAGATAGAGGCTCTTCTTCCATGGAGATGTTAGGCTGGCGTGTTTCTACAGAAGCCCTAAATGGACAAACCAATCTGCATCCTCAACGCTCCTCTTTTAAAAAAAAAAAAAAAGGAGATGGTTATGTTTCAGCAGGTCAAGGCAATAAAATGAGGCCGATTCATTTCATTGTCATCAGGTGCGAAAAATATTATAATTCGTGATAACCTCCGTGGCCTGGGGTCAGATTTTTGCCCCGAATCCAATGGTCACATCAACTGTAACCCAGACAATATCGACATGAAATAAAGTGATGATAAAAAAAGCCTGTGAAATCAATGATCCTATTGGCTTTGTTTAGAAACAACGCTTTGGAGCCGTGAGAGAAACTGTTGATCGGTGTGCTTCAAGAAAGTGAAAGCTCTCTCTCTCTCTCTCTCCCTCTCTCCCTCTCAGTTTCTCTCGGCCAGTGCTGTGGCAGCTGTCATGTCACCTAGTTTCACTAAACAACCGGCTCTCTAACTGCCAGGCGAAGTAAGTCATGAATCCTAAATTACACTTAATTACCGCCGCTGATGGGGAATGATGTTTGCTCCTATCGCACCGCTCGCTGGTTGCTTAGCCATCCATCCAAAGAAGCGGTTCAATTAATCGATAAACCAGTAAAGCCATACAGGTTCACAGCCGAATGCTGAGAATGAGACCAGTCGGCCGGGCCGCTCCGTAAGTCAGACATTTTCCCCCACCGGGCCATTAATTCCCGGCGGAAGGGTTTCAGGTAGACATTTATTCAATTAGCCGGTAAGGCAGTAATTCAGAAGTGGCACTGCAATTGTTCTTAATCAATCAGTCAATAACCTGCTAGTGCCTTAAAATTAACTATCGAACTTGTTCCACCACACTGGTAGTATATCCTCCATATCACAATGTAAGGTGAGCACAATAGAATCAATAAGTATTTAAGGATAAAATGTTAAACTAGTTGGTTTTATTTTGAAAGTCCTGTGCCCCAGCATATAAATCTGCACCTTCACATTATTTAAAGTGACATAAGCCGTGAAGGTATTTAGCACCAGTATTCCCTTCATTATTACGATCTTAATTGAGAAATCAGTGTCAACGCAGGATTATGTGTAAACCGGCACTAAATGTTAATTAAATGAGGTTTTCCAGCCGGCCGGTCGGACAGGAACGCTGCTGCCGTCCGCCAGTAGCTGGTCAGCCAGATGTCCGGGCAAAATACCGTGCCGTCACGCAGTCGTCATCCCCGTTGTCTGCTGCCAATTAAACTGGGTCAATATTAACAAGACCAATGTTGCTGCTGCTGTGGGAGCTCCGGGGGCCCTGAAGCTGACTTCTTGTGACAGAACCTACGTTACATAAGGAAGGAAAAAAAAAAGAAGGAGACTGTGGAGCCAGCGAGGCTGGCTGCATGGATTTGTTTGTCTGTGCTTTAAGCTGCAGATTAGGCTGTTAACCAGCACGTATTAGAGGGCACAGGCAGTGACAGCGTGCATGTAGATGAAGACTATACTGGACATACTCCGGCTACCTTGGGGCTACAGTGAAGGCTCCCTCAGAACGCTGCAGAAGCTCCTGCACACACTGCGGTGCTAAGGATGAGCCGATCAGGGAAACCTTTCTCTAAATTAATAGTTATGATGTTCAAGCGTTTGCAAATGCAGGCTCTCTGTCTTTCTACAAATTCACACACACTAGGTCACAAGATTGAGCTGTGACCTATTATGGTTATTAAATTATAGCCAGTCTATAGAAATAATACTGATAATAATTACTAATATTATTGCAGTTTGCAGTAAGTGGGATAAAAGGCGTTTGACGATCATGTGTACTTTGTTATGTAGCCTACATTCACATGTTATGGCTCTGGACTTGCAGAAGTAATGATTGAACCACTCCAGATTTGTTCAGTTTTCCTGCTATAAATGAAAATATATATCAGAGGTGAATACATAAGTGTCAGAATCAATTCATGTTGCTGTGACAGAGCAAATATAGGTGGAATATGGCAAAAATCCAACATTGTGTTTTACTACAGATACAGAATTCTTTATTCACAACTTAAAACAAGACCCAAATCAAGAAAAAAGAGAAAAGAGAAAGAAGCTAAATTACCCAGAATGTAAAGTTAAATTATTGATAACAGTTCAAAGATCAATTATTTGTCTATAAACACAAATGTCTGTCATAAAATTCACACTGAGCACCATTACAGAACATTATTCTGTATGATGAAAAAGGAGAAAGGAGGAGCCAATGAACTAATCACACAAACAGCTCATATCTAAATTAAATATCAAAATTACAGTTAATTGCGGCCCTACAACTGATATTATATTACATTATTTTCTTATTGTATTGCTGATTATATATTGATGCTGTAAAGGTAAGGTGTTTTACTGCAGATAAAACTTTATTATTACTTTATTTATTGTTGTACCTGAGGTTTACTTATGCAATATATACCAACGCTGCCCAAGTATCAGATATTTTCTTTGGATTTAAACAGGTTGATGCATAAGTGCATCTGTTTGTTTGATTATGTCTTAATTCATGTTTTATCATGTCAATGTTATCACTACATCAAATGCAATTCTGAAATCTTTCCTTCTTTTTCTTTTGAAAGAAAAGAGCCTATTGGTGGTGGTACCTGGGTAAATGTAACTTAGACAAAGCTTTTAATCTGCAGTGGCCTAAAGGTTAGTGTAGCATTTCATTCTGACTTCATTTTTTTTCAAATGAACTTGATGCTAATCAACCTGGTGTTCACCCTGAGTAAGTCTTTACAGTTGTGTTGTAAAAGGCCAATCACTGTAGACAAAATCACCCTTTTTCTTTATTATTATCAGAAACAAGGAGTGCACCCCCACAGCTGCACAAAGCTGCAACCTTCAACCTTTAATGACAGTGATCTGCTAAGCCAGCTGTGGTCAACCTCTGAACGACTGACTGCCTCATTAAATTCTATCGCTGTTAAATCCTGCACATTCGTCATTTTGTTACTCGTGTTGTTAGACACTTACTGATAGCAGAAAATGAGGAATAGATGAACGCTTTTGACAAAGGAGGATTCTTACCACTGCATCTCTAGATGATTTTTGAAGTGATTTGATTGTGTTGGGTGTAGTCCAGAAATCGATAGGAGATATGAAGAGATATAATCATTCTAATAATTCTAAGCACAACTGCATATGACACTAGATTAAAGCATGGAGTAGGATTTGACGCTATGGTTTATTCTACCGTAAGTGACAAATGTTTAAACGCAGGTGTATTTCCCAGCAAAAGCAACTGTAATTATTGCTGAGACAAGATGATCTCAAAATAGAGCCTTTAAGAGACCAAGTGAGACTCCATGCATCTACTGTATGTGTGCAGAGGCCACCCGGAGGCCAGACTGCCACCTCAGTATTTACCACCACTAGAGGGACTGTCACATGTAAAATTCATGACAGGCTGACACATAGTGTGTGTGTTTTTTTTAATCTCTTGACTGTGTCTCTCTTAACTATACGATTCTATAAGAAATCCTTTAGAGGTTAACCATATACTTGAGAAATCATTAATAGTTAATGGTCTGAAAGTCTTGCATTTTACAGTATGCATTCACCAGTATGCATAACCAGTTTTAAGTCCCCCTTTAAATAGAAAACATATTTAAAAAAAAACTATAAGGAAGTGTACATGACACAATGACACATATTCTTAGAAAATGGTCCTAATCTGTCTGAAACTTCCTGGCAAAAAAAGACAGTCTGAGAGAAAATAAAAACACAAAAAAGAAGAAGTTGACCATTTCAGTTATCTGCCCTTGTGTAATGGACAGTTGACCATGGGTGCCTCTGTGTACACTGATTAAAAAATACTTCAGAATCAGCTTGAGTAATAATTAATTGTTTGGTTTGCTCAGGAGGTTGAACCACATAAACTTAGAGGAGGTGGCCGCATTCGTACAAAATGCACACAAATAAAGTTGGACTAATTAAAAAAATGACCTTAACAATTCAGAGACATGAACACTCCAGCCTGGCTCTACTTGGTTTAACTCTGCGTTACTGTGGTCAGGCCTCCACAGTAGTTGATTTTCACTCCTCCCTTTTTGTGGCAGATTTTTTTCTTCCTGACCCTAAGACACCTTTATACAAGATCAAGTTTTTTAACTTAAGTCATTCTGTCATCGGAAAAACAGCCACTCCCTCCACAAAGTTCTGAACTTGCTGCTGAGCTGTCGGCTGAACAATTCCCCAATTACGATTATCTGTCAGCCCTAAGACCATCTCGGAGCATCCCATCACAGCACCCCCCCTGGTGCTGTAACCGGCAGTATCCTGTACATCTCAACCGCATCAGAAACAGGAATCTAAAGAACTTGTATGTTGTCACAGCCAGTGTTCTGTCACCGCTGCTGTTGTTTGGACAACAGGGACACGTTGAAGTACACACCGATGTGAGGAAAATCAGGCGTGACAGTTCGGACGGAGAGCGAGAAGAGCAGAAAATAAACAGAATGACAGAAAAAAAAAAAAGGAAAATCAGGGGGGGTACATTCATTAGCGGAAGGGAGATGTTTTCCTTCTGGTCTGGGATGTAAAACATGGCGGTAAAGTGGCTGCAAAAGGCCGAGACCTGTGAGGGAATCTCAGGCTCATCCCCTGGTCTGTGATGAGGATGCTGCTGTGGTGGAAACAGAGTTACTAAACACTTGTGTATTCAAGCAAATTCAGAGCTGCACACAAGTGTTTTTCTGAATATGTCACTGATGCTTTTTGCATGGTGGATATCTCAGAAAGTGAATTGTAGATATCTTAAATGACAATGATCATACACTTAAAACAAATACTGTACCATGAAACTGAATATAACGTCAGTTGCTGCTACATCTGCAGGCACGTGCAGTGGTTGCTGGGAGATATCACCTAAGCCTGAGGGTACATTGTATATTCTGCTTCCACTAAATGAATCTCAACACAGATCTCTGAAGGAGTAGAACAGTGGAGACACAACTCCACACGTCCGTGGCGGTGAGGGGACTACGAGGGCCTATCACTTCAGGGGGGAGCCAATCAGCAATCAGATAAGAACCTGAGTGATCCCGTCATGGCGTGCGCATCTGCTGACCCCCGTGTCTCTGTATGTCGCCACTCAGAATGATGTGCCTCCACAAATAAATAGTGCCAAACATTGATTACCAGTAGCACCCACTTTTCATCACTCCCAGGCACTGCAAATACGATACGGGTACGCTCTGTCAAGAGCCAAACTTCGAACAAAAGAAGCTGATGAAGTCTCTTGACCATTTCAGTTATCTGCCCTTGTGTAATGGACAGTAGTTTAATCAGAAAAGATGGACGGCGTTAGGCTCATGCAGATTCAGATGTGAACCCTTTTGTAATTTGACTTTTCTCATTACTGAGTCTTAATGACTCTTTGGGGCCATAGATAAGTTGGAGGCAGACAAATTGTGATTTATTGTGCCTATTCTAACTTTGAACCTGCAGCCTTCGGATTTCTATTTGAATCCCTCCCGGCAGTCATTCCGAGGGCCCCTACACCGTTTACAGAGCCGTCTCCTCTGATTTTAGCCAGGCGAGGTTGTAATGGAAAGTGACACTATCTCTCCGGCACGCATCTTCGCCGCGGGGCTTTTTATTTTTTTAAAGCCGCGGCTGTCGCACCCAAACGAAAAGTCCCGTGATCAAAAATGTCTGATTATTTCCACATGTATGCAGGAAGCAACGTGATCTCCCGGCGTACTCCTGCCTTCGCCATGATGCCAGGTTCCTACGACTGGTAGCGGTGTAACTACAGTTTTTAAGTTTTTTAAGGATTTGACAGTGACTTTGTGTTTGCACGTCCCAGCCAGGGACATTGCAAGTTGCCAGACAGTGTACGGTCGACACAGCAAGGCTTCTGGGTAAAAATAGCAGAGTCTGCAAGTCCTATGGAACCTTCAGAACAGAGTAAAGTAGAAGCAGAGTGAATGGAGAAGTGCAAAAAACAGAGTCGATATTGGTAATGCATCTGCTTAAAAGGATTTACATGGCATCAAACCCGTAAGGAAATTCTTTTTTTCCTTTGTTGGATAACTCTAATGTTACTTGTCTTTATTATATGATGTGACGATTAGTTGATTTGTCACTTTACAATAAAAACTCATACAGACTTCTTATGTTGCACCTAAGATTTTGAGACTCTTTTAGTGTGATCTGTGCATGCACAGCACTATAATATCACTACTGACACCAGCTCAACCAGGAGAGACAGACGATTGAATGTGTCACACAAATGATGATTATTAAACTGTGTATTTATTAGATATTCGCCGCTACGACTCTAGCTGCAGATTTTTGTGATCGAATGGCGTCTCATATCTGAGCAGCAGCATCGAGATAAATTCCCCATTAGAGTCTAGACACTGGTGGCGGCGGCCGATGACTCAGCTGAGACAGATGCAGCTGAAGAAAGATGAAGCTGAGGAACTCATGGAACTGTGAAGGCTGGGTGGTGACGGCGAGGTGGAAGGGAGCACGCACGAGCACCAGAGCACCGCCGAGGCGTGCAGAAAGAGAAGAGGAGCCTTTTAAAAAGACAACAGCGAGGTGATAGACTGACAAGGAGGGTACGCATTGCAAGAACTGAAATCTTAAAAACTTAATATATCTTGAATTTGGTTCAATTAATCCAATATTAAGCAGCAATATCTTACTCCACTGGCCGATCATTTTCTTACTGGATTTCTTATTTATTTGGTCTTGTTTTAAGAAAACAAGACAAACAGTTTCTTAAAAAAAGAAGATCAAATTGACTAAAAATATATATGCTTGATTATCTGGCAGTAGAATAAGAAAATTCTAATCAATACTGGAATAATTGTACCAAAAACAAGATATTTTGATAAGATTTCAGTTTTTGCAGGGTGTCACTGTTGGATAGACGTGACTAGCAAACGTGTATAAGAGAGTATGTGTGAGGAATAAGAATGTAGGAAGAGAATTAAACTTAAAGCCTAGGTGTAAACATTCCTGCTTTAACTTTCACACACATGCGTTATCGAATATGTCTATTGCAATAGACAGACATTGCAGTTCGGCCTGGTCCTCTAATTTGCTTAGTCCGGGGGTCTTTTGTTGTCATGGTTACAATAGTACCTGCATGGTTAAAATTCTGGGCATGTTTTTTTTTCTGTTTTTTTTTTTTTTTTTAAACTGTTAATTAAACATATTTGCTCGGGAGCTATTTTCTCCCAGGCCAGATATCATCTCACAGGGCTACAAACACAAACCATCATCCCATTCATTTGGAGAATCTAAAAAGCAATCAAGCAAGGGTCAAAGATAAAAAACGATTTGATCAGGGAAGGTGATGGAAAGGGAAGGCGAGAGTAAGCTAGACGGAGGAAATGGACGATGTTTGTGTTGTTGAATTGTTACCGTTTTCCAAAGGAGATGAGTTTTCAGCTCGAGATATGTGGGGACATTAGGAGGTGATTCTCAGCCGAGGCAGAATGGAGAGACAGATTGTCTGCCCTTGCATGATGAAAGGCCCCGAAGAAAGGACGGAAACAGACACACAAAAAAGATTTGAAGTTGTGTAACATTTTACCCTCGTAGCGTTCTATGTCCTTATGCTCAACTTAACGGCCACCCTGGGCTAAACTCCACCGAATGCCCAACCTGTTTTGAAAGAACCTCTCCTGAAATTGTATTGTCAACAAACATGTTCCAGTTGATTGATCCAACATCCTACTGTGACTGTTTCTTATTTTCTCTGACTGGTTCCCTTTGAATTGGGTGAGCACATGCTTTTATTGGGTGGACACTTCATTCATTTATGTCATGAATAGTGAAACATGCAGGTTTTGAAAATCAAACATGTTTCAGGATGGTCCCATCAGGCAACATTGGCATCTACATGTAGACTCTGATAAAGAGAGGCTGAATCAATGAGTAGGTGTGTGTTAAACAGTTTTGATGCGTGGAGGCGAATAATCACCCAACGGGAAGTTGATTAACATGGTAATGCCATGTTCATTTGCCAATGCCATAACAATAATATCCTTTATTTGTGATTTCAGTGTTGCTCATGGCTCCAGATGGTAGAACAGAACCTTGGCTTTCTGTTAGTTCCTTTCTGTTCTTCTCCGTTTCTTTTTTCCTCTGCCGGGTCCCATTCGTACAAAACGCCGCAAACTCCTGATAAGACAAGAAACAACCACTTCAATGTTCCATAGCAACAGCTTCTATCCACTACACTGACCAGACACAGTTAGACTTCACAAATGTACAAATTCAATAGAACTAGTGCAGTGCCTGTAGGCAGAATGTATTCCTATAGAAAAAAAATGAGAGTTTGACTGTAATGTCTTAATGATAAATTGTACATTGGGTAAGACATGGACAACTATTGTAATAAGGAGAGACATGCAGGGCGACACGGTGGAGCAGTGGGTAGCACTGTTGCCTCACAGCAAGAAGGTCGCAGGTTCAAGACCGCCTTGGGGCCTGGGTCTGGGACCTTTCTGTGTGGAGTTTGCATGTTCTCCCCGTGTCTGCGTGGGTTTTCACCGGGTACTCCGGCTTCCTCCCACAATACAAAACATGCTCAGGTTAATTGGCAAATCTAAATTGCCCATAGGTGTGAGTGTGTGTGTGAATGGTGTGTGAATGGTGTGTGTGCCCCACGATTGGCTGGCGACCATCTGGGGTGTATCCCCCTGCCTCTCGCCATAAAATGCGCTGGGATAGGCTCCAGCAGACCCCTGCGACCCCGAAAGGGAATAAGCGGGATAGAAAATGGATGGATGGATGGAGAGACATGCAAATATTACAACATTAGACATCAGACATACTTTAGTTGCGTTGCCTGCGCGATTAGTGAAAACAGAGCTCTGAATTGTAAAGAGAGCGCTGGGAAGCAACATGAGGAGGAAGGCCATGATTGCTTTAACCTATAACAAAGGGCTGCTGCAGGATAGTGCTGTGATATGTAAGTCTATACGATTTTAATTTTTTTTTTTTTTTTTAAGCCATACAGGAGATAACAGGGGTCGGCGTCTAAAAAAAAAAAAAAAAATCTATATGGCAAGCTATCCCTACACCATCACTGTGCATCAAGATTTTTTTTTACTTTTAATAATAATAATGATGTTTACAAAAAAAATACACACCATCATACCATGCACAGGTTATAAAAAGCTGAAGCTGATCTGACAAACAGTCAGAGCAGATAGCAAATTTCTATTTTAAAAGCGTTCAATTTCTAAGTAATGATAAGGAACACATTTCATAATATATAACACCCTTTCAGCTCCGTGTGCTATTTTAAAACAAGCTCCATCTGGGGACAAGAGGTGAAATGCACTGCTGAAACTACTGTACAGCGGATGATGAAAAGACCACTCTGCCTGGGGAAGTCACCTCGCAGGCACGTGTGATGTATGAATGAAGACTACAGGTCACCCGATGCCGGCGAGCACCATCCCTCTGATTTCTGAAGCATATTTCTCCACTCCAAGATCCTGGAGTAGATGTGGAGCAGGCAAATGTGTGGAGCCAGAGGGAGGGGAGAGAGAGCGGCGTGTGAGGGATAATTATAACGTTAATTACAGTAACAAGCAGAGAAACAAGGATGAAAAATGAGAGGGAGAAGGTAAAAAAAAAAGAAAAAAAGTGAGCTCCCCAATGCTTTCAAGGACAAAGTGTGTGAAATCAACCACATGGAGCGAGGGACAGTGCACAGCCTGCTTTAAAGGTACAGTGTACTCTGACTCTGACATGGCAGAAATAAATATAATATTCTCATATCTCAATATTTAGTTAGAATACATCAGAGAGGAATTGTGTTTTAATTGTGAAACCTGCTATGTTGTATTTCTACAGTAGTCCAAAATGACAAAGCAAGTGGAAAGTGTTGCATGAATATTTAGCATAACATTCAACAATGGACACAGACCGTGACTGTGAGTCTGAGTCTAGGCCAGTTTTTGATAACTCAGCCTGTGTGTATGGCCTTTACTTTTCGTGCATTGATAAAACACTGTAACATAGCTGATATATAGCAGATAAAGCCTTTACCTCAACATATATCAGGCTACATTAGTTGTGCATGCTGGCTTGTGTAAATCACTTTGAGGTTTTAAGGTTGAACAGAATGTTGAGTTGATTAAAAATTCAAAGAGATAGCACAAGTAAATGAGTTAGATTGAAAAGAATAGATTTATAAATATATCATCTGTTAACGGTAAATTAGTGCATAATTTGTCTTTTTTAATTAAGAGTATGCACAGTATTGCAGAGCACAAACACAATATCGACACCAGTCTTTTCAATACACATATATTGCTTGTGTAGTGTCTATATTCTATGGCACATCATTTAAAGTAAAATGAAAAGTAAGTACATTTACTGTAAGATTCTTGTTGGTACTTCCACTTTTACTTGAATGAATATTATAGTATAATAAACATGGTATTGGTGTTTTTTCTAATGTACTGAACTCAATACTACCAAATTGCACACTGTACCTTTAAGGTACAACATTTTGTCTAGTTGATGTTGTTGTTTTTTTTTTTTTTTTCAAGAATGTGAAAAATGAGATCAGATGAGCTTCTAATGACATGAACTCCAGCAAGGGACAAAGGTGTGTAGATAATAAGGGGTTGCCATTTTCATGCGGTGCACTGGGTTAGATTAGATATTTAATGGCCACACGGCCAGGCTGGTGGAATTTATCTTCAGTACGTTATACGTCATATTAACTGGGTTGTGTTCATTAACATTAATGCACAGGATTTCATGGCTGTAATTGGCAGAGACTAAAGTTGCAAAGGGGGTGGAAAATTTACCAGGTAAATTTCCAGAAACTTGTCATAGAAAGTTAAGATAGGGAATATGAAAATATTTAATATTTAAGACCTAAATTACTATTTATAGCTATTGTAAACACCATTGGCTACTGTTTTTGCTCACCTTGAGACAGTCTAAAGAAAGTCCAACATATGGCTTTGACCTCTGACCTTGCACACCCAGCTTCTATTCTTACAAGACAGGAATAGACAACACTTGACAATCCAAACCTGGATTATTTATTAACCCAAGTGGCCAGACATTCTTCATGGTATCATGAGTGTATTTGCTCTCATGCATCACCTTGTTTGAAGGTTACTTATTACATTCAAATACACGCTGTTACTCCAAACGGGTAAAGTTCTTTAGATTACATTAATTTTAAGCAAATTAAGAGGTGGAAAATACACTACACCAACGCCTCTGCCTCATTACACATACTGTACATTTATAGACAAGTCCACAATCCTCCACTCCAGCACTCGTGGGTGACATTAGCAACAAGGATCCTTCTTTTTTTCTCCTTGGCTTCACAAAGTTAATTCTGTTGTCTTCATTATGCCTCTTTTGGCTTTATTTGGTGAAAATGTCTCTTTAGTTTTTCATCACCATGGAAACAATTATGCAATGCTTCCATCAGAGTTGATGTGAAGAGCCATCCGAGTTTCAGTTTGCCTCGGCCCCCTCTTTTTTTTTTTTTTTTTAATTAAATCATTCTTCCCGCCTCTCGTATACAGTATATGTTTTGTGTCCATCTCTATCCTTTAGTAGCTCTCTTGCCTTATCACCAGGTTGTATTTGTATATTCCTTTGCAGAGATCCCCTATTATTAGAATTTACACTCTTGGGTCGCAATCATGCATCATTTGATAAGTGCAGGATCTACTAGGCTCTTCTGTGCAGCCCCCCCTCTCTCTCTCTCTGATTCAGGTGACCCTTCTCTCCCGCACACCTGCTAAATTTTGGGTCCGATACTGCTGGAGTATTGTTTTGCAGAGCGAACCTGGCCATGTGTTGTGAATCACCTGGGGCTTCTGCTTATTCACAAAAAGTCGAGAGACTCATTATCTAGGCAGCGCGAGTCGGCTTCACCCCGATGAACCTATGTTTATTGGAGTTTAATTTATAGCTTCTGACAGCAGATGTTGCTTTGTTATCAGCGTGGCACCATCGCCGTCTGAAATTAGAAATAGCATTATAACTTGCACATACTCAACAAAAGACCCACGACAGCTCTCTGTATGATTATCTGGTGAAAAACGGAGCATCTCCAATGATTTTCCCGTAATTGTTGCAGTAATGGCTGATGATGGGAGCATTATCCTTATCGTGAACAGCAGGGCAGCCAGTTGTGTGAGAGATGGGTATTGAAGCAGAGTACTTATTGATCCTGATGCAGCTTTGACATCTCAGATCAGCAAAAGTAAGTTCATCTTTCATTGTTAAGTGTGTTTCAGGCAGTAATACATTTACTGTAACATATATCAACACGTGAGATGCCTGTATTGATTGGCAGCAGGTTTGAACTCGCCGCTCATGGCCGCAGACGGCACCCGTGTGTGTGTGTGTGTGTGTGTGTGTGTGTGTGTGTGTGTCTCTCAGACACAGTGACACACGACGCCTCCGGCATTTTGGATTCTAATTTAAAGGTCTACGACAAAAAAAGAACCCACTTTATTATGTTTGTATCTAAAGAAGGAGCTTTCGTCCCTCCTTTTTTTTCCCGAACAACAGATGTGTGTTAATTTCTTCACAGTCTATGGTTATGGGCGTTGATTTAGTCTGATTTAGTCATGAAAAAAAAATAATATATATATATATATATATAGTTGATAAACACCATCTTGTCTGATGGAATTAACACCAGCTGGAGCCTCCTTAACTAAAACACTGAGAACAGAAAGCACACAGAAACTTTGACAAAGCCCCACCAGACTCTTTGTGTTTACCGGTGCAGACGCAGAGTGTGTGACAGCAGCCGGTTATCTCCGACCACCAGCTCTACATCGCTATTCATGCACACTGAGTGTTGGCCGGTCGGTGACCCTTGACCTCCGGCGTCACGCACTACGGCCGCAAAGTAATGCTCCCTACAGTCCTTGCCCTGTGCAGTCCTTGCATTTTAAAAAAAAAAAAAAAAAACTATCCTGGGAGAGCTAGCAGCCCACAGAGGCTGATAAAGGGCAGAGCGCTCATTTGGATGCTAAGTGGCTTCCTTATCGCTGCTGCAGGACACTCGTCTGATGTCTGGGATCCTGCGAAGAAGAGGTGGTCCAGTTTATTGTCTGTGAACACTAAACAATACTGAGATGCTTTTCATTCCATTAATAGCATTAGTGCAATAATAACACAGTGTGAACTATGACACTGTCAAAAAATATCATTTATTTTATTTCAAAACAAGCAACAATAAGCGTAACCTAAATGGAGCAGTGGTTTTGAATAGTGGCTATTGCAGAAACTGTGATACATGCGTTAATAATGGACCTTACACATTATGCTTTTATCTTTATCTCGGCCTCTTTATAATGTGCACTTTTGTTCCCTAGAGTTTTAAGGTACAAATGGTTTTTGATCTGACAGCTGATCTCGCCATGGCTGCATGAAACATATGACCGTAGGTTTTACCGCGCGCACACAAACGCATCATAAATCAGACTGACAGCTTATAAATCTTTTTACACGGTGCTTTGTAGCCCGAAGACAGCCCACAGACATACACAATCACATGATTATGTTCACTCGTGCTACGGCAGACTCAGTATGTAGGCTACAACATGTTTCACTGGAGTTCCAAGGCCCGCAAACACACGTTCCTTATTCTTTCAAAATTAATTAGCTGGTCGCTTCGCTTTAACTTTTGTTGAGAGCAGATTTATGTTATTGCGGGTAATAACCATGCTTGCTGTTGGACAAGTTAGCAAGACAGATAGCTCAATGAACGGAGCCAGAAGGAAAAAAAACAGGCAAATGAACAAAATAAACAGCCTCACCACCATATATATCTGTCACACCTATGAAAAGAAAAATCAGCAAATATATAAAAAGACCAGATAAGCATGTAATGCTTTCATCAATAAGCAATATATAATCAACATCTCATTTGCACTTTTCTACCCTCTGCGGGGTAAATCTATAACTCAAGAAGAGATTAAAGAATAGAATAAAAAACAAATGCACCTGGCAAGTTTAATTTTATTTCTAGCCCCCGTGTGTATTTCAGAGGCTCTCTTTATCTTCTTGACTGCTTGCCTGAGTAGGTATGTGTGTGTGTGTGTGTGTGTGTGTGTGTGTGTGTGTGTGTGTGTGTGTGTGTGTGTGTGTGCGCGCACATGTGTGCCTGTCTATATGGAGCAGAGGAAATACAGATCATTCATCATCCCTGTTACTTGTTCCCCTAATGAAGGTAACCCTGGCTACACCTCAGGGACAAGAGCCGGGGTCAGAGGTCGCACCTCAAAAGTCAGGGGTCGCAACACTGAGAAGTCATTTCTAAAAAGGACTAGCCTGAATTCATTTTAATCATTTGTAAAAGCCTTCTATATGATTGTATGCAATATGAATGTTCATGCCTTTGAGGTGATGACTGTGATCGTGTTTTGTAACTAGCGTTTTTTTTGTAATCCTGGCGTCATTGCAAGGGAACGCTCGCTCCCAACTGGCCCTGCCGGAAAAAAATAAAGGTCATCTATACGTGCCGCACATGTAGCATTCTACATTCTTAAGTCTCAGCAGAATACCACTAACCGTCTACAGCTGTGCTACACTGTGTTTTAATCATGTTTAGTGTTTAAGGTAAAAGCTGCGAGATTCTCATGTTTTTTTTTTCCTCAGAGCATATGAAATATCAAAAGCTTTTTGATTCATTTTCTAAAATTAAGTAAAGCTGACCAGTAGACATGAGCTTAATGCTCTGCTGCACAAACATCCCATCTATTACATTCAGTGAAATGAAACAGCAGTAAAAGTATTTTCAAGTATTTATCATAAATTATTCCACAAACAAATTTGTATTTTTATTTTAACAGTTTTAATTTGTATTTAATTTGCATCTCTCATTGAGGCCCCTCCTTTTGCTTCTTTCAATTTATCCCCTCTCTCCATTGTCTCTCCTGCTCTACTTACACAATCAAGTCCTTGATCTTTCTGTCTCCTCTAGGTATCCTTCACTAACCCCCCTTAATTCATTTTATTTTATGATGTGAATTATGAACTCCTATCTCCTAAAACTCACATGTTGAGTATCTATAGAACCGCACCATCCTTCATGAAGGACTTATTTGATCTGACATCGTGGAGGACTATTTTGGTTTACGACCTTGCTATAAAACCATGTAGGTGACTCATAATTAGTGCTCCTTGGCCCCGACACACAGGGGGTTGGGTGTTACACTACGAAGTCCATCCATCCACGATCCAGAGTGTTGATCTTGTGCTGGGATGCAGGGAGCTGGAGCCCAGCCCAGTTGACATTGAGTTAAAGGCAGAGCGCATCTTGGGTTGGTCGCCAGACTTTCACAAGGCTGTTCTGAATAACCGGCAGACAGACATTCACGTGTCACAGATAATTTATGCTCTGTTTCCACTATGCTGTGCGGTACGGGATGGAATGGTGCACTTATTTTATTTTCATTACCACGGGCCTGTACCGGTCCCAGGGTACCCGTTACCGTTTTAAGCCTCATTTCCATTGTCAGTACCGTACAGTGCAGTATGGATCAGTACGGTATAGTTAGTTAGTATAAGACGGCTTTGCTTTTCCACTGTGTAAGGGGGCCTCTTATGGAAGCATTTCAATCTTGTGAGCTTTTTCAGGGAGAAGTTTAAAATGCTTTGGCTGGACAAACCTTTCATGAATTAGTTTTAAAAAAAAAATACAATTTGTATGGCTAACATGAACACCTAATGTGGCAATGCCCTCCTGGTCCTATCTAAACTTATGTGTAGTATGCAAAAGACACCAAGTCAACCTTATTCAGATGCAACTGAATAACTTGTCTGTTATTGCAAAATTTAAGGGAATGAATGTTGTTATATATACAAAGCAATATCTGTTAGGCCTTTTCTTTTTTCTTATGTGAATGGTTCTGTTTGCTAGGAACTCCAACAATCAAAGGGTAACTAAAATGGTAAAAGGGAACATTGGACAGGTACAGTTCCATAGTAATGGAAGCTCTAAAATAAGTATACTGTCCCGTTCTGTGCCACATAGTGGAAATGTGGCTTTAATAACCCTATTAGTTGGGGTACCTATTGCACAAAGGACTAATACCCTAGGGTAGGAGCCCCTGTGTAAGGGTAAGGCCCCTTTTACACATTGGAAAAGCAAAGCTGTCCATTACTGACCCGAACCGTAGTAGTACCGATCTGTACTGTACTGCACCATGCTGATAGTGAAAACAAGGTTTTAAAGTCAGCATGTCACCTAACCTGCAGATTTTTGGACATCAGAAACCTAAAAATACACTGACCAGAAAAGGCTTGGGTGAGAAATATGTGCTTGTCTGTTAAAACACAGCTCTCTCCTCTCTCCCCCTCTCTCTCTCGCTTTCTATCTTCTGTGTGTTTGTAAGTACCCATATTTTTCACATGTTGCAAGACAAATAAGCTGCAGCTTGCACAGTATAACGAACCAAGTCCTTCCCCTGTCCCCCTTCTAATGAGCACTATGGCAGACCACAGTATAAATTACACAAAAAATTCTATAATAAACACACACAGACACACATATATAAGTTTGTGTGTGTGTGTGTGTGTGTGTGTGTGTGTGTGTGTGTGTGTGTGTGTGTGTGTGTGTGTTATGCATTTCCCTCATGATTGTGTCCAAGAGGTCAAGCAGACTCAGCCATGTCAATCTCATGCATTTTTCAGAGCTACATCAGGTCTTGCCTGCACAATGTTTTTCTGCAGCCATGAGTCTTAAAATGGGAAATGCTGAATGCTAAAAAAAATGTCAAGTTTCATTTAATGACTAAACCTAAGAGGTGCTCAAATTTTGTTGACTACAGAAAATTGACCCAGAACATTTTCAGAACAACCAACGAAACTAATTTCACCTCAAAGAAATTGGGCCAAGGCTATTGGAGCAACGTGAAAATGCGGTGGCAATTCAATTCTCTAAAACGCTCCTTGCCTGGAGACATTACTCCTAATGGGATAGTTAGTAATAAAGCTAATATATTGAGGAAAAAAGAAACGATGTATGTTGTGAGCTTTGGTTGACTATAGGGTAGGTCAATAGAAATGGGTGAAACCACCCAGCCATGTCATCCCCATCCTTCCCTTGACCTACTTCTTGCTTCTGAGCACCATCTCCCAACGAGGAGCTCGCCGGTATAATGAGAAAGGTTACAAACCAGGATGTCGTCTGTGACACATGACAAATTGATTGCATGCACGTCTGCTTAAAAATAGCGTTGAATGGAACGGTAAAGAGCATATGGAATTAATTCCTCTGGGACTCGCTGGACCTCTCATGCTTCTCCCATCTGTTGTCTGTGGTACATGCCAGCAACATGCTGCGGCGTTCACCAAAAGGCCATCGCAGTTCCTGCATATTAGGGAGGGAATGAAAACATGCTTTGGTAAAATTTCATCCTTGCACCAATAGGAGATGTGCCGGCGTACCTCAGTGCGAGAGAAAAATCGGCAAGATCGACCGGGGAACTGTGAGAGAAAAGACTGCACGAAGGCAGAGATACTCGGTCTAAGAACATCTAAGCAGGGGTTTAATTTCCCAGTGGGGCTGCTGGCATTTTGTGGGCCCCGGTATACCCCTTTGAGCTGAAAAGAATTCCGTCTGACCAAATGGACCAAATGGAAGAGAAAATGTGACGCACAGACTGAATAAGACCACATGTGTGCTTGCCTGTGTACGCGTGTCACTGAAACAAACCCCCGAATTGTAATTCAACTCATGAAAACGTGGTATGGAAAGGAACCAACTCAGTTAGCTTGTCGCCATGGATAAAAGCGTCTGCTAAATGAAATTCTAATTTGTAATTGTAAATTTTCCTAATTACCATAATGCTCTGATTAAAAACTCTAAGAGGCATTCCACACGGAGAGATGCTCCGTGATTAGTTTTCCTCAGCGCCTTAACGTCTGAGAGGCAAACATACAACATATAAATTGCCTCCAAAACAGGACTACTGTTTCCTGCTTGATAGAATTAATAAAAGGTTTGCCATTGGATGCTACTGCTGTCTTCCTGAGTTACAATATTGATGAAGTTTTATAAAAGCAGCAACCACTGTCAGTACCATTTCTTAAGAAATGAAAGAAATCGTGTTATATTATTATTTTTTTTCTTAATTTTTGTGCTTGCAGGTGAGGCGAAGTGAAGGGCCAAGTACAGAAGATTCTTTCAATAAGTACGTGAATGAAAAATAGCAAAACAGGTTTATCTATCAACAGAATCACGAAATTACAGTTTTGACAGCCACTGCATCTGAGTTTTTCACCTTCAACTCGTGGGAAAAAAAAAGCTCATGGCAAGAACTCAAGAGAAAATCATATCATTTCAGTCAACAAATATCTCAGTAATAGGATGCGATCATGAAGGTTCCATATAGTGCAAATAGCCCGAATGTTTCATCTCAAGGTACAAAAATTGTCCATTTCATCAAAACAAAAACAGAGAATGCACCAGCCTAGATTTATAGACTTTTCTGTTTCACAGCTTGTTTGAACCTCCTTCATTTTGTGATGTCAGTGGTTGATCAGTAGAAACGTGCGTTTGGTGCTTGTTGGAACAGAAGCCTGCACCCACCCCGGCCCCCCAGGACCAGGATTCCCCACGCCTGTAGTAGAGGTTCCCAGCACAGCCCACATCCCCCCACTCTTACACCCACCTTTTTCAGTCCTTCAAGTGAAACTCAGAAGAGAAGGATGTGAATATGAATGAGACACACCAAAAATGACCTGTCTGGGAGGCTTGAGAGAGCTCTGTGAAACTATATTGAGCACTTTCATTTGCAAATATATCACATTAGGGGTATCCAAACTTCAAATAAAGGCCAGACCATGCATGATAAAACAAACACTCTGTTTATTTCTCTGTTTCAATGTATTTATACTACTAATCGTGAGGGATCAATAAAGGATGACTGTTCAAATAAGCTTTTGACGAGCCATTCAAATATTTGTATTCAGCTATCAATTTTTTTTCTTGCTTTCGGAAATCACTCGTTGAAGGGTCTGCCGGTGAGGCGGTGATGGTTATGCTTGATCTGCCAGGTTCAGTGACAGATTCGGCTATGATTGTATGACCTTGAAGGATCAGTCAGTATCCACCAGACGATTGGTTTATTGATCTTGGGAATGACACTTATTTATTCTCTTAGTCTTTATCATTAGATTAGCAGTTTGAAGCATGTGTGGCTAAGGTAATGTAAAGTAACCAAAGCTGTCAAATAAATGTTGTGTAGTAGAAAGAATGATATTTCTCGGAAGTGGAATTAAAGCATCAAATTAATGTACTCAAGTACAGAAATATTTTAATATATCTCATTTCATTAACTTACCAGTTTCTTATTATATACTGTATGCATATTGTATATTGTTTATTGAGGTCAATATATTGAGGCTTATACTGTTAAATTCAGGGAAATATATTTCAACTGTGATACTGTGGCCACCACTTGCAACACATAAATCTGGAATACCTTCTGTGGAAAAAATAGGTCACAGGAGCCTGCTGACAGAGCTCAGGGGGATAATAACTGATATTTCAGCTGATTTGCATGGACTGATGTTAAAAATGATTAGTTCAGGACAGGTCACAAGAGGAAAACATGTTTGGTTTAATTTATTTAGTAGCTGATTACGTGTGTTTCTTTTGACAAGAAGCACTCTCGCTGCTGAGCTCCAAGGTCCTCACCACAACAGGGTTCAACCTATTCCTTTATATTCAATTCAAACACAAATAGATTCATAATCATCCAAACCAGTTTGTACCATGTGGGATTGAAAAATATAATGTCTTTGTTATGATTATTATTATTTGTTTCATGTCATTGGGTGTTGACCCCCTCTTGCTTAATAATATCCATGCATGAGCATGTAACATATTAATGGACCAATGTGCAATCTCACTAATAGACAAATGCTACACGCTGGTCCTTTAAGGGTACATTATATCAAAGTAGGTTAAGTCTTGTACGTGCACCAAATGTATCGCCAGTGCCACATGAAAAATATATGCATTGAAATGCATTTGCATCAACCTTAATGGGAAGCCGATGAAATGTAATTTACTATGCATGTAAGTTATTTCTATCAGCCTCTGAGTGTGTATGTGTGTGTGTGTGTGTGTGTGTGTGTGTGTGTGTGTGTGTGTGTGTGTTATTTCCAAGTGCCCTTCTGTGATAAGGAAGACTATTACTACCATTATACAATAATGTTTCGCAACAGCGGCCCATACCTTTACACCTAAAGTAATACAAAACGCAGAGGGTGGTGAAGGGTTGTAATCATTTCTGAGTGTGTGTGTGTGTGTGTGTGTGTGTGTGTGTCTGTACAGACAGGAAATAAGAGAGGAAATGAAGCACATTGAGTGTAGATATGGAACAGTTTAAAGCCTCAGACATCATACACACCTCTAGTTGATGTTAGAAAGAAACTTCTGATCCACACTGTCATTCTCATCAAATACGACTCACATTGCTTATTGTTTGCAAACTTGTTCACAAGAGGTAATAACTAAATACTTTGACCCTAAATAAAGGAAATCATGTTGGAATATAAAATGATGTAATCTGTGTATTTGAGAAGCATGCACGTACATACAGCACACTGGTTCTTTGATCATTGATCCAGTTCATATGGATAATTTATAATGTACTGGAACCTTAACTTTAGTGTGGTGTGGTTTTTACCCCAAGGGTTTATTAAGCCCTGGATGAACATACAGATCTCTCAAATTCAGTATCCCACTTCAAAACAGCAACTTCTCCAAAAGCAAAGTCAGCCTATTAATCTAACTACATATACATATGTATCAAGGAATCTCTAGGAATCTCTGTCTGTATGAATACATGTTTTAAAATGCTTCTAATATCAATTCCATGTTCACTGTAAAGCATCTTAAGCTGCACTTCTGTATGAAATGTGCAATAGAAAAAAGTGATAATATATATTATTAATAATTAACATGTTGTTACTATATTATTATTAATAAACTAACAATTTTAGTGTACAAGCAGATAAACAACAACAGGCTTGATATGGTATTCATGTGAATTTGTGTGTGGATTGTAATGTCTGAGAACAAGTTTCAATCAAGGAGTAGTGCCACTGAGCAAATTTCAAAACAAAATCATCTCACATAAAAGGTGTATAGTGTAATTCTGCTCTCACAGCGCCATGCACTGCGGGGATTTAATCAAGCACAGCGGAAGCACGGCCGGCCCCGCCCGGACGTCTCACGGTCTCATCGATCAAGCCCAGTCACTTCCAGGTACGCTACACTCACCTTTATCTCCATACGTGGTGGCTCTACAAGCCAGGGAAATTACATAGTTGGCAGGATACTTAGTGATTTGGTGGGGATCTGTAGAGCTTAGTTGCATGTTTGATCTTGTATCTATAGGTTGAGATCGACAAGGCTAACGCAGGAAATCCATAAACAGATTGAAGATGGATTAGTGGTCTGGTCAGGCATGAAACTGAGACACGTGCTACTACTACTGCTGGAAATTTATCTTCAGTCTTTTTTAATAAAGAGGACATATGTATCAGTGAAAAGTGACTCAATGAACTCAGTAAAATAACAGTTTTGCAGTTGAAATAACAGTTTAGGTTAATGCCGGCCAAGACGAGGCAACCCACGAGCACCAAATCCAGATTACATGTTCAGTGGTAATATTAACTCAGTGAACTTGACTTGTAAATCACTTTGACAGTTCAAACACTAATCTAGGATTATGTGAAGGTATGCTCATGGGTCAAAAAAAGATTATAATGTTCCCACACAGCGTTCACTCCAATCAATGAGGATTTTCAATTCCCCCCTCTGTGAGCTTTTTCTTTATTTCCTCGTCAGAGAAATGCAATGTCATCTCGACAATCTGAGAGAGGAGACCTCTGCCATGCATATTGTGACTTCTGTACTTATTGAATACACCCAGTCCAGAAACAAATGCAAAAGTTGAATCTGTTTGGTCAGGTACAAGATATTTCCACCAGGTCACTGGAAGCATTGGGGTCTCTTTGAAGGTCCATTTACAGCAATGTCACCAAACAAATAAATTACAAGTGATCCAGAAACCAGAATTTCTTCAAGATCATCACCAAAATGTAATAATCTGTTCATGGTACCACTCCCAAAATTAACTGAAAATATGGCAAAAATCACACAACAAACATACAGAGGCAACGTTGGCTAAAACTGAACCTCTTTGGCAGAGGTAATAAGCAAAGATAAGAATAGAGTGTCATCCCATTATAAAAGAGGCATTTAGAGCAATAAGCAAATTATATAAATAACTAAATGTGGAAAACCTACACCATAAATTCTAAAAGAAGTCATCAAACACAGATCTCATGTAAAGTTATTTATTTGCATTATTCATGGTTAGAGCATCAAGGCGCTTTTAAGATTATTTTAAAACCATGAAAAGCAATCAGTGACTGATCCAACTTGAAAGAGGGGGAGAATTACAATGGATTATTGAATGCAGAGCACACAGACTTTGTATGGTAATGACTGATTTATCGCTGTACATCGAATGTTTTAATTGGAAGAAAGCCCTGAAATGCCATTACATAATGATGGATAGATTGCAACGGTATTTACTGGACCATCATGTCACATATCACCCATTTCAACATTAATCTATCTGTTTCTCTTATTTACCTATATGTTTGCTCTCTGTTACACTCTTTGTCAAATTACATTAATATCTGTGAGAATATGCCATCAATATATTCATATCACATTGTTAAAATGACAATCAAAATCTAACAAACAAACGGACTATTTGTGGGGAAAAAACACATTGTTTGCAGGGATTGGCCTAATTCCTGGAGCTAATGTTCCACAGTTTGTCTCTCTCACAGGCTTTGCTCTCCAGCCTTGTCGAGGCTGAGAGAATTTGTCAAAAAGGCCATCTGTTGTGTGGATTAGCCAGGACAAATCTAGAAGATGACCAAAAATTAAAAAAAAGGAATGCTGACTGACGTATAAACCCTTTTCCTCTCAACGTGGCACCTGGACAGAGGTGGAGAGCAGCATCCATCAGTGAAAGACTTTTACATCGCTGTGGTCTAAAGAGGAAGCGTAGCTGTAGCTACTGGATGAGGCCTTTCCTCGTCTGGCTATATCTCTGCAACCGCATGGAACACGTATAATTAATTCATGCTGGTATTGTTGTGAAGCTTTTAAAGGATACATCTGCCTTGCATCAGATTTTGTGAGGAAGTTTCTCACTCAGCGCCGAGTCGCTGCGTGCTGAGAATAACACAGGAACATTTATACCAGGGGGAAGGTTTTTGTGAGCTCTGACCTGACTGGCCGAGGAACACAAATGCAGCGCGGAGGTTAGTGGGTGAGTCTCTGAAGCCCATTAAAGAAGCTCTGCCTGCCCCCATTTGTAGAGTCGCTGGTTCCAGTTTGTTGCTGGACCTGCCTGTCATTTCAATGTGTGGAGACAGAGTCAACCCAGCAAAGGGAGGAAAACCTTCTTTCTTATGATTGATCATTGAGAAAATACGGACAATAAAATGGCCAATATCGGATTCACTCCAATTTATTGATCAGAAGGTATACAAAAGTTAAATGAAATGTGTGAAATTTCAATGAGGATTTCATCCTCACAGAGATCCTACAGCTTACACCAATAATTATTCTCAGCACGCACCCCCTCCCCGATATCATTGTCGTTATGATGAATCGCTGTAAACATTGTTAACTGCCAATTAGGGAGACATCGCCAAACCCTAATTCTGACACTACTGCCACATCCATCCATCTTTCTTTCTTCCTTGTTTCTGTTTGGCCTCAGTTTTTCTCTATTTCCCACTGACACATACCTCAATTAGAAAGTAAAGACAGACAGTCAAAGGATGTTTTTTAATGCCTCATGACGGAGTAAAGATCATAAAATGTGATTGACTAGTATTAAAGTAATGGTGCTTTCATATCTACCTAGGTGGAATGTTTGACTTATCGCTTTGATCCCAGTCAAACTTACAGGTTTGAAACCTCCCTGGTCTCAGTTTTTTTTCTTTTGTAATAATAATAAAGCATTTTCTGGATGGTTTGGACGTTCCAAAAAGGCCTGTCAGGACATAGCACATGGGGAGAGGAGTTTTTCATTGAAATAAGGTCTAATGATAAAAAAATAAAAAATCCACTGGACAAAACTGAAAAACAAAACACTGACTCTTTCCAGGTACTCAGGATCAAAGAGACAGAATATTAGAGGCCCTTCTTTCATAAAAAATAATTGCTGCTAATAGTGGTGCCATAATGTAACTAGAGAAGCACTCGGGAGCCCAGACCTCTGCCAAGCATATTGTGTGATAGTTTGTTCATATACTCGCAGTTTAAAAGCAAACCCTGCATCTCAAGTCTCTGTCCAAAAGTGATCATATTGTGTTATGGGCCTATACAGTCGCAGATTGTCCTTTGATCATTTTAATTGGTTACCAAGCATCAAGAAAGAATTAGACGCCAGGGAATGAGAGCAGAAGAAAACGAGATTTCCACATTTACCTGTGACTCTTTTTTTTGTTTTGTAGTTCTGTGGAGTGTAGTGACATAAGCGCTTCGAGGACATCCTTTGTGCTGCTTGCATGTGTGACTACTGAACCTTGAAATAACTTGGCACATTGAACGCCATCACTGTCGGAGCCCGATGTAATGTTTGTATGCCGCTCGCTCTATTCACTGGAAAACAAAAAGAAGTTGAGAGGAGGCGCCTTTTACAGTCCCTGCACAGTTAGTGACGATCATCTCCGATGATCCAACAAGTGCTTCGGATTCGTCTTGAGCGACGAGCCACGGCTTCGGGAGACGGTCAACTTTTGACCCGAAGGCCGCGGTGCGCCCCCCAAAGCAAAGAGGATGAGAGATCTTAGCATGAATGAGCAATGGTGAGTGTTTGCATGCACGCGACAGAGGGGGAGTCGGCATCACGCAAGCTTTTAAACACCGTTGCAGAAAGCCAAAAAAAAATGAAAAAATGAATTGCCTTTTGTTCTCTATTCTGTTATTCATTTCAGGTTCCCTTTTTTATGCCACTGTGCATTTTTTTAAACCCCTACTCATTGTTTTCGTTTATTCTGTCATTTCATAATTCCTTCAATTCCTCATATTGTTCCCTCTTTTTCTCATCTGTCAGCAGTTGCCCTCAGCTGAGTGACAGTCTCCAAGGTGACTGAGGCCGCGTCTCGACCTCATTTGCATCTAAAATCTTTCAACCTCACATACATGCATGCCCACGTGCACACACACACACACACACACACACACACACATGCATAAGACGAAACAGCGAGGGGAGCGTCGGATGACAGATAAACAAACATGCTCTTAGTCATTCGTATATCCTCGTAGGCTTTTGTGCCCTTTTTAAGAGTTGTCTTGTTCTGATTAACATTCCAAATCTGCTCTTTCCGCAGACACAGAAGAGAGTGTCCTGGCTGGTGCTCTCCGTCCGACGTCTTTGTCATCTGTCACAATTTCTCTGGCCAGTTCCCCATATCTAATTTACGCCTCATCACCCTCTTCTTTTTTTTCCCTTCAAATTTTAGTCTTGCTCATAACGTTGATATATTTGTTTTAGTTCCTTGTGTCTCATTTAATACAAACACCATCCCTATTATTTATTGTAAAGACATTAGTCTCTCACCTTGGATAATGACACTACTAATCACTTTGTGACATGCCCAACAGCCATTGTCCTAGACAACACAGGGGACCCTCTGATGCTTTATAATGACTGCCATTCTTTGTGTGTATCGCTTTCCATTGAGCCATCCGTCTGCACTGTCAATAGCTGGCACTCGAGCCAGAAAGGAAGTCCCATGATAGGGCTGATGTATGGGCACACATGATTGACCAAAGCTACAAATCAATATAGGCTTAGGCAGCCCTGAGGTATCTTGAGACTCAAAAGTTTTTTTTTTTTAGTTTAACTGGTAAAACATTAGCTAGGAGGGGAAAATATGTGGATTTTTTCTTTAAAACAAACCAAAAAAAGCTCTATAAGGCCTTACCTTAACCCATTTTATTTTTTTTTTATTTTAAAATGAACCTTTATCTTAACCAAGTGTTTATGGTCATTTGCAGATATTGTCAGACTGAAAGCTAAAGTGATTTGTCTCAATTTTGCACAATTATTTAATACAGACATTCTCGCCTGGTGATAGGAGATAGGGTTTATTTTTTTCCAAGTTGTGATCTAGTGATTTCTATTCACTGTTTGTTTGTAGTGATATTGAATGAAGAAATGAAATATAGCTCGTGCCACCTGATTTTGGGAGTTATCAGGTGCGGAGAGCACAAACAATCGGAGCAGAGCAGCCTCCTAGAGAAAAGGAGACACAGCTGTTTTTGGCCCTCCTCCATTCACCTCATGCACACTGGGAGCTGATCTTATGAAGGTTATTGTAGTCTGCAGCTTGTGCTCTCCGCCACACCTGGCTTCACAAAACCAACCAAAAAAACTGGCATTGCTCTATTTAATCAAGTGCATATTCATATACTTTTTACAGCTATATATTGCATGGCTAATAAAATCAAGTCCAAGTCTGCATTCCAAATGAAGGACCTATCATTACTACATCTTTATATTGCACTTTTTATGTATCATAATAACTTTAAACAAGCACCCAAAAGGGTAATGACATAATAACGCATACAGTATGCTGCGCAAGTGGAAATTAAATCAGAACTTTGGGGAGCCGCATTAGCAATAAAAGAGTCTGGAAGCTTGCAAAGTTAGGCTATTTCCTCTTTTAAGAATACACCGTATGTCTTCTGAGACAATAAATCGTTATACATAAAAGGGGCTCTCTTGTCTGTGCATACAAAACAAAGTCCTTTATCAAATTGTTTAATGGGTAAAAGAAAAGCCAGAACTCCTTTCCAAAAACATCCCCTCAGACCTCTAAATGAACTCAGAGGGATTAATCAGCATTTTTGCCCATAAGTGAACACTCCAAAAGAAGCAGACTGAACTGCTGGTCTGAGTATTTTACCACACATGTTAAAACAAGAACAAGAAGAGAATCGCCTGACATGAAAGCGTGAAATGACTACAAGGTAGAGTCTGCATTCTTCTTTCTTTTTTTTATTGGAGACTTTCTGTTTCACTTTGGCTGAAATGACCTCACTTTCAACATTAACCTGATCTCCACACTCTCAACGTTTCACCGAGAGTTGCAGCTCCTTCTGCATAAATCACGTTAAAGGTACAGTGTGTAGTTCCTGGTGGCGTCTAGTTTACTTGCAAAAAAAAACAAGGAAAAAAAAGAATAAATAAATAAATGCGACAGGCCCTCTCTGCAGACAACACTCCGTTCCAGGCTACTGTAAAAACATTGTGATGCAACAGGGCGACTTTTGTAATGAAAACAGTTCAGTCTGAGATAATAAAACCTAAGTTTAATTGTAATTGAATTATATAGAATTGAAACATACGTGAATATTATATGACATGTCGATGTAGATGATGATAAATGTCAGTAAACCTTACACAGTGTACCTTTACTGTGGGTACTTCCAGGCTGCAGAGTAAAGGTCAAGTGGGTGTTACAAAGAGTGGAGGCTCTTCAAACATCTTCAATTATTCATTATGAAAGTCAAGTTCATAACCTTACGCGTGTACATTAATAATTCATCAAGTCATTTTTAGAATTTGACCAAAGATCGAAAATGATTCACAAGAACAGAGCGGGTTGAGACGAGCTGTCAGTTTGAAATCTGCAGATTTGGTGCATTAGGCCAAACCCTTCTAGTGGCAACAGCCTTCCAGGCAAATACACAAACCAGCACAGAAATCTTTCACAAGACAGAAAAATATGGAAAAAACATCTTTTGACATGATAGAAGCACAAAGAAACATCTATTTCAAAAAACAAACTCTTGTAGCAGTAAAATCAGTGAACAGGACTTGCTTTATTCTCTGTGCCGAGTTCATTTCACCGCGCTTGTGGCTTTCGATAAAGTAAACTGGCATAAGAGATGCTCAGCAAGATTTCACTTGCAATAAGAAAACTCTCCTGCCACAGCGGTTAAGCCTGTTCTTTGCCCTGTTTTTTTTCTTGTATTACGTGAACCCTTGTCACAACAACACCTTAAAAAATGATGTTGTGAAGACAGCAAACGCAGTCAGGTCACCGCTATTCATAGAAGAAGCTGGTTTTATATCTGCTTTCAGCACGGTGGTGGTTTTTAGACGCTACAATACAACAAGCTGTATCAACATCTTTTTTTAAGCAGATTATTCTGTTCCATTAAGTTGATGTTTTCCATTAGTTGCAGTTTCAAGCTATTACTATACAGCTCTGTGGTGCACAAACGGTACTCTGGATAAAATATAGCCAAGTAGTTACAAAGACACAATGTTTATTTAATTTTATGGATTACATTGTTTAACTGATCCATAGACCCGTTTGATACTGACAGGATATAGCAGGTAATCACAGTTATGACCAATGATACTAATTAAGGTCAGGGTGCGGCCATTGTGCATGATGGTTCAATGGAAAGGCCCCGCTACACTAAATAGAAGCTTAATTAGCGTCACTGCTAATACCTGTGTTTACCTACTATACAAATATTTATATATTTCATGTCAAGATGGATGTGTGAAAAAGGTTTATTTTAGCCAGGCAATCCGTCATGGCTGCTGGTAAGGTACAATTAGCCAATCACCTAGGCCCAATTGGCCATCTGGAGCAGCAGGGGATTTCCCTGTTGACTAGTTGACCCAGTTAGTTGAGCAACCTCAATATGCTTCAGTTCCATCCCTTACGAAAATTTACCATGGGAAATACCGTGGTTTTACCATGGTTTTTTGGGTCATGGTTTACCATGGTTTTTTTGTGGTAACCATGGTTATACTATGGTTTTTATGTAGTAACCATGGTTCTACCATGGTTTTTGGAAGTATGAACCAAACCATAGTAATACTATGGTATCCAAAAACCATGGTAGAACCATGGTTACTACATAAAAACCATAGTATAACCATGGTTACCACAAAAAAACCATGGTTAACCATGGTTACCCAAAAAACCATGGTAAAACCACGGTATTTCCCATGGTAAATTTTCGTAAGGGATATAAACCCGATATATAGAATTTTCTGCATTGAAATGTCATAAAAAACGATTATGTAAAATATTGCGATAAATTGTGCACTTTTATTACCGGCTTATGTTTCCAACAGTTTCCAAGCCTGGTGGAGTTCACAGCTTAGATGTTTATTTTGAATAGAATGCCGGGGTCGCCAACCCTGCTCCTGGACTGCAATGACTGCGTGTTTTAGGAATCTCTGCCCTCCGACACACCAGATGCTAATTATTAACTCAAGTTAAAGCAGATGAAGCTGGGGAGATTCCTAAAACACACAGGTTTCCAGGAGCAGGGTCGTTGACCGCTGATCTGATGGGGTTATGGCTACTTTTCAGTGTCTCCGGTGTTGGTGTGCGTCAGCGTCGCGTCTGTCTGATCGTAAATTTAGCTTTTATTGTCATGGGACATCTGGATCTTAAGCTACGAGCCACGTTTCATCCTCGCTACTGCGGGATCCAATATCGCTGTTGTTTGGACTCGGGCCACTCCTGACTGAATGAATGCACGGGGCTCTGTCCCCGCCTGCTCCTTTAATCTGCTTCCGCGGTCTGAAACTGATCCTCTGCGGGAACAAAATGTCTGGAATTACCGGTCCAAAAAAGGATAGGAATATGTTGAAGAATTCAAGGCAGGCATGATGAGGTGAGGATGTCCTTGGTGACCTTGCCTAAAGGCATCAACAACAACAACAACAGGATGAGTGGCAGCTTAATACTCTGAATGATTCATTACACTCTGAGTGAAACATTCCAGTGGGGTATTTTTACCTAATTATATAATGCATTCTTTGAGAAGAAAACAATGTACAATAATACATAATGTATCACTGCCAAGGAGACTGAGCAAAGAGGGATTTCACCTATACATATCTGGTCAATAAATGCTAAATAAATGCTACAAATTATTTAATTCTTCCTACTGTCTTCATGTAGTCCAAAGTAGGGTACATTGGCTATGCTTCAAAAGGTCTGAGGCGTGAATCATAACTTAATAATGAAAGCAGAGCAAAGAGGAGACAGGTGCTCCGTGTGGAAGCAGAACAAACACAGCACCACTCTGAAGCAAATAAATGGAAGCAGCTGCACAGTCACACATGGCTGCACGGGTACAGCAGCAGGAGACGGACACATATACATACGGACCGACCGTACTGATAAATCATCACACTGTCCTCACACTGTAATGCATTGTCACAGTCCAACCTGACCCACAGAGATAAGGTGGCGTGCAGACTTTCTGAAGGGCATTGAAGAAAAGCTTCTTTATATATATATATATATATATATATATATATATATATATATATTGCTTTCTTGCAACTGAAAAGGGCACTTTAAACGTCTGTTCCATAAATGGAAAATTGTTTTAGAATTTAAAACAGACTACTGTTAGTTTGTTCTTGGGATCAGCATCCTTGAGAACTGTGTGTATTTAGTGTTGGACTCTGAAGAACACACAGCGACATGAATGTCTTCTAGTGCATTTTACCACCATTTTAGCACCAAATAATCCAAACTGAGATATAGGTCTGGCTTAATATAGATCAACAATGGGGCCCGACGTAAAAGTATTTGCAACAGCAATGAATGTGTCATAGAGTTTCTTGGTTCTGACAGTCTTCTGGAATTTGGTGTGTTTTGCGTGATAAAATCTCACAGGGAACAATACGCATTTAAACTATTTATTTGACAGCTCATAAGAAACAAACTAGGAGGGAAGCATGAGAGAAAAAAAAGTGCCGCTCCATTGTTGCACGCAGCAGGGATGAATCATGCATCTTGGCTCCCAAGAAGGCACTTTTTACTATACATTTTGGCTCCTAGAGGACACTTCAGCATGCATTTTTGACTTCCAAGTGTGCACTTCAACATGTGTTTGGGTTCCCAGGGGGCGCGTTAACACACATCACTGAGGGGGACGTGAGGCAGTTGTGACCGTACTCGATCAACATTACTAACTGATGAATTGTCCTCCCACCATTTTTACTGTGAGCAGTTAGAAGCAACACGACGTGCGGATCTGAAACGAGAACAAACTGAATGAGTCATGCAAGTCTCCTTCAGACACTCAGGTGTGTGTTTTCACATCTCTTGAAGCTCCCATCTCCATCACAAACTCAAACCACCTCATCACGGCGTATGAATGAACTGCATGTTAAGAGGTTAATCATTTTTTCCCCTTTGATGAAGCCCCATTCAGGATGAAACGCTTATAATCCTGTTTCATGTGCTTATTTGAGCCTTCTGCAGAGCATCATTAACTATACAGTCATGCTCCACCTCTAAAACTGGCACCACCCGCGCAGTGATCCAAATCTGAACCAAATTTCATTTATCCATCCCACACATATTACTCTAAAGCCAATAATATGATATATGGCTACGAATGTTAAAAAATAACACCGGGCCTCTAAAGGTTTATGAACTGAAACGTATGTTCATGACAACATAGTGTAACCCTCAGCCGGCAGAGTTTTGAAGTCCAGATATGCGGAGCCACGTCAGTTCTCATCAGATTGATGAAATTGGCCTCATCTTTAATTCAGAGACTTTTACGCATATGAATATGAAATCACGAGAGGTCTTGCGAGCACCACAAGGCACAACAGGAGCGATTAGAAGAGTGAGATGAAGGCGTGTGTGTTAGAGTGTGTGTGTGTGTGTGTGGGGGGGGTGTATGGCTACTCCACTGTCTCCACATTGAAGCCAGCATTGCTGTTGTCTGGCCAACGCCGTCATAAATTTAGCTTTTTTTTATTGTCATCGGACGTCTGCATCTTAAGAGTAGATAGTGGATTAACATTCTACTCAGTCTACTCCGTCGTCTGCCAGTGGAGCTTTGAAATCCAGATATGTAGAGCTATGTCAGTTTTCATCAGAGTGCAATAGGCCTCATCTTTAATTCAGCGAGAAGTGACTTTTACACGTATGAATATGAAATCCCGAGACCCTGCAAGTATCATGAGGCACCACGGGAGTGATTAGGTGAATGAGACGAAGGGAAGAGAGGAGAGATGTCAATCAACTCTGGAGAAGAGAGCTACTGCGATCAGTTGTTTTTTTCCAAAAGTCATAAAGATGACGACCAGAAAGCAATTGCATTCTCTCCTTGCCAACTAGCAACGTTTTAACGCTCAGTCAGCCAGTAAGTCCAATATTCTGTGTTTTCTTTAAGCTCTCTAACAACTCCTGAGTAAAACGTCCGGCTCATTAGCTGATAAATGATATATTTTCCCAAGCTGGAGAAGCAGCAAACATTCCACTTTTAGACTTTTTTCCCTGTGAGAGGATGAAATAAAACACTAAACCAACAGTCATATAATAATTTTGACTTTTATAGTTTATGCAAGTACCTGACAGTGACCATCACAATGAAATTTATGTCAGCAGAATGGCTCATATAAATTAGCCTTTTTTTTTTTTTGCAAATCTTCTACAAGCATGTTTAAACAGCATTTAAGTATCTATATTTAGCAGAAAATATAAATATGTATAAATTTCTGTCATTTTTGGCTTTTTTTTACAATTACTTTTATTGATTTGTTTATTTCATGTAAACCGTGGAACCTGTTTTCTGTTCTTTAGGGAGTTGAGGTCATGGTACCTTAACATACATAAACTTTTATATTGACACTTTACCTTTTCTATTCAACTTGAGGTTTTAATAAAGCATAGTATTTTTTACTGTGGTCTGGCTGGACCCATTTCTTGATGAGATAAAGCACTGACAACACGCCAGAAGGAATGAAAGTCAGTCCACTGTTTGAGGAAAGAATAAAAGGGGGAAGAGAGGAGTTCAAAAGGATCGATGAAGGAGAAAGGGGTAAAGTCAAAGCCAGTATCTTTAAAAGTAGAGAAGAGACTTGTATGAAACTGTCTAAAGTTTTCTACGCGGTTATTTAGCCCATTAAAATGAAGCCTCTGTAACAATTGTTTGTTCTTCAGAGTCAGCAAGTGGGCGTATAACGTGGGTGTAAGAATATTAGAGTTAGTGAGCTACTGGTTTCCTTGGTAGTTTGAGCCGTGTTATTGTCATGCTGTCATGGCAACATTCTAACAATAGCAGGTTTAATTGCTGTTTACCATGTTCACCACCTCCATGGTACAATTTGTGATTTTTAGGCATTTTTGTTAACTTCTCAGTTACTTTGGATAGTAAATAGTTTTGGAGGTGAACTTTAAGAAGAAGAGTTTTAACACCTTTGAGTAACCCACACAAAAGACATGTGTTTGTGGGTAAAAATTAGTAAATAATAAAATGTAATATGCAGAGGTGACAGATATTGTCAGAAGGAAATTTCATCCCAGCTTCAGAACAGAATCCAGGTTTTAGTGGTTCCTTTTTAAATGAGGCCTGTGTAATAAATTCAACATTACATTTTTACAGCATTGTAATGCCGTCACCTGGGCATATTTTGTTCTGTTTTTTTTTTTTCTTCTTCCTAAAAGGAGCAAAAGAGTCAAGCTGATGCTACAAAAGTGATTAAAAGCCCCAGCCCCTCGGTGTTGAGCAGAGGCACTTGAGTGATGTTGGAAGTAGCTGTCGAGAAAAGGCCTCTGAGAATTCACTAGCAGAGACAGAGGTAAAGATGCAGCTCAAGGACATGTGCCTTAAAACGGAGGCTAGATTGCGGCAAATGAAGAGATGCAAGGAAAACGAATACAATTTGGCCCAATTTCCAAGTTGTGGAATGGGAAATGGGCAGTGTGGTGGCTTCTGGTGGGTCACAGGGGGATTTAGCATCAGAAAACGCCACAATATCATCTGAGCAAAATATGTTTCTAAACCTAATCTGAAATCAGTGGAGCCCAGCAGGTACACGGGAGATTAATTATCTGCACATTTGTGCACACAAAGTTGTAACTGTACACTAATTCCATATTGTCTCGCCTCAAACTAGATATTATCTCATAGGAATTAATTGGAAGGATCAGTCAGACATTTTCTATACCCGCTTATTCCTCATTAGGGTCACGGGGGTCTGCTGGAGCCAACGCCAGCGCATTACAGGCGAGACGGCACGGATGAAAGGATGTCAGTCATAACAGAGCTTTGTGTTACGGAGCCAGAACCTGAAGAATTGCCACAAGACCCGACTCAAACTTTGACTTTAATCCACTGTTTAGTGTGTAGTCATTTCAGTTGTATGTGTGCATCTAGCAAGCGGTCAGGCAAGGAGAAATGAATAAGTAAAACTAAAATACCATCTAAAAGTATTGGAGTAAGGCAGTTATTTGTGCATAATTCAACACTGCAGAGGTCAATGCCTCTGAATTCATCAGCATATGTGGAAGGCTGTGGATTTTGAAAAGGATGCCGCTCGCCGCTCCTGTTAAATTGGGCCTGACAATAAAAAAGGAGCTGAAGAGTGCTGGTGTAGTTACATAAGCGCAGGACAGCAGCATGTGTGCGTGCACAACCTCTCACACACACACGCACACACACACACAAAAACAACACCATGTTGTGTTTTTTTCCTGCCAGCAGTCTGTCATTAACCTTGACTATATTTCCGCTGTGACCCCACTCCTCTCTTCTTCTCCCTCTCTCTCCAGATTGGATTCAAAGGATATCTCGACACTTATTTTCCGCTCATCAATCCAGAACATACCAATATATTTTACCTTAAACTACGCATGGCATAACCTGAATTAACAGAACCGTTCTGCCGCGACTGCTCACCGGACTACGAGAACAGCGGTGGAGATGTGATTAAACATTCAAAAACTGAGATAAACCTTCACTCGCGGGATATTTTAAGGCACATCTTGACATTTAAAGGATCACAAAGCTGCACTTCAGCTTTCAGGTTCTGCTGAATTCATGTCTCTATCTAGAGCTTCACCAGATGTTGAACTAGATAAATCAAATTACACCTGATGGGAGACATACACTGCTACCCCCTAATAGAACATGCAGTGTAATTGTTAGAATTTGACTACAGAAGTCCCTGTTTACTCCGTGTAACTGCCCCATATTTTCATATTTCAGCACCTAAGATGCAACTACTCTTCATATATATTATAATTAAGCGGCAATTTGCTGTAAAATTATGCTCCTGTATATAGAAGTTGAATCACTTTGGGGTCTTTTTTCAACTACTATTGTTTCTCGTCCAACGTGGCTCAGAGCCTTACAGTGGACTTAACAGCCATGTGTATGAATATTTGCAGCGTACTTGAAAAACCAGCCCCTCAATTTAACCTCCTGCCTACTCAAAGCACATTTTTTATAAAACCGCGCGCCGCGGAACCTGTGTGCACCGAGGCAATCAAATCACTGTGCAGAATCTTATTGGCAGCCGCTTTGTGCTAACACACCAGACATCATCCATCCGAGTGTGCATCTTGTTGCGGCATCGCTCTTGTAACTAAGAGCATGGGGTAAACTGGTGTAGTGAGCGTAATCAATACATCACTCATAGGGGAAACACGCTGGTCAATGCATGTGCAAACATTTACTTACACACATACATGCGCAGTAAGGGCACTTTCAAGCTCTGCTGTCTTTTCCCATTCCGATACACCTTGACCCATATTTAAAGCATATTCAGCAAATGCAGGGATGTGTGAAATGAAATTAAGCAGTAGACTAATCTGCTCAGCGTCCGTTCTCACCTTACTTTATTCAGTCTCAGTCGACCATCAGAGAGTTTAACTCTGAGGTCAGAAGGGTTATTTAAGTCTTTCTGATTTAGATTTTATTTTTGCTTTTACCTTCAGGTCAGAACCTGATGAAAACCTCCAACCAAGTGAGCAGAAAGAGAGATTATTGAACACAAATCTATTCTCTGTGAAACTAAATAAAAAGAAAGGGAAGGAAATCGTGGCTGTGGGCAGAATCTCATAAACTCATATACCGATTTATACATCACACACAGTGGTGGAAAGCAACATAGTATATTTACTCAAGTACTGTACATAAGTACTGATTTAAGGTACTTTACTTGCGTATTTCCTTTTGATGCTACTTTATACTTCACTCCATTACATTTCAGAAGTAACTATTGTGTTTTTTACTCCACTACATTTATTTGACAGCTTTAATTACTTTCCAAAAGCGGATTTGGCATAAAATATATTTTTACTGTTAAATTTTCTGTGCTTTTATTTTCTTTAATATATTGTTATGCATTTTGTATAGTGTATATATATTTATATATATGTGTGTGTGTGTTTTAACAACTATGTAAAATGCTGTATTTTTCACTATTATTCCACCCAAAGTATCTGAAATTGGCTTCAAGTTGATGAATTAAACATTAAAAAATACTCTTGTACTAATAAAATCAAACATTACTACTATACACTATACACAGTCTGATTTTGATACTTTGAGTATATTTATCTGATAACACGTATGTACTTTTACTTAAGTAACAATTCTAATACCACTTTTTACTTGTAGTGAAGTGTTTTTGACACATATTTCTACTTTCACACTTTGTGTTGTGTTGTGATTGATCAGTAAGAAAAAGTTTGTATGAAGAATTGTCGAGTCCTGTTTTTCATTTTTAGTGATCTGCAGCATGAGTTAACAGCAAGAAGGCAATATGATGAGAATAATAATTGAGAATATTCTTGGGTGTGTGTGTGTGTCTATGTGTGTGTGTGTGTGTGTGTGTCCACATTTTAGTAAACAAATGAGGTGGGGGAGCGCGGAGGAAGAGGATGTGTCAACTGTCAAGTGGCTGTCAGGTTATGTAAATGCGGGGCGAAGGCAGGAACACAGCGAGGACACCGCGCTCAGGGAGCTGGAAAAAAAATATGCGTCACCGTTCACAATCAATCTCCATCGACCCGCTGCAACAACATGATCTTCCAATAGCCACTCGGTGTCAAACAACCACTCATATCACACGGATGCGAAAGAAAGAAAAAAAATACATACATGTTTATTTTACAAGAAGGGCACATCTTTTTTTTTCTTTTTTGTACAAACCGTAAACTAAATACTGTCATAATTCTGAGGATTATAATCTTTGACATCACTTTCATGAAAAAAACACCAGAACCATGTAAAGAAATATATAAACAGTCGGCGACTGTCACATCTTACTGCAAAGTAAAACCCCACAATGGAGAAAAAAAAAAAACATACAGCATGTACGTTTGCAACACACGTTTCTTTTTTTTTTGTTAAAGATAAAAAGCACTTGTGTTCATCACAACTACATTTTGAACATCATTGTACAATACTCTATCCCTGCATTCCCCAACCCTAAATACTGCCATTTATTTATTTATTTATTTATTTATTTATTTTTTACATGAAGCTTTGTCACTGAATCGATGTCGAGGTAGGGACTCCATCATTATCCTAGAAAGTTGAAGTAAGCTGAAACAGCATAATTAAAAAGCTTCCACATTCCCGGGGCCAGGGGATTGTTCTTTGGCCCCTACATCTGCTGCGTCTCTCGGCCCGCTGTCATCAAGAGGAGGAGGAGGAGGAGGAGGAGGAGGAGGAGGAGGAGGAAGAGGAGGAGGAGGAGGAGGGCTTTGTCATATTTGCTTAAGTTGTCATAAGTCATGTAACGACACCGGCTGGGAGACAGAGCGCTGTCACCCGTTCCCCTAAGCAACTTGTAGGGCAGCCTGGAAGAAACGTTCCCGATCAAACAAAACATTTCGGCTTGAGGGACCGTTGCCTGACATCGCTCTTCTCTCCCCCCCCCACCCCGAAATCAAAGCAGCGGCGGCAGCTGCGAAGATGACACACCGAGTTGACAAGGTGAGGCCTCGGGGGGGCTTTTACACGGAGCCGAAATACGGCGGAGAGCAATCCAACTCTCGGCTGGAGGTATGTTTCCGTGAATGTGTACATACAGCATATACGAGGAGGAAAAAGCAAAAAGAAACACATCCGGTGAACCTAAAAAGCCAGCGACGTCACAACAAATGTCGGGTTTGTTGCGACATCATCATAAAGAATACCCCCTCCCACCCCCACTCCCCGAAGTTCAGCTTATAAAACACTGGTCAAATCACAGCATAAGCTACAGTACATCCACATTCATGCCAAAAGTAGGAGTTTTGGCAACGGTAATAACAGAAACAGCTATAATAATAATAATTGTTATAATACGACCAGGTGGGGCTTTGATTCAGCGCTTTGACTCCAACTACAGATGGTGCCGTCTGTTTTATAATAAATTCAATCCGCGTAACACGAACGCTCATCGAGTCGACAGAGGCGGCCAAGAACGGAGAGAACGAGATGAAGAGGGAAAAAATAAAAAAGAAAAGGCGTAGAGGATGGGAGCGGAGGAGGACCAGACCTTCCCCAAGGCGCTTCCCTTTTCATGTTCAATCCTACAAATTATATGCAGTTAGCATTTCATCATATGTTTTGTAGCTGGTTTTTGTATGGAAAATAAACAGGAAGGGGGGTGGAGGGGGTAAATTAAGACGAGCTGGGGAAGAGTGAAAAGAGAGGGGTCGCTGAGCTGATATGGTCGAGAATTTCTAAAAGGCGCAGGCCAGAAAGAAAATGAGGGGACGTTACAGTACGTTGTGGCACTTATAGAAATAGAATTCTCTGAGAATTCGTAATAATAAGACTAAAAAATAAGATAGCTTTTTCGAATTAAAAGTCTATAAAAGAAAAAGAAAAAGCAGTTTTCAAACTGATGGAGCAACAGGAGCCAAGGACAGAGAGGCAGAGAGGACAATGAGTTGCTTTTGTGTTACAAGCCAAGCCACATATTGAGTTAACACCCCCCCCCCCCCCTCCCTCCGTCCCTCCCTCCCCCCCTCCCCCTTTTTTTGTTGCCATCTAGATAGCATTGGATTTTCCAGAGCAGGAAAATCAAATGCTTCGTTCAAGACCAATTGCTTTCTATTGGATCGGCTCTCCCTTCCTCCAGCGGCCCTTCCTGGACACACAGAGCACATGATGGCCGTTGCAGCATGGCGGGGATGTCAGAAAGCCTGCTGTTGAACATTAATTCCCCTGCAACGCGGACGGCTAGCTGACTCCGGCTAGAGAGCATTAGAGAGAGAATCTGCACGTCCGTCTGGCCCTGATATCTATGTGTGCCACACATAGAGTTTGTGTTTACTTCCTAAACTCAGAGGAATTTAATTCATCCTATAACAGGAGACAAATTCAGGTTTATACGCCATTTGGGTTTTTTTTCGTGCATTTCCTTTTGGATATTTATGTCGTTTGAGTTCGACTCGTTCGATCAAATTAAAAAGGTAAACTCAGATTTAAACTTGATTTTCAAAACTATCTCTTAGAAAATGACTGTGGTAGAATGTAATGGTAAACCTGATAATTCGACAAAACCTATTTGAACCCTGTTCAAAAAAATCGAAAATGCATCAAGCAGAACTGTATGTGAGGAGTATTTTATAATAGGGGCTAACTGACTCGAAAATGCAGATTTCATGTTTTTTTTTTCTTTTCTTTTTTTTTATGCAAAATTACAAAACGTAGATTGCCAAGCGATGAGATGCAATAAAAAAAGAATGTCCAATATCTTGGAGCTAACACTCATCACGGTGTTTTATGCCGGACTCCACCCCGTGCAAACGGAGCGACTGTCACACTGTGTGCTCCACATCGCTGCTACAGCACAGCATGGCTCCCAGCATGAGCAATTTACAAAATCAGATATCTGCAAGTTCACAAAAGGTCAGTAAGTGTCACTTGCGTTCCAGCTGAGTGAACTCTTCTGCTGCTGCTGTTCCGCCTCCTTTGTCCAAGCGCAGGAGTTTGAGTTTTATAGATTTGCAGATTTTTTTTTTTTAAATTATAGACTGACAGCGTTTCCCAAACATATAATCGTTGGTGCAACATTAAGTAAAGACTTAAGCTGCCAAAGCAGACAGCGAGAGGGAGGCAGAAAAGAAAACGTAAAGGGTAGTAGATTAAATTATGTAACAGAAATTTTAGCCTCTGAAGCCAACCTTCCAAATCTTCAATAACATTCACTTTAATGTTCACGAATTCCAAATAAAAGAAAAAACAAGACGTAAAAAAAGAGTCTAAGGGAATATATTCAAGCTCAAATTCAGATTAGCCTAACATGGGGGAGAAAGGTAAGCAGGAAAATGGAGGGATGAGGCCTTGCTGAAGAGAAAGTAGGGAGTGAAGGAATGAAAAGGAGGAAACTAAAGATGGATCATCCTGGGTAATGAAGTAGCCCAAGATGCTGGAGTTACGAGTGTATTGATAGGGGGGTGTAAAACTGAAGCATTTATCGATATATATGACAACTCGGCCTTTGTTGTTGATCTCATCCTATTTTTCTCTTTGCGTAAAAATCCGAAATGAATTTCATGTGCGCTATTTCCTGCCCCTCGCCTGTTTGAATCAGAACAATGTTACTTTGGTGCTTGTAGTTGGACTAAAACACGTCACCACTGCAATACAGATGCTTTAATTTTGCAATGAAATGATTAATAGAAATTGACTGGAGAGAAATAACTGCAATAAACAACTAATTATACTGTACCAATACCAGGTTACCCATTGCTCTCTCTTCCATGAAACACATACAAAGCACCTACCTACAAGACATTTTGCTAATAGTTACTACAGTACATCTGCCTCACTGTATACTGTGTCTAGCTCAGTACTGTACAGTATACACATGCAGATGTATACATCTTTGTCAATCAAAAAAATGTATACATGTGCACATAGCTAGTGTTCTGCTTTAATATTCATATTATCAACATTTATCATCAAATGTGTCAATTTCATCAATAAATGCTGAAAGTATTTTGCAGATAGTTATATCCAGGATAAAGTGCCTTAACTTTAAAACATTCTGTAGGTTTTTTTCCCATGTAGATTTGTGTTGACAGTCTTAAGGTCCTGTATATCCCACTCGCTGTGTCGCTGTCGGGCATGTTCTTAGAGAGATGTCTCTTTCGCTTTGTTTGCTGTCTTCCTGTGCGAGTCGTCCTTCCCCCTTTTGTTTTGTGCGTACGTACATGCCTCAGAGTATTCCGCTCCGTCTTTGTCCTTTCTCAACATGCTTTATGCTGCCCGTTCTGTGTTATGGGATTGATCTTTTCCAGCGTGACCACCGCGTCGCTGTCTAAATTCCCGGACATGGCCGGGGAGAGTTTGTCCATGGCGCTGTTCACCATCCCCACCTCCATCTCCCCGGCGCAGCCGTCCTTCTTCTGGAACTCCTCCTCCTGGCACAGGATGCTGTGGGGGATCACGCAGCCGGCCGAGTGGTTGCCCTCCTTCGGGATGTGACTCTTGGGCTGATACTGGCAGTTGGGGTTCATGATGGGGGCGCCCATGTTGTTGTTTATACTGACGATCTCGATGGCGTTGCTGCCCGGGCAGAGCCGGTGGCAGCCCAGCAGGATGGAGAAGGCCTTGCGGAAGTCGGCGTTGAAGGCATAGATGATGGGGTTGAGCGAGGAGTTGGCCCAGCCGAACCACACGAATACATCGAAGGTGGTGGAGCTGATGCAGGGGAAGTCGGCGGCGCCGTCCGGCAAGTTGGGCTCGCAGAACGGCACCATGCAGTTGAGGATGAAGAAGGGCAGCCAGCAGCACACAAACACCCCCATGATGACTGAGAGCGTCTTTAAGACTTTGGTTTCGCGTTTGAACGACATTTTGAACGAGCTCTCGCTCTCCATGTTGGAACTGTTCCCCCCCATGCTGTTGTGGCGGTTTTTGGCGCTCTCGGCAGCCCGCTCCAAGGCGGATATCCTCCGTATCTGTTTCTGGGCGATGCGGTAGATCCGGGTGTAGGTGACGATCATTATAGCCACAGGGATGTAGAAGCTGATGAGGGAGGAGGAGATGGCGTAGGTCCTGTTAAGGCTGGAGTCGCAGTTGTCGGGGGGCAGGTCGCCGGCGTACGTTCCGTTCAGGTCCGCGTAGCTGGTGGTCTGAGCTTTGTGCCAGTTGAGCTGGACGGGAATGAAGGAGATGAGGACGGACAGGGTCCACGCCACGCTGACCATCAGACACGCCACTCTGGGGGTCATCTTGCGTTCGTAGCGGAACGGGCTGGAGATGGCCCAGTACCGATCGACGCTGATCACACACAGGTTCAAGATGGAGGCGGTGGAGCACATGATGTCGAATGCCACCCAGACGTTGCAGAATGCGCCGAACGGCCAGAACCCGACGATCTCCGTCGCCGCCTTCCACGGCATCACCAAGATGGCCACCAGGAGGTCGGAGATGGCCAGCGAGATGACGAACAGGTTGGTGACCTTTGACCTCAGGTGCCGGAACTTGGTGACGGCGGCGCACACCAGCGTGTTGCCGAGCAGCGTGGTGAAGATGAGGAGGGACAGGAAGCATCCCGTCAGCACGCGCTTGGACGAGTCCCTCTCTGGTAGCAGCTGCTTGCCATCTCGCACCGTTGAGAAATTCTGATCCATTGTTTTTATTACACTGCTTATAAAGTGAGAGAGGGGGGTGGGTGAGGGGGGTGTCGACAGTCACCCCATCACATCCCCAGCCTGCTGCAGCTGTGCCTCTCCGGGGAAGGGATCTAGACAGACGGCATAGCCGGCGGAGAGGTCAATTGTCTCGGCACCAGCTCTCCCACAGACCGGGTCATCCATAGGCTCCGGGTCACCACCACCATCCTTGCACAAGTGGCGCTACAGACGTTTCAAAACCATCTCTTCAGAGACCCCCCCACCCAAAATTCTCATCTCATAGATCCCCGGAGCAGCGGTGCAGGCGGCAGACATTCTAGTAGGAAGGAGAGGAGGAATATTCCAGCCGTGGTTCGCAGTTATTCTCCCGGTCCGCTCTGTGTACGTAAAACGTGGGAAAGCAGCAGTAAAAAAAAAAAAATGATATTGAAAGAGAAGTTTGCCTTTTCTCCTCTCACCGTGCGTCTCAGCTGTCCTCAGCTGAAAGTTTCACACCATATTGTTGCAGGTCCGTTGAGTAAACATAGGCTCGGCCAATCATTAGCCTTATATACCACCTCATCGATAACTTCTATCGATGGGTTTCGTCCTGCATTTATCTGATTTGTTTAATGATCCTCCAGGCGTATGTGCGTGATTATATTGGTGCCTGTATTGACGCTGATCCTCCCAGGCTGCTGGATTCTCTGTATTATTTATGTCTTTGAATGCAGCCCCCCTCTTAGTGAATGTCTCCAGCCGTCATTTCCACCTGAGCGGTGAACAAACAACAACAACAACAACAAAAAGGAGGGGGGGGGGCTGAAAACAGCTTTCAAAAGTCTCAGGAGTCCGTATCAGAGGACTTACATGTTAAATGGAAGAATTGGCCACATGGAAAGCGCGTCAACGCCGAGGCTGCGTTTTACGCGGACGTGCCACTGTAATCCAGATGCGAGGTAATTGTTTCTCTTTTGGTTTAGTTTGCCTGCCGATATGAAACCGAGCAGTTCTGAGAACATTCAATAGGCAGAGTCATCCCCGCATTGAGATCCACAAAATCTTTTCTAAATTGCACACACACACGCACACACACACACACACAGCGTGCGCTCCGCGCTGTGGATGTGGACAGCTCAGGACCCGCGGCAACGTCTTGGGTTGGTTTGCGAAAATAATTGAATCCAAAAATCAACTAATTGAACGGACTAATACAAATATTTAGTCCATCCAACCCTCCAAAGAAAAAAAAAATCCACATCCCGTAGGCATACATCCAACTTGTACCTCGGTACCGAGTGCAGGAGCAGGAGAGGAAGGAGGAGAAGCAGCTCACCCCGCGGTCCTCAGGTGTCTGCTCGCTCCTCAAGTCGCTTCTTTCCACGCTCCTCGTTCTGGTTGCGCAACATCCAGTCCCTCTGCTGATGTGTCTGCTCTGACTGATGGGAATACAAACTCTGGTCACTCCAAGACACTTTCCATGCGCGCTCCTCTCTCTCTCTCTCTCTCCCTCTCTCTCTATTTCCTGCTGCTGTGCGCCACGGTCACTGCTCCATCTATCCAGAGAGGCTGTGATGGGATGTTACAACCCATACTGTTGGTTTGCTGAAGAGTTTACCCCTATATTTCATGTTGGAAAACTCTTAATCCACATGAAATCAGTGTCAAACAGATGATAATCTATATTGAGGGAATATGAGAATTCATTTTTCAAAATGAAAATCATTTTATTTATGAAATCTAGGGTGTTTCTGACTTTCTGTCTGCAACATTAACTGACTTTTACATGCGAGATTACTAGTACTAGATAGCGTCCCATTGCCCTTATCTGCTGTCACTTTATTTTAGGATCGACCCAAACTGACAAAAGGCACAAAAGACACAAAAAGAAAAAATGGGGGGGCTAAAAATGAAAGTGTCATTATGTCCTGAGATGAACTTGTCGCCAGCAGACATGCAACACCGAGGCACAACGAGGCCATCTACTGGAAGCAAGATTGCAGGAGATTATATGTGAGATTATATATGAGAGTAGGGGCTAAAGAGCGAGTCGCCGCGCTGTGGCATTGACGTCACCTCGATAAACATGACTGAACAACTCTGAATTAGATTAGAGTCCCATGAGCCACGCTGCAGCAGGAACACCCACGGATTAAGGGACACTGAGTGTGTGTGTGTGTGTGTGTGTGTGTGGGTGTGCGTGTCTTTGCATGCATGCATCTATGACTATGAATGTCTGCGTATGACTGTGTGGCAAATATGTGTGTGTACTGTGTTTTTGTTGTACAGATGTGTCATGTGTGTGTGTGTGTGTGTGTGTGTGTGTGTGTGAGTAATGCATGGAGACAAGCCAAGTGTAAGTGGCCTGGCAGAACACAACGCCCACATTTCCCTGTAGCACAGAGCCTTGGCGAGCGTGCGGCCAACAGTTCAATCCAAGACCACGTCACACACGCAGGCTCGCTCGTTCGCTCACGCTCTCACACGCACACACGCACGCACATGCACGCACAGACAACCAGCCAAGCAGGGTAATTCATGTCTGCTCCAGAAAGCAAACAAAATAGAATAGAATAGAGTAGAATAGAACAGGGATCCAGAAATGTCTTTTGGGAATGATTTTGTCTTGCAGTGTTTAGGCCAGAGGCACGCTTCTTAATTGGCTTCTCCTATTTTACTGGAAGATCTTGGTCCGTTTCTGTTGGTTTCTAAGAATGGGTTGAATTCCAGTTGGCTCTGGGGAGTCCCTCAAGGGTCGACTCGTGATCCACTGATGTTTAATCAATGCATGTTTCCACTTAGCAACGCAAATTATATCACTCTAATGCTGATGACATAAGGTTATGCATATCTGTTCACAAGTCCACGATGACCTGATCCAATGAACAGCAGATACAAAAAGGGAGGATGATTTGTACATCTTAATGAGGAAATACAGAGATTTGTCCAAAACCTTCGAGGCACCAGTTTCACTCTTTTTCAACTCCCCTGTTGATAAAACCTTGTAGCACCCAGCCAGAAATTTGGTATTGTGGATGTTGATGTTAACTTTCTGAAGCACATAACGTATATCTCAAGGACTGCCCTTTATCAACTTAGAAACATATATAAAGTTAAAGGCAGGTTCTGTCATATTCAGAATCTAAAAAAATGGTTCATGCTCATTTCTAATAGAATTGATTACTGTAATGCACTTTTTAAAAGCAGGTGTTGTGTAAACTCCAGTTCATTCAGAAAACTGCAACCACAGTATTAACTAAAATCAAGAGGTCACTACTAAAGCAAATAACTGAAATCCTGAAACCAGTGTTTTTGTAAATGGAGTCCAGGGTGAACTTTTTTCAATTAGTGTGGTTTTAACAGTCATGTGGAAAACTGTAGTTTCATCTCCCTTTTTTTAAGGTTTGAGGTTAGCAGCATATAAAAAGTTGCTTTGCTGCCATCTGCAGGACTAGTACTTCATGGACCCTATTTCTAAAATGCTTTTTAGAAATATCCCTTTCAAGACAATCTCTTGCAACTATCTCATCAGCTCTCTTCTGGGTTGTCATGATTTCCACCAACAAAAAACAGGTACCTCGATTTCTTGTCAACATAATCTGACTCCTCCTCTGTGACGGTAAACAGTAAGTTGTATCTATGGAGACTTGTGGAGTGCTATAGCGTCCTGATTGACTAAAATGGCCTTTCATTTAGAAGTGATATCGCCACCTCGTGCTTTGATATGTGCGTGACGTTGCTTGAGGCAGATTTTGCGGCCTAATGCAGGCAAAGATATATATATACCTGGGCACACAGGTGCTCCAGATCAGCATTCATGCCGCTATATAAGCCTCCTCGGTTCACTCACCAACCAGGTTGTGCTTCACGCCCTCATGAAGGACTCTCCAGCGTGCCGCCACGGCTGATGGCACCAACTCCGTCTGGTCGTTCTCCCAGCAACCACCCCAGTCTCCTTTTCCCTGGCCATGAGTTCTGCCCTCACACTTCTTGCTTCACGTTTGCCTGCGGCTGTTTGTTGTTCCGCTGTAACAACATCACATTCCCTGCCTCGCTACCTGTGGATGGAGCTCTGGGGATGTTCTCCCTGGTTGTGCCAAAACAATTAAGCCAAAAATTGAAACTTCGCTACCACACAGAACAGTGACCTCAAGTGGCACTTTAAAAGTACATCATGTTTTCCAATGTGTCTGCCATTGTGTCAGCTTGCTTCCAACAAACTCATGAAATGCCAGCTCACCATGCTACACCAAACACAATACTTTTAATACATCAAAAAATTACATGAGCATAAATTAAAGGGCACAAGAAAACTTCCTCCCAGCTAATAACAATATTATTACATTGTTACTTTTGGGGTTTGTTGTCTAAAAATGATCCAAGATAACAATTTGTTCTTACTAGAAGAAAACATTGTTGTGTACTGTATATGGACTTAAAATGAATGTGATTCAAACATGGAACAGTTTTGGGAAAGAGTGTCAGTTTCATCCTCTTTTTAAAATAGGCAAACGTGCCTAAAGACCTCAAACTGTCCTCAAAAGTGACATCTCAACCGCTCTAAGCACCAATCACATGGTCTGCGTCATTTGACACACGCCTCCAAACACTGTCGTGAAACGCCCCGGATCACAAAGAGGTGAAACAATCACCGGAGCTTTGGTTCCAGACTGCCCATCCCTAAAATAAATTATCTGTCTGAGCCTGGAATTGAACTGTGATCATACCTGGAAGCTGCTGTAGTTCACGTTAAGACCAAGCATTCTGAGATCTGGTGTCCTGCATTTGGGTTCTACACACAACTGTGTCCATACTTTACCTAGAATACATTTTACAGTAAATATATGTATGGTGCCTTCAGACATTATTGTCCTACTGGGTAAAATTCTCTACCACATGAAATAAAGTCGGAGAGAACAATCTTGTTATAACTCTCCCCACCAACGCTATTCTGTATTTTCGGTGTTGTCTGATTACTTGGCTAGTGCTACATTATGCCGTGGCGTAACGCCCGGCGACCTTTATGAACCAGCCATGCCCATCACAAGATGTGTGACTGAACAAGCTGCGGTACCATGATTAAACTCAGACTCTGATCAATTGGGACGCGGAGCTGCTGCAGCAGGGATAAGCCGCTTCATCCAGGTCCCAGACTCACACAGCCAATTCCAAAGCCGCTGGAGCTCAGACACAGGTTGCTTACTTGTGAGATAAAAGCACCCAGCCCGTCTCTAGACATACTAGAAATGTTTTTCTTCCCCGCACTTTGCAGAGATGTCAGGAAACTAACAAAATTGAAGTGTTATGACAGTAAGGGGGTGGGGGTGATTAAACGTAGCTCTATATTCTGCTGAAAAGTGTCTGAAGTGTAATCACTTTTTTACTCTCTATTTACATATTCAGAAATTTCTGGGGCTGTTGGAAGATCATTAAATATTGTCAAAAGATGACAGTTTATTATAATTAACATTTAAGTAGGTTTAAAGTATGTGATTAATAGGTCAAACTTAAGATTTAGTATTCCTTTTATTGCAAAATATTTTATATTTCTTCCTTTGTTATCTGTGTATTTTTTTAACTTTGCATCTTATTGTGCATGTCACCCATATACAGTAAAATATGCTATGTGAATAAACTTGACTTTTCCAGTACTCATACATTTGTTTCTCTTAAAGCCTTTCTTTCTCCTCCCTTACTTCTCCTCCCGTTCTGCAGACATCAGTTGGTTTAATGGGAATGAATGCAAGAAGTTTCCAAATAAACCAGTGTCACAAAGCGCTGGTTAACGTTTCATGCTGCCCAGTGAGTGTGACAGATAGCTTCTTGAAAGGAAATTAATCAAGTGACTATGTGACTTGTTTTTATGGGCAATTTAAGGAATGCCATCCTTTAAATTTCCAAGGATACACCCTAAACACAGTCCTGTTTTAAAACATTACCAGAAGGAGTCAGTCAAGTCAAAATAGCAATTTAATCTGCAGGGGACAGCTCAAGATTTTTTGCACTTGCCACAATTTTTACTATACACATACATAATGATTGATGCTCAGCCAGCAAAAACCCACAAACATACATTTTTATTAATGCAATCATAATCACAATGCCCGAAGAGATGTATAAAGCCAAGTTGCAGCATATGAGAAGTGCCATCTGGTATTGCATTATGACATTTAAGGGACATTCCTGATGTAAAAAAATTAGGCCCCTGCCTTTATTTAAAATTCAAAGCTGGCACTGCGAATTTATAGCATTAAACATAGAATCCAATTAAGGATATACTTTATATGACACTTACCGGAGGCAAATTCCGTGAACGGCATGTGGCATGTGAATTCTGTAATAACTAAGAGAACAGCACAAATGTTCATCTCATCTCACATGTAGTGTGACTTTATGTCAAAGCTGTTTCTTTTTTTTCTGTTTAGTCCAAGAAGCCTGAATTAAACTGTGAGAATAAACCCTCAGTAGATTTTGATGAGACTTCTGTCAGGGTGGCTGCACCACGACACCATTTGAAATGACAGACCTGAAATGTCATTACATAACAAACCGTCAGACATCGCTGCTTTCCAGATATCTCACTGATATGTTACAGGGCATTGAGCAGCTTCCGTGTGTGTTAACGTGTGAAAGGTGAGACAAAAAAAAAAACCTGGGCCAAGGATAAAATCGGAGACTAATCCGCAACAAAAGACGACGCTCCTTCAACGAATAAGGGAAGCCTCTCTCTCTCACATGGACAGACTCTCTCTCTCCTCCAAACACTCTTTGTCGGTGTGACATCCGTCAGCTCTCAGGTTGTTGTTGCGAGCTCCCAGCATGACGGGAGCCGTTGTTTGCTAATCCCACCGCTGAGATTCTCCGTCTGACCTACACACAGCAGCTTTCATGACATTCAACAATAACAACATAATTATCCTCATTGTGGCCATCTGTGGCGATGTAATCAAGACCTATAATCCGTGCATGCGAGCGATTGTGTGTGTGTGCGTGTGTCATTAAGTACTGTATACTTGTTGATGTTTACAGTGCGACGGCATTTTATGTGATTGAGTCTTATTGGGCCTTTCAATGGACCTCTAACTGATCTCATTGTACCATTAGGCACTAATTGCTGCTTTGCTTGAAATGCCCCAGAGCTAAAAAGGATATTTAGACAACTAAGATAATGAGGAGCAAAAGTGAAAGCATGTAAAAGTAAAGAGAGACCGATGACCGGGACAAAAAGGCCCTTTCATGATCAGTTGTAGCAATAAAATGGGTCTGACAGGTCGTGGGTCACCCCAGGATTTCAGAAGTCTGTGGTTAAAAGAAGAAAAATAAGTTCCCACCCTTACATCCGTGGAAGCATTTGATTATGTGGTACCTTTGTAATTTGTGTTTAATCTTTGCATATTGCAAAACATATTGAGTTACGCATGCACACAAATAAACACACACACACACACACATGCACTGGCAAGCACTCATTGTTTCGCCCCCCCCCCTTTTTTTTTCTTTTCATTGACTTGGTCTTTGTATCTGAGGATAAAAGATTCAGTGCAGTTTATTAGATTTGGACCAGCTGTCACCGGTTTCATTTAATAAAGTCGATTTAAAGATGTGCAGGCACCAGTCCTGCAAAAAGTTAATCTTCTAAACATATTGCGCACAGACCCATGTACACACATTTATTAGCCTGCCAAGAATGAGAACACATTCTAAAGGACTTATAATTGCATATTTGTGCATTATTCATTCAGCAACTTGATTTAACCAGTGTTCATTTAGAATTACATATGTCATCACAGTGAATAGTTATGGTGTTTTATACCAGGAAACCATGGTACACTGTAATTTGTTATAGTTTCACTGACAATCCAGTTCAGTAAGATTTAGCGGGAGGATTTTATTTTTTAAGGCAGGAGTTCACTACTACACTTTTTGTTGTTATTTAATTCATAATGCATCTTTTCGAAGCACTTGAATATACATATACGTAAAAACCTTAAAATAAAATTATAATATAGTTTGCTAAGGCTTGTTCAACCCGCTTTCTATAGTACTACAGAAATGCAAAAATATACAACGTTTTTATGGCAGCCAATCAAAGACCTTCCCCGCTTGTCACTATTTCAGATATATAGAGGGTGGTGTCACATATCCATAGAGATTGAATAAAAGACTTCTATTCTATTCTTTATCTTTGTTTGTCTAACAGGTGTGCTTAGGCATATCATATTTCAAAATATCAGGGATCAGAGATGCCTGTTTATCCATTTTTGTTGTTGTTGAAAGGAACTGATTCAGTTCAGTATAGCATATTTAATCTGTCTTTCTTTGTTTCTTTTGCCGTCTGTCTCACATTCACACATGCACCAGGAGAACATATTTACAAAGTATTGCATCCTCCTATATCAAAAAGGCTTTGCAGCTCAGATTTAAAGCACAGAACTTTAAATCTAAGCGGTTTCAGATTTAAGATGCTGTAGACTTATGAACGAAACAGTTAAACACCAAGCTTGGGATTTTTTGGTTTAGGTAAGTATGTATATGTGTGAGTTATTATAGGGTAGCTGTACTAAGAAAAGAGACCATAAATATTTGAGAGAGACACATTAATTATTTGCAGGCAATAACATGCCTGACTGCATTATATGAATTTTAACTGGTGCCTGATTTTTTTTGTTTTCCCTTACAAAAATAAAGACGCTTCCATCTTACATTGGTACAGAAAAGGCACGAATCTGTGCAAGAATCTTCACCGGCACACAAGAGTATCAAAAAGTTTTTGACATTCAAAGGTTCAGCGTTGATGCGCCTCACCTCATCGCGTCTGCCCTATTGTTAAAAAAAAACGTGACACGAAGTGGCAGAGGCATTAAGCAGTAAACGATGATAAATGAAGCAGCTTAACAGCCCATTAAACCTACTTGACAAGCGTAATATGTCTCTTTCTATAAGGATCTTGCCATGTGGCCTCCGGCTGTGCAAACTCAGACGGAGGAAATCCGCGCCTCTTTAGCTCTGGTAGCTGGAGAGAAGCACCCAACGAATATAATTAGCGAATAGAAAATTAAAAGGCTACATTGGGGTGGCCGTGTCACGAACAAAATGGAGGGTTTGGAAATGGCACAGAGTGGCGGCATTTTCTAAGACGACTGTCCCGGATAGTAGTAGATTACGACAACAAAGCAGGAAGTGACATGTGCCGAAAGGAGCTGGGAATATATCGGGGAGAGAGAACGATTGCTCGACCTGTGATTCTGAGCTGGTAGCTGGCAGAGCAAATCGGCTTTAGAAATAAGCAGTGATGCACTGTTTGCAGGATCACGGTGCGTCTGCACGCTGTCACTGAACTTCTAAATACTTACAGAAATTCAGCCGAGTCAAACTACACGGCCCGAGCAAAGCGTTGATCCGTTATTCAAATTCAGGACATCAACAACGGTTTAGACTTGTCACCGATGAGCCCAAATTCCTTCATAAACTTAAAAAAACTTCAATAAAAAAAAATCTCCTATTTATCCATCACAGTCTAAGTGCTAGTGCTGTTTCTTATCCGGTCTGAACTGACTCTTGATTTTTACGGGGCTCCAGAAATCAAACATCACTCAGCAAGACACATGTATTGTGGTTTTCATTCACCGCCGTGACAGCCCGAGCTTTATCAATGCCGTTGTCACTCTCCTGCAGAATATCTAGGCACTGTCCATCACGGTGTGTCACGTAGTATTGTTTTGATAAAGCTTCTGAGGAACTGTCAACACCTCAGCAAGATTGATATCTACGTGTTAGTAAAAGTCACCAAAAAGATGTCAGTTATTTGACATGTACACGGGACGGGGGGTCCGGAGATTGACATCCTACCAGAAGAATGATCTTAAATGTTAAATGAAGCTGAATGCCTGGTTTCACCATCTCCAATAACTGTTGCGTTCGCTTGGAACTCGGGCACTATCTTCAATACATATTCGATATGCATTCACCCAGCCAGCAGAGACGAGATTAAAATACCCAGTGGAGCTACTTTATTTTACCCAATAGGCTGATTCTGAATTGTGTGAACTTGTTAGGTAAACTTGAATGGAATAGTATATGTAATAATATGTAAAAGTTACACACTGGACGTTTAGGAGTACTACATACAAAAAAAAAAAATCATATGTCTGCAAAATAGTTTCCAGCAGGATTGTCGGGGTCATTTCGCGTGATACAATGAGCCACGACACAGAAAATAAGCGCATGCCTCAGATCGGCAACAGTAAGGGCCCAGACAGCCAGATAGCATAGGCACAGCTCTTGTTCATAATAATTGCTTCCTCTCTCGCTGGCTGTCTTGGGTGAGCTCCCTTGGCAACTTAACCTCAGCTGATTTCATGCACCAGCTCCTTCTCCATCACACAACTTCCATCCAATCTGGGCATTGAGCTTGCAGCGGGGATAAGCTGAAAGAAAAAAAAGAAAAGAAAAAAAAAAAGCTGCGAGAGATTCCAACAATGGACCCTGAGGTGTTTGGTCGATACATTCATTCATTTTTGTTCATCAAACCATGTTTGCAGCTTTTTTTCGTTTCTCCACAGACTGACATTCCGTTGAAGGGAAAAGAAAATACTTTTCTAAAAAGTCGTGGCCATGAATAATGGTGAGTTGAGTAATGTGTCGTAGAACTGAGAATTGTGACAATAATTATGCCATGGTGGTATAAGACATCACTTCACCCAAGCACCTTTCAGATCTGCCCCTCAAAGCCTATTTTTACAATATACTAATTGGGAGCCACTGACCACTGCTTGAAAGTTAGGAGGAGCTTTACAACTTCTTTATAAGCCAGGTTACAGAAAATGGTTGGCACTGCATTCAAAACAAACCTGATTAGTATTCAAGGGGATAAAAATGTTGCATTGCAATTCTGATCGATTTATTGACATTTTCCCAGGCCCAGTAGTCTGGTTTCCTCCCTGTATCTTTAATGCAGTGGTCTTACTGTTCTGCCTTTGGGAGGCTAATTTATCTTCCAGTACCAGGTCCAACACATGTTCCGTCCTCCTGACTGGCCTGGCGTGCCTCAATTCTGCTTTAGCTGCTCTATCTCCGTCTGCAGGGAGAGCCCTACGCCAGTGCCGTGAAGGCTGAGAGATAAATGTGTTTTTCCCCCTGTGTCCATGTCTTTGCAATCAACGTAACGTGAAGTGAGTCAAATGTGTATGTTATTTTAATTAAACCGACCACATTAGGCACCTTGCCACACATTCATTTCCTGCAGAGCACACCGCCTGGTGCTCTGCGATTTCAAATCCCTGCAACAGGCTTTTTAAATGAAGGACAAGTGTCATGATTGCTCGTCCATGGTGCCTGACTGCACACACACACACACACACACACACACTTGTCCTCTGTCTCTCTTGGCACACCATCATCATCAATCAACCCACCTGCCCTGCAATCAAGCCACCTCTCCTGGCTTCAGCCTGCACTCATCTTGGCTATAGGAGGACAGCAGAGAGGGCACGTCCTTCACTGATTGTTAAACACGGTCAAGGAATGAATGAGCCAAGACTACTGCATACATCTCTGTTTGCCTGCGATCTATTTATTCATTCTCTTCAGGAACCACAGATGGTTTTCTATTCCACAAGCCCTGGATCAGTCCAGCCCGTGGGAAGACCCTCTGTGGGTGCACATTTTTGCTCCGACCAAGCGGTTCCACATCTGATTCCACTAATCAGCCACTTGGGCTCTTGATAAGGACCTTTATTAGTAGAATCATGTGTGTTGCTGCTTGGTTGGAACAAAAGCCACAGTGGTTCTCTAGTAATGGGTCCCATATCGCATACTTCTGCACTTCTGCACTTCCTTCACAATATGCAGTGTGCGAAAAATGTAGCGCACCACCCTTAACAAACGCTATAATAATGATGAAGTGAAACCTACAAATGAAGAGAGGGGAGCATCTACTAGAAAGTTGCACTAGAATAAGGAGCTGTTGAGTCATTTTCTGGTAACTGCGTCGCAGCACTTTTTAAATTTTGGACTGTTTTACCATCTGAAATGTTTGCATTTTGCACAAGTCTTTCCCCATCCACCACCATTCACCAGCTCACCCTCTGTCTCTGTAGCCCACCCACCTTCTGTTTTCTGAATCTGCGTTTGGGTTCTGCTTGATTTGGGACACAGTGTTTACTCAGGTGCACCTAATAACATTAATCTTTTGCATTCCCTTCAGCTGTGCTATTTCCACCACCCAAATCAAACATACCAACCGTTCGTTCAGTTGCTTGCAGCCGTCCATTATGCAGGTTGTGAGGATTTGATATGACATTGTTTTTAATGTTATTTATTACACAGAAATTTATACTTGCCTCTGGCAAGCGTGCATACAGAGACAAGAGCAGTGGTTTGAGAGAGGGCTAGTAGAAGCCATCTAATGTCCACTTAGAGAAACCTTCTCTGAACAGAGCTGGGGGCTTAAGACACAATCTACCTGCCACTTACAATGCTGTCTTTGGAGCTCTCCCCAGGAAGCTTAAAACTCATTCACACCTGGGGGCATGCAATACCCCCCAGTTTCTGGGGTTGTGGTCATGCATATTTGTTTTTTACGACCACTCCGGTTTTTATCTAAGAAGACCTGGATGACTGAGACAAATGTAGTAACGTCATTATTCATTTCCACAACCGGAATCAACGTATTCATCACCCCTCTCCCCCCAATCTTTCGCTCCACCTCGTTTTAATTGTCATGTTGAAAATGAATAACATCCACTTTTCTCCCTGACTAGAAAAGTCACCAAGAGTGGGAACATACCCAAGGGCGTAGAAGCAACCATACTAGCTTTTCTCTCTAATAAGCAGTTAAGCTAAGTGAGCAAAACAAATTCATGCCATTCTGAGTCAAATTATAATTTGACTTCATTTGGATGTGATGGAAACCTTTCAAGTAGAAATACACAGAGTGAGAATACTTGGATATGTCAAGTGAGAAATCGACACCTGTGACATCATCTGCTGCCCAGTGTCCACGTCCACCCTGTCAAAAATGATTTATAAGCGCTGTGAAATCGTCTGCATGGGCACCTGTGTCTTTTCTCCTGCCTCCCCTTTCCCTTTCTTCGACATATTCACTGGTCTCATAGACCTTCTCATCTTCCAATATAAAAACACATGGAACCATGTTGATTTTTAGTGTTTGCATGATTTCTTTTAGCATCAAAACATCTGGTGTGAAAAGAACTTCGGTTGAATAAAGCGCATAAAGTGTATAATGTTTAGATAAATACGTAGATGCAGTGACTATCCAGGTGTCCTAAGGTGAGACGCTTTTGGTTTTTACTCATCACACAACTATTTATTTCATTTTTTGTGTGTACAAACAAAGTAAAACACTACAAATATGTTCAGGGAGCGGCCGTCCCCATCTGTGTGATTCATTGTGTCTGGCCCTACTGCATCACTGCAGGCTTTTGCAGCATAACTTTAAATATGACCATTTAATTGGTTAGTTATTAACACTTTAGACATGCTGACAATCTGTAGAAAATAACTAATAGTTACCTTTCAATGTGATGTGCATAAACAAATGAAGAGAAACAACTGAACCCCATGAATATATAATAAAATATACACTGTGTATTATTAGCCAGCAAATTCCACTGTCTTTGTCGACTAAGGCATATTTTACTTCGAGATGTGTTTTTCTTACATAATATTTAATCCTTGGCTGTCTTTTTGAACCTAACTGGGTGAATAGATGTGAAGCCATGCATGAAGACAAAGAGAGGGGTCTCTATTGAAGAGCACAAGGGAATATTTTGCTTCATATTAGCTAATGGGAGTAAAGTGAGGTCGGACAAAGTGTTCAAAGGAAGGGGAGAACAACAGAAACTCATGCAGAGGGATTTATCATTTACATTGAACATCACTGTGTTTCTCATATACCATTTTTTTAATCTCTTGAGGTGACGTTATTATTAGTCATCTGAACATGTACATTTGAAAACAAAGCTATGTCCTCTCTTTCAAGACACATACCGTATCAAGCTCTCCTCCGCAGAAACGCATTTTGACGATTCCCGAGCGAACGGGAGACGCAGCGCTAGATATGCACAAGCTGCGGGACTTTAAAAATCAAAACGAAGGAAAAATGTTTTAAGACATCCCAGAGTTTAACCTTTAAAGCCATGAGAACATCGTAAAGTCATACTGCTGCATATGTCACACAAAAAAGCCACTTTGAGACATTGCCCTGTATGAAAAAGAGCTTTCTGTAGAGAACAAGCCGGGAGACAATTCAAGCACTATGCATATGTACTTATTATATATGATTGGCATATTGTGGTTCTGTTCATCTTTCTATTTTTGCATTGTAGTTTATTGTCCTCAACTGAAATGGTTGTAAACAAGAGCAGCAGCTAAAGCAGGGCTGTGGGTGTCTAGAAGAGAGCAGCTCATTATCCAGTAATGCTGGGGAGATGAGGGATAAATTCTGCTTTTCTGAACTCAATCTGTCTCCGTTTCCGCCTCAGAATCAGGCCACTAGTCCAAACGGGCCTTTATCCGGAGCACTTCAGTGGAAAAAACTATTTCCAGCAATTCACTGAATAAGCAAAAAAGATTGTTTTGCAGAACAAATCGTAACATATAATCACACTGGAAGGATTATCTTTGATTACTGCGCGCCATGAGACGTTTAATTTTCCAGGAAACGCATCGTTTCAGTCCGTCGCGCAGCGGTCGGACCCAGCGTGCACTTTGACTCATCAAATCAATGAGCTCTTCTTGTCTTTTGGCCTTTATGTCTTCTCAGATCAACTTTGCCTCTCTTGCAGAGGCTTTCGGGCACAGAGAACGATTTGCCATCCACACGCTCCGTCTGGATTAAATATAATGTTGGAAGAGCGGCTTCACTGTGTGTGAAGGGGGTGTATAATAATGAATGAACAGACAGTTTAGTGAAAGGGAGTCAGTTCTGTTTGTGTTTCCATATCTGTTCTTCATCAAGATCATATCTTTTTATTTAATTTACAAAAGGAAGCTTTTTTTCTATCTCCTCTGTTAATTTGTGTTAGTGTAACCTTCTCTCCCTTCTAACCTCTCCCTCGTGCCCCCTAGTGCCCCCTCTCTTTTCCACATATTCCCTCTGCTCTGCCCTCACTGCTCTTCCACCATATTTTGATGATAAGCAGGAGAGAACCTGCTGGTTCTCGGTTTGTCTGTGTGATTATCAAAAACGCCAAGTAAACCAATTCCATTAGCCATTTAGACAAGGAGGGTGGCCGAGGGCATGTCGGCTTTCACATTCGAACACATACGCATATTAACACACCAATATACCTCTAGTGGTTCAACGCGAAGCACAAGGTCACGACATTTTTATGTCATGACAGGATGAAAATAGAAATAGGGCCATGAACTGGACAGACTGAGGCACAATGAGTCAGTGGGCTGATAACACACACAGATTGAATCAGTCGGCTGAAAGCAGAAGGCAGATTGTGTGTGTGTGTGTGTGTGTGTGTGTGTGTGTGTGCGTGCGTGCATGTGTGTGTGCGTGGGAGACATTCTTTCGTCACAGATGATGTTCTCAGGTTTTTAGGAGGGTTAGCTGCAGGTGGTAAACCCCAGTCCTGCCCGTCCCTGTAGATGTCGGCAAAATGTTCCTTAACCCCAAATGCATTAAAAATATATACTGTGCCTTTTACCCCAACTACATTAATTCCCCTGCACACACACACAGACACACACACAGATGCAGTGCTGTTTTGCATACTAGATTTTTTTTAATTCAGTTTGTTTTTCTTTAATTTTTTTCTTTAATAGTGGAATGTGGAGAAATTTTTAAAGGTCAATATTCCTAATATTAAGTGAGATACCGTAATGGCCTCACAAGAACTGTCATAGAAATGAAAGGACCACGGTGTCTCTCAGGTTCGGCAGCACTTCTCCACAGGGGAACACTGCCCTCTCGTGGCAATTGTATGGAACCGAGAGAATGTCAAGAACATTTAGGAATAAGGTGACTCTAACTTGAATAATGAGATGTTTGGACAAGAGGACTTGGCTGGTCAAGATCACTTCTGGACTATAAAAAAATTAATATGCCAAATTCAAAACACAAAAACTTGATTTAGGCTAGATCATGCTCAAGCATGTATTTGCTATTTGGAATTCAGAAATACACACAGTGACTTACTTAAACACAGAGAAGGATCAACCATACCGGGACTAAAAACATAGAGCCGGGTAAATCAGTTCAATTTCAGCATGCATTATGGATTACATTTATTATCTTACATTATTTTTTTCCTATTTAAAGTAAAGTATTTCAATTAGGCTGACACAATGGTCTGTTAAAGGGAAGCAACATTATTGCTGCATTCATGTTTTTGGCTGCATAGGAGAAATTAATTTCTAACTGTATTTATATTATTGGTAAATAATGTTGCTAATGTTGCAAATGGAAAAGTACAAAACCATCCTTTGTTAATAACATTAAACATATTCTTTCATCACCCAAACCTATGTACCTTAGCAAAATAGCAAGAATGATAATAAGTCTTGTTCAAAGCGCCTTCTTTCGTTCCGTCCGTGTTATTTCGCCTTACGACGGGAAAGATTCCGAGGAGCACCCGAAGTCAGCGTCTGCCCCGAAACCCGGAAGTCAGGTGTCGACGTTTTTTACGTCACATTCCCCGCAGCGCGAAAACTGGAGGTTTCACGTTTGAGCTGCACAACAAAAACAACGCTGTTGTGAGTTGAATAATTAGCATGAATAAGACTGTAGGCCACTAATGAAAACCATTCTGGTTTTACTCCACAGACAGTCACTCTCTTTAGCAGCGTGTTTGCTAACTGCAACGCAGCAGGAAACACAAACTCAATACTTACTTTGTTAGCTAAAACAACGTTAGCCTGCTGCGTTGACAGGGGCTGCATCTGCATTCACACAAAATCATTCATTGCTTTACATTATAGACTTTTTTTTACACAGCAACCATATTGACGTGAACTTAGAGGTAAACGCAGGTGTCAGTAATGATATTATTTAATATTAATGTTAATGATAATGTTACGGTCAGATCAAACAGGGTCAGGGTGCTGCTAGTGTGGTTGCTTTGGCTCAGTGGTATATAATAATTCGATTTACTTATACTTGTTTTTTTCAACATTATGACTAACAAAGATGTACTGAGTAATTTGGGATGAGATTTAAGGCCACATGATTTACATTCTCAGTTTCAATTTTCAAGCAGCAAAACTGCAGCTGAATGTTGTGTTCTCTTTTTGTGCAAAGTACTTCAAATGATAATAGGATTCCTTGATTAAAAATAAAACAATTTTGCTAAAGTACATGTTGCGTATCCTGCTCCCTTTCTCTATCAAGCAGCAAAAATGTCAAAAATAGACAAGATGAGCATCTTAGGAGTGAGGAGCTTCGGGGTCGAGGATAAAGACAAACAGGTCATCTCTTTCTTCACTCCTCTGACTGTGCTGGTTGGACCCAATGGAGCAGGCAAAACGGTATGTGAGCTTTAGACTGGCGCAAAGGTTTACCTGTAAAAGTGTAACCTGTCATGATAAACAAGTCTGTATACAGAATGTGATTAGACTATTTGGGTTGATGATCGGCCTTCTTTCATATTTTAGACCTGGCCAAAGCAGAAGTGCCTCATGTGCATTGTCACTTCTTTTTTTGTTTTTAGACTATAATTGAATGCCTTAAGTATGCAACATCAGGAGAGCTTCCCCCCGGAGCTAAAGGAAGTGCATTTGTTCACGATCCAAAGGTGAGCTCACTTTCTTGTATCAGTAGCACTAAATGAGTTTCTGTAGTTTGCTTAATACTTTTTTACAGCGAGTTCTTACTTTACCATTTTAGTTGTTCTATGATAAGCAGGATTGATAAATAAGTGAGTAAGTTGTTGCCACCTCCAAATAGCTGTACAATACATTTTTGTAACTGTATGAAATGTTACCAACCTGCTATATAACCTTAAGTTATACTTTGTGCTTCAAGGATGCCCATGAGACGGATGTTCGAGCACAAATTCGACTCTTATTCACTGACGTCAACAAAGAGAAAGTGACCATCCATCGCTCCATGTCCTGCACTCAGAAAGCAAAGAATTATACCTTCAAAAGCCTAGAACAGGTCATCACAAGGATACAGTAAGTCCACCATCTCAAGTATCTTTTACTGGGGGAAACAAAAAAGTTTTTTCTAAACTGTTATTAATGTTACATAGCTTCTTTCTATACATGTAATCTTTGTTGTCATTCACCAGAGATGGCAAGACGGTGCAGTTGCCGTCTAAGTGTGGTGAACTCGACCGGGAGATGATTTCTGCACTGGGCGTGTCGAAGCCTGTTCTAAATAACGTCATCTTTTGTCACCAAGAAGACTCTAACTGGCCGCTTGGCGAGGGCAAATCACTTAAAGACAAGTTTGACTCCATCTTTGCTGCAACCAAGTAAAGCCAACTTATCCTACCTGTTTGTCTGTTCGTGCCTATCACGATTAGAAGGAAAAGCTTGGCGTGACTTTCTGTTTCTTGCAGGTATATCAAAGCTCTGGAAACCATGCGACAGCTGCGTCTGAAGAAGAGCGCGACTGTCAAAGAATGTCAGGTGGAGCTGCGCTACCTGAAGCAGAACAAAGAGAAAGCCCAGCAGCTAAGAGAGACCTTGGCCACAAAGGAGGCTCAGTTGATGGCCTCTAAAGACAACATCCTGCAGATACAGAACCAGATTGATCCTCTTGAGGTGGGTTGACAATTTTGTTTTCATTTCATCTTACAGCTGTAGTCCTCAAATATTTGCCCAACAATATTTTTAGGTATTAACACTAAGTAATTCTGAAGCAGTTTCATCAATTCGCTTGTTATGCTAGAAGCTCTGTACGTCTTTAATAAAAAAGATGAAGGTCTTTTGTCACCTATAGACCCTAAAGGCTGAAATTGCATTATACCACTAAAAATCCAGCCCTATCGGGCCACCAGTATAGGAGTGTCTGTAGTGCAACAGTCTTATATTAATCAAATTGTTTTACAGAATAAACTGACAGACATTGACTTCAAATTGGGGAAGGTGATGAAACTGGACAGCGAAATCAAAGCTTTAGAGAACAGGAAAAAACTGATGGAGGAGGACAACAAAGAGCTGGAGGAAACTATGGAACAGGTAACACTACATCATGATCATATGTAAACAGATGGGTGTGAACGATGCTTTGTTCTTTCATATGATGGAAACCTGTCACTATTCAGATAATTAGGGATGGATGAAAATAGGAATAAGATTGCATAAACAAAAATAATAAGGTTTGAATAAGTAAAACATTGCCAGTTTTAATGTTTGTAGTATCTACAGGTCTATTAAGCTCAACATCTGCTTAATCGTCCTCCAGGCTCCACTCTTTAAAAAGTGTCATTATCTTAAATGGAGAACTAATAGAAAGACTCCAGATGGTAAACAAAGTTATTGTTAATCTGTAATGATGCACAAATTCATCATCACCTGAGTGTACACATGCATACATTTGTGTCATGTGCTGTTCTGTAAGTGTATATCATTTTATACTGGATGGCCCTAATGGACTCAAACCTGACCCTGAGAGAGTCTCTGGATGTACTGATTGAGCTCCAGAGCCACACTAAGGCAGTGAGCTGTGTCTGTGGCAGGTGTTCCAGGGCTCAGACGAGCAGCTGCAGGAGATTTACCAGAACCACCAGAAAACAGTGAGGGAGAAGGAGCGGAGGCTGACAGACTGCCAAAAGGAGCTGGAAAGAGCTGGTCGGGAATGTCAGAGACTCAACAGAGTCAAGGCCGATCTCCTGGTAGAACAAGGTACACTCACACCCGCACACTCATGTATGGACCACTTTGACTGATCACTCTCTAACATATACACTACTGTTTAAAAGTTTGGTGGTACTTGGATATGTCCCTATTTTTGGATTAAAAACACTGTTGTTCAATGACAATACCGATAACTAATCAGAAATACACTCTATACATTGTTAAAGTGTTGAATGACTGTTCTAGCTGCAAATGTCTGGTTTTTAATGCAATATCTACATAGGTGTGTAAAGGCCCAAGCATCACTCCAGTGTTCTAATGGTACATTGTGTTTAAAAATTGCATTAGAAACGAATGGATAATTAGAAGACCCTTGTGCAATTATGTTAACACAACCTTGTCTTGATTATATTGTCTGTTCATTTTGCAATACTTGGATAAATAAAAGTGTGACCTTTCATGGAAAATATTAAATATTGGGTGACCCCAAACTTTTGAACAGTAGTGTACAACTGAATATATATATTATATACCTTTTTCCATACTATATATTTTTTCTTTTTTCTTTTAATAGCACATTTTATTGAAAGCACATGCGGAATAACAGATTTCAATCTACTGTAGAAGCTAATTTAGGATTTGAAACACTCCCAACCTTGGAGGCTGTCCTTTCTAGAAAAAAATAATAGATACTGAGTAATAGGCGGAAATATTTCCTGAAGTCTGGATTATCTGCTCCCATCCCATTCTCTTGTCCCAGGTCGTCTACAGCTGGAGGCTGATCGCCACACTCAAAACATCAAAAATCGTGACACGCAGGTCAGACAAAAAAACTCATCATGCACTTTGACTGCAGGGGGCACTTCAGTGTCTGTGCTTGTGTTCCTGTAGCGGTTTAATCCAAAGTCCAAAAAAATAAATCTAATTAACATCTGTATACTCCAACATAGACCTCTAACAATCAGTTTTTTTATTAATTCTTTTTTTACATATACTGTAACTACTGAAATATAAATATTGTTTCATATACAGAAAAAAAACATTGGTTCTCTCTCTCTCACAGGTTCGCTCTTTGTCATCCTACCTGGAGATGGAGGGTTATGACCGACCGCCCTTCACAACTCTTCAGCTTGAGAGCTTTAATCGTCACGTCACACAGAGACTCGAACAGGAAAAAGAGGCAGTCAATCATGTTATGGTAAGAGCTCTGTTTGATTTTTTTAAAACAAACAATGGTCAGAGATTAAGGTGTACACCTTTGTCAAATATGGAAAGTCTTTGGATAAAGAGTTTGTCTCTTCTGAGTGGTACTTACTGCGAAGAGATATGGCCTAATTATGTTAGCATTTACCTATTTAGCTCTCATTCTAATGTGCTGAGACTTGATCAAGATCCAGTAACAAGGTTCCTAATTTGACATGTTGTTTTCCAAGTGATTTTGTTTCCTCAAATGCTCTCAAATAACACAATGAGGCCAGTCCATCCATACACTTAGTAATATTAGTAATAGTAATATTTTATTCTCAGTCCACCTTAACTTACTCTTTCCTCTCAGGTGGATCTGCAGGAAAAGGAGCAGCAGAAGCAGCAGTCTATTGATGAAATGAGGGATAAGAAGACCGGCCTGGAGAGAACGGTGGAGCTGAAGAGAGACATGCAGGGAAAGAAACAGCAAGAACTGCGTAATGTGAGGACAGAGTTGCAGAGGCTGGAGGGTTCGTCCAGCCGACTGCAGGAGCTGGAAAATGAGTTGGCAAAAAATGTGAGTAAACACACACACAGTGGACGTGACCAGGATCTATGAGATCTGGTAAAGTGTGTATAAAAACAGTATGTCTCCTTAAACTTACTTTTCTCTCTCTCTCCTAAATACACTTCAAATACTGTATTAAGCATTGTATTCATACATAGACTGAGATTCTCTCACACTTTACTGTTAAATAAATACATTCAACATACAGCTTCAGTGTATTCTAATCATACTTCCTTCGTCTATCATTGCCCTTTTTGCAGGAGCGTGAGCTGCAGAGCGCAGTGCAGAGCTCCAACGTGGAGAAGCTGAAAGCCGAGGTCGTGTCACTCCAGGAAGAAAGGGCTGAGCTTGACCGCAAGCAGAGACAGCTCGACCAAGAGATGGGAATCCTCAACACGCACACAACTGCACGCACACAGATGGACATGTTGAAAAAGGAAAAGGTGACTTCCAGGACAAGTAGGCAACTAGTGTTGAACATTGTTTGAGTTTCTTGCCTCAGACTTGAGCCACTTATGCTGCAAAAACTGAAATCTTTAATGGGTAAGAATATCTTGTCTGATATAGAGTAGGATTATCTAATTCCTCAAATCAGAGTAGTACAATGAGATAATTCTACTCAACACTAGACTAACTGTACAAAAAATAGATGAGATAAATTCACTAGGTGGGATTTCAGGTTTTGCAATGCATGTTTTTAAAATGTGAAACCCTCTCTCTTTCTCTTACTCCAAGTAACACTAGAGAAGTAACTCTGGTTGTTGATAAATTTAACTTTGCGTGTTAACCTCCTTTCTCTGTTGTTATACTTTCCTCCTTCCCTGCTCCTGTTGTCTTTCCTTTCAATGTTTGCTCTCCTCTCAACTCTCCACTTTTGTTCCTTTCAGGCAGACAAGGAGGAGCAGGTACGTAAGATCAAGTCTCGCCACAATGAGGATCTGGTGTCGTTGCTGGGCCACTTTCCTAACAAAAGGCAGCTGGAGGACTGGATCTATCTCAAGTCTAAGGACATCAACAGTACCAGGGACAAACTGGCTAAACTCAGGTTTGTCTGATTTATTTACAGGTTTGAAACGAAACTCATCCTGTGCTACTGACCAGTGTTTCATTGTGTTTTTTTATTATTCTCAGTAAGGACCTGGCATCAAGCGAGCAGAACAAAAGCCACATCGCTTCTGAGCTGCGTAAGAAGGAACAACAGTTGGCCAGCGACGAAGAAAAGTTCTTCAATGTGTGCGGCAGCCAGGACCTGGAGCAGGACCTGGGCAAACTGCAGGAAGATCTGGAGAAGATATCCAAACAAAGAGGTGAAACCTCCAAAACCAACGATAATAGACACTAATACTGCTGGGCGATATGGCAAATCTCATCATTCAATTATTCTTTTATATCACATTTTACAGCTGACTTTGACTATTAATGGGATGGAATTTTGGCTTACTTTGACCCTTAGAAACAATGAATTGATAGAAGAGAAATTCCACAATAGATACTATTCGGTTGTCATATTGCCCAGAACAAGACACTAGTGGGGGAAAAAAAGTGTCTATAGCATATGCACATTCATTCAGTGCCATGCTTGCCGAGTTGATAGATCAGTGAATCTAACAAAACCAACTTTATGTCGGAGGGGACTGCTCTAATCTCAAGCAGTTCTCAAGATTTAAGTAGCGTAAGCGAAGATAATAAATTTGCTCTCCATTCCTCCACCTGTCCTTTTCATAGCGATGCTCGCAGGAGCCACGGCAGTGTACACCCAATTCATCAGCCAGCTGACAGAGGAGCGAGAGCCCTGCTGCCCCGTGTGCCAGCGGACGTTCCCGTCAGAGTCCGAACTGGAGGAAGTAATTAGTGACATGCAGTCCAAACTCCGGCTGGTCCCCGACAAACTGAAAAACACTGAGCAGGATCTGAAGAGGAAGGAGAAGAGGAAAGAGGAGATGATGAGTCTTAGACCTGTCAGGTACCGAAATGAATTTACTTTCAAATAAAGCTGCAGCTACTAACATCAGTGTTGTTTGACAGGTTCGGGTGTTCAGGAATGGCTTCTGTTTTATCCATAGATACGTTTGCATGAGCTTGGTCATTATCTATTTATCCCTACAAATTGTATTTTCCCATCAGTGTACCTTGCATTATTTTAGCAGCATGGCATAAAGAGAAAGGAGGATGAGACCTCACCAGAATTCCATTTGAAAACAGATTAATAACCATTTAAAATCCATGAAGGATAAATAGAATATATCTCAAAACAAAAACTGTCTTCCTGAGTCAACATCTGTTTTGACAGACCACGTTTATTTTCATAGTTTTCCTCAACCTGTGTCTTTTTACAAAAAATATTTGCTTGTAACTGGCTTCTACACCATTTACACTTATGTGGCACAGACATTAATGTTCCGTTAATTACGAAACAGCGATGTTATGTTCCTTGTTATTTGATGTCATACATTTGACAGAAAAAAAATAATCTGTATTTGATCATATTTGTAGATAAGCAGTATTAAGCTAACTTTCTGTTGCCTTGACTCCTGTTAGTTGAAGAAATAAGAGTGCAGGTTTTATGAAGTGTACTTCACTAGATGGAGCTAGATTCTCATTTAAATGAGATTTAGTTTGCTCTTCTGTCTACTTATGACCTGAGGAGCACCCTACACCCACACTGTACCAACCAACAGATATTCTCCTCTTATATATAGGCTTTCTGTGTAATCAGTTTAACATAAGTAAAATTCTGTCAAAAGAAAAATATACTAAATAACCTAATAAACTAAACTGCATTATTTAAGAGTCATTCTCAAAAACGCGTTGAATCTAATCACATTTTTAAGACACACAGACCAGACCAATCTGATTTTATCAACTAGTCTCAAGTGTCTTTAGGTTAAGATAATATATTGTCACAAGTGAATCTTGGTTATTTGTAGCCTTCATTATGCTAGGTGCTAGATATTATGAAAGAGTAACTTGAATCTCATAGCATAACTAAAATCGAAGGAGGAATTGTGGATTCATTTATTCACATATAGGTGAGTTTTTAGACTCATCTTTTATCGAATAACCGCAGGGAGTCAAAGAAAAAATAATGCTGGAGTACTCCTTTCCTCTTTTTTGTCTCTCAGGCAGAATATTGCACAGTATCAGGAAAAGGAGCTGCCTGAGTTGAGAAACCGGCTGCAGAGTGTGAACCGAGAGATCGAGAGGCTCAAGAACGACGTGGAAACACAGGAAGCGTTGCTGGCTACCATGATGTCAGAAGAGGAAACGGCCAAGGCTTGCCTGCAGGACATCTCTCTCATGGACAGATACCTGGTACCGTCTTCCTGTCTGTTTTAAACTTTCTGGCCACCTACTTCTCTAATTGCTGTACACTCTTATTCAATAAAGCCAATACCTTCTGTTATTTTTATCTTCTTCCATTTACACCATTTAAATATGTATCTTTCCTTTCAGATGGACCTTAAAGAGGTAGAGAGGAAAATCGCTCAGCAGGCAGCTAAACTCCAGGGAGTAGACCTGACCAGAACCATCCAGCAAGTCAGTCAGGAGAAACAGGAGACGCAACACAAGCTAGACACCAGTACGATGACATCACAGGCTGACATTAAAATGACCCGTCCCTCAATCTGAAGAGAGAATGAAAGTGAACACAATCAGAATATCTATAAAAATCACTTTGTGTTGTATATACAAAGGGGAATTTTGGTAAATTCAAGTTTTGTATTAAAAAGTAGATTTAAATTAAATTTGAATTAAACTTGGTCATCATCTAACCTAAGTGTGAAAATGTATGTTGCTGTATATTGTAGCTCTACAATGTTATGGATAGAAATTGAGGAGCCTGTTCTCCCATTGGCTGATTGGACTGTGATTGGGGCGTGGGCTGTGTGATTTAATGGCTGTCCTGATGACTGGTTTTAATCAACAACCATTGAATATGGGCTTTGCCCATTTCTCTGGTTTGAAACATGGGGTGGTATTTATATAACACACAGACCTTCCTTATAATTAAAAGCACTTATAATATAGGACCTTTTAAATTTGGTAATCAATTAAAGAGGACCAGCATGTTTTCTTTAATCCCTGCATCATTGTTTTTCATCAGTAACTACATTTTCATTAGTCATCACTCTTTTCTTTGGAAAATCTTGTGTTGATTTCACTCCAGAATTTTGGTGGAAGTGGGAAAAGAGTTGCAAGATTATCATTTTTTTTGTCTTTGCCAAAGTTTTTAACCCTTTGTATCCTTGCAGCTTCCAGCAAGATGGAGCTGAAGCGTAAGCTGATCCAGGACCAGCAGGATCAGATACAGATGCTGAAAAGTGCTGTGAATGAGACGAGAGCAGAGAAACTCCAGCTGAGCAGCGACATGCAGAAACAGAAGCAGCTGGAGGAGCAGTGTGTTGAGTTCACCACTGAGATACAGGCCTTAACCCGGGACATCAGGGTACGTTTTTTTTTGTTTTTGTTCATGAAAATCTCCTTTGTTACTCACAAAAATATCCAGAGCACAAAACCTGTGTGGGAAGGGGATGTGTGGGACATGTTGGAATTCATTGGCCTGTTCTGCAGTAAGTGCTGCACATTCAGGTCTTGATACTGCATATAGACACGCTACTTGTTGAACATATCCTATCGGATGATTTATTTTCATTACGTTTATATCCAGCATGTGCCCATCATTTCAGTGTTTTTCCTCAGTCTTTATTTCTCAAACTTGTGTCCACCCAGGAGGCGAAGGAACAGCTGTCACCTCTGTCCGCTGCTCTGGAGAAGCTGCAGCAGGAGAAGCAGGAGCTGGTGGAGCGTAAGCGGCAGAGGCAGGAGGAAGGACAGGAAAAGGTGGAAATGCTCTCTGTTTTTTCTCTTTCTATGCACTGGAAAGTCAAGGCTGGATATAGTAGTTTACCATTGGGCTGGGCGGTATAGCATTTCATTCCAAATAAAGTTTTTTTATATATATATATATATATATATAGTTATACACAAAGTGGTCAAGCATCATGCTGTGAGAGAATGTTTTAGAGGGGGACTGTTTTACAGCTGCATGTGAGAGCACAGCCTGTGTATGTGAGAAACTGTTACAGATGCAGAGGAATTTCTACCCAAAAGAGGGGTTGTGTCGATTGTTTCGAAGTTCTTTAGATTAAAAAAAAAAAAATCTGACACCAATCATAAAACCATAATCTGCAAGTGTTGGTTAAAGTTGTAGCCGCAGAAGGCAACATGAGCAATTTTCTTCACCACCACCTTCTCCACAAACATGTCCTAGAATGATAGGATGAAGAATGCATAAAATTAAGATCTGCATCCCTTTCCACATCTGCAAGTAACATTAAGACGTCACCTAAAGACCCATTTGCTAAGGGGGCTGTCTACAACAAGAAGAAATTCTAAGCCAATTTACTGCAGTAATTATGTTGTTAGAAAATGGTGTTTATTCCTAGCCATGCATGGAAAAAAATACCATGATATCAATTTATCGTCATACTACCCAGCTCTAGTTTAACACTTCTTAAATGCTCTACTGTTGTTGCCTAATAGTTCATGTAATGTTTACAGCAAATGTGTGTGTAGTTAGGGTTATGAGTGTATTCTGAAAGTAAAGGCAACACAAAAAAATTCTAGGAATGGTTTACATGCGGTCTGGAAAAACCACTACATTCTTTGGCTACCTTTTGTTATCCTAATCTAGCCGCTACTCCAACACCTTTTTTACTTACAGATAAATGCCATTAAAGAGAGGGTAAAGGCAGTCGCCACTTTGGAAAAAGAAATCATCAAGTACACTGATGAGGGCAAAGACGAATACAAAGAGGTAATATATTCGCTGATAAATAAAACAAATGACGTATTGTTTCGCTTTCAAACGCTGGAGATTCTCGCTCTAGTTGTGTGTGAGAGTATTTGACTACAATAACACCATTTATGGTTTTTCAGCAAAAAGAGTCTGAGCTTCAAGAAACCAACACCCAGCTCCATGAAGCTGAGAAACAGAAAGAGAAGATCAACAAGGAGATGGGAAACATCCGTCAGGACATAGACACTCAAAAAGTAATTGTCTTCATTCTCAACTTTCACTCCTGTTTTCTTCCACTTTTTTAAAGTAAATTGTAAGTTTGATATTTTTTTGATACAAAATAAGGCATTATTCCTCTACAGAATATTAGCAATAAAAATGATAAACTTGGGTAGGACACAGTTTGGTGTATGCAGACCATTTAATCAACATCTATTGTATTGTATTGTATTGTAGCAGCAGTTGTTACAACTTTAAAACAGCTTTATTGTCAAACGGATAAGATTCAGCTTGTGGCTCCCCTTCTTTAATTATTTTGTATCCTCCATTTTCCATGGCTATTCTGGGAATGTTTTTTTCCTTAGGTCAAGGAGCGCTGGTTGCAGGACAACTTGACATTGAGGAAGCGTATTGAGGAGTTGAAGGAGGTGGTGGCCAAACATGAGCTTCTTATGAAAGACATGGGCAACATGCAGGTGTTGCAGCTACGCCAGTAAGAGCAATAAATTATTACCAATTGTCTGCAAGATCAATAGTTTTGATAGCGATCACAACGCTATTGCTTATAGTGGTTTTATATTACTTCTTTCTGTGGTCGTGCAGGGAACGACGTGATGCAGAACGAAAAATGGAGAACTTGAAGAAGAACCACAGCATTGCATTGGGTCGTCAGACAGGCTTTGAGGAGGAGATACTGCATTACAGGTGGCATATGTTTCTATTAACCAGCAACATGATACATGATGCACTGCTTCCACATATCCAGCCATTACTTAATAATCCTGCTTTATATATATTTTTTTATTAAATTAACTTGTCTATTGATTTAATTTCAGGAAAGAGCTGCGTGATGATCAGTATGAAAAAGCTGATGAGAGATACAAAAACAAGATGATCACAATGAGGACAACAGAGATGGTCATTAAAGACCTGGATCTCTATTACAAGGCCCTTGATCAGTAAGTGGTTCCCTAAAATGTACACACACTTGAGAACTTAATTGCAATCAAACTGGACAAAGAAGTTATATTGTCACAGCCTTTTATAAAAGTATGAGTCATTGTTTCAAGAAATAGGTCATATAGAGTAGTGCTTGAGGAGGAAAAATCTGTTTCCTTCTGTGTAGGTGGACCATGTATGCTGTAAATCACGTAGTCATGGCTTCAAAGTTCCTCTTATCTTCTTTCATCATAATGCGTATTAGAAAGTGTTATGATGCAGACATGAAGTCCTTGCTATTTCATTGTAATCTGAATGTCTTTAGGTTTGGCACTCTTATGAAAGGCATTTCAACTTGGACTCTTGAGAAGTATAATTTTTTCACTATTAATTGAACAATTATATTAGATTAAGCATCTTTCTAATCTGTCATCAGTTCTGCAGTATGAGGAAATCTATGAGAAAGCAAACCGGTTATTGTTTGCAAGTGTATGGGTTCAGTTGAACGAGGGAAGTTAACAGTATTAGTAAGCCTCGGCGAGGAAGTTGGAGGTGGCCGTCTCAGATACAATCTCCCTGTGTGAGCAGAAGCATCATTTCCCCATACATGTGGGTTAGTTAAGCCATCTGTGTCTGCACCGTTATCAAGATCGCGATTAGGTCTGAGCAGCCTATATATCCAGATCAGTTTCTGTTTGAATACACAGAACTTGTTTGATTTGGTAATGGAAAAAATGTCCATAATAGGTTACAGTAGGTGAAGTTACTACTGTTGCTAAATGGTGTATTCCCTCTAATTGTACAGGCCTGGTGGTTGGTCAGATGTTGGAGTTACAAGTTAATTTAACGAATTGTTATAATATTTTTGTTATTCTTTCATTAACTGGGGCCTTCCATATCCGTCCTATAAAGCCGATAAAGTGCAGCAATAGACCTTTCACACTTTGTTCATGATCAGCTAAAGTTTTGTAAAGGTCATAGAGCATCTTATAAAGTCATCCTTCTCCCATGTTCACTATCCATTTAGAGATTTTTTTTGGTGTGTAGCAACAGATCTGAAAACAACTATAGAGGAAACACTGAAACTGATTATGTAAGTGTACAGTATTGTTAATTTCTATTTTTCAAACAAAATGTGTCCCCTCTCTAAATGGCAATAACAGTAGAGTTCAAGTGAAACTATGAAACATCACTTTTTGCAGACAAAAATCATCATCAATCAATTATTGGTAGTTAAATACAATGTTAATTTAAACAGACATTTGTGACTTTACTCATTTCAGTTTTGTTTCACATACATAGTTCACAGTTTTCACACGTGTTTCACATGGCACTGACACAGAATCCATGTTGAAAACAAGTTAACCGAGTAGCCCTTATTATAGGGATAGTGGGCCACAGATCTGTTTTTTTCTCTCATATTGCTAGATACAGGAAATGTCTACACCACTGAAAAAAGATTTGTTATAAAATTGTAATTTTTTTCGCAACAATAGTCATTTAGAATAAATTTTATGACAGAAATAGCAGAAGACATGGTTGCAGTATAAGATATTAATTAGCACTCTTTGAAGTCTGATATGGTTTCTATAAGAAGTTATAAACCTTGACTTCTTCCTGTTACATAAGCAGTTATGTAAATAAGATGGATGAAGATGAGGAGTGCGCTGCTCCTTTTTTTTTTTTCCTTTATGATTTGATAAGAGCCGATGGTACGTTATCACTTTGGTCTTTTCAAACCACATTAGGGTTTCTTGGAATTTTAATTGATTAAACGTTAGATAAACTGCTTTTTGGATGGCAACTTCGTATCTGTACATCGTTGCATCTCCGCCACATTTCGGCATGACTCTAAAACTTCATGATGCTTCTATATTCGTGTGGTTTGAGTGATAAACATTATGCCTACTTGTGTGCTACATACTGTGTATCCTGCATGGTTTTGGTTTTGAATGATCTTGTTTTTACTGTTCATCAGTATTATCCATTATTAGATACATACAATTGCACATTTAAATCCTGTTTCATTGCATAATAAACTTGTTACTGTATTAATCTTCAAAATGGAAATAACAATCAGATAAAACTCAAACGTCCAGCAAATCAGTGTTGAGGAGAAGCCTGTCATTTTATATCATTCTGTAACACTGTCTGTATCTGTGCTTTTCCCCAGAACAATCATGAAATTCCACAGCATGAAGATGGATGAGATCAACAAGATTATCAGAGACCTGTGGCGCAGCACCTACAGGGGTCAAGGTTGGACACTTTCACTTTTTTTTTTTTAAAGAATGGATTGCATGTATGTGATCCCTCCCTCACTCTTCGCCACTCTTTCTAACCCCATCTCCAGACATCGAGTATGTGGAGATCAGGTCTGACATGGACGAGAGCTCGTCGGCCGCAACCAAGCGAAGGGTTTACAACTACCGAGTCGTTATGGTGAAAGGAGACACATCTTTGGATATGAGAGGACGCTGCAGCGCCGGTCAGAAGGTACGACAACGATTTACCCTGGCCATGTAATGGTTTGTGAATTTCTTCCAGAACTGTTTCTTGAAAGGATCCTCAGTTCCATTTGTGACCCAAACAGTTACTGTTAACATACATTTTAGTAATGTTTTTTAATCACATTATTAGATGATTATTACTGAAGCATCAGTGTGCAGGCTGCATACGACTGTAGTAGCTGCTGGAGGCGTTAGACTCCAGTATACGTTGTATACTGCTGTGGGCTATTAATCAGCATAAAACAGTGAATCAATATATTATTACACACATTCTGAGCTCCTCATATGATTTGTTGTTCTAAATTATGCATATTTGGATCACTCAATTCGAAGATCAACTTCCCAGGTTTACTTAGCACCAGAGTTCAGTTCAGATCCAGATGGTGGTGGTGGCTGGTGTGTATTGAAACTTATGGAGCACGACCTTTTGTTGAATAGCCACTGTTTCTCCCCCAATGGAATTTGTGTTCATAAAATTCCTTCAAGGTTCACAGGTCAACAAGCAAATTCAGCAACAGGGGGTGCCATACTTCAATTTGAAATATAGTACATAAATGAATAAAGTTTAATACGTTTAACACTATAGTTTTTTTGCACCTGTGTGTGTCAAGGTGCTGGCATCCTTGATCATCCGCCTGGCTCTGGCAGAAACCTTCTGTCTGAACTGTGGGATCCTGGCCCTGGATGAGCCGACCACCAACCTGGACCGGGAGAACATTGAGTCACTGGCACATGCCCTTGTCGAGTCAGTACAAACACACACATACAGTTGCATACAATTTACTTGTGTACTCATGGGGACTGATATAATGACCCTAACATAGTTCACACAAGATCTGCACATCTATCACATCTCACATGCAAATCTCTGCACTTTTGACAAATCTCTAAATAAGTGCACATGGTTGTGTCGTTCAGAGGCCAGGTTGGAATGGAAAGTGTGAGGATTAAAAAAAAAATCTAGATTTGTGCAGTTGGGGCCCTATACAGCATAAAAGTTTGAGTGAGACAGGAGTTGATTGTCATTTGTCTCTGAAAATATGTATATGCCACATTTGATTTAACCTCTAAAAGTGAGCAGGTCTACAGTACGATGCTGCAACTGAGCTAACCTTAATCGTGTTTCACGCTGGCCTTGCTTTGTTCAATTAATCAACCTTTTCTGTGGATGAAAAAGCAGACCAAACGGGTAAAGTAGAGGGGTGGGGCTAGCTGAAGGCTAGGCTCTCCCAAAATTGTTGATAAAGCTGATGTATAGGCTGGTCCCCTGTCAGGTCAAAAACCCAAGAGATGTGAAGATTTAAAAAAAGATTCTTTAGTTAATATCATTTACTCACATGTATAAAAAACGGTGTCTAGTGTATTGTGTTTTCAGAGGTGTATTACTCAGTAAAAACATAGATTCAGGCAAACTGAACATCATTTAAGTGGATGAGAGCAGGATGGCAAAATTTTGATTATTAGTCATGTTTATTTACACTTTTCAATAGAAAATCAGACAAACAAAAGCACATATGGTATAATTAGGTAAGGCCAACAGGGAATACTATTCGAGTTTAGATGGCATTGCCGTCAAAAGTAAAAATATTTAATCTTTTTGCCGTATTCTGCGGTGAAATTTACACCTATTCAGTTCTGCATCTTTTGTTTTGCCATCCTGCCTTTGCCTTTCCGTCAGGCGGCCTGTGTGGTGTCTGTCTGCCGTTTGCCTGGATCCATGTAAAGGAATCATATGGCATGACCTGAATGAAACGAATAGTCTTGTGACTACAGCTCCTTATCTCTGTTTCATTTCGCCCGCTCACTGCAGAATCATTAAGAGCCGCTCCAGCCAGCGGAATTTCCAGCTGCTGATCATCACCCACGACGAGGACTTCGTGGAGCTCCTGGGACGCTCCAGCTACATCGAGCACTTTTACCGCATCCGTAAGAACCAGGACCAGAACTCCGAGATCACGAAGTGCAGCATCAGCTCCCTCTCCGCTTATCTCCACTAAGAATACCACTGACCCTGTAAAACTGTTTGAAACGGTTTGATTGCTTTCATCACAGCTGTTTTGTTTAATAATCTGCATGTATACACCACTAATAGATAATCTTATTTCATTTCTAAATTTTTGAAGTATGAAGACGGCTCAGTGATGTCGATCCATCCACTGACTTTGTGACAGTTTCTCTTTATCTCCATCCATCAACATTCTGTTGTGTTAATAACATTACTTTTTAAAAGTCAAGTCATTGCCAACAAGAATTCCATGAATCCAATACTATCCCAAATAGATTTTCATTTCCATTTCCTGTTGGAAGCGTTGGCTTCAGGTTTTCTGCTTGTTCATCACACAAATACAAAAATCGTCACGTACAATCTGACACCAAAAGGTCAGGTCTTCTGTAGCAGCTTCCAGGTTCCATTTGACAAGGAAATAAGACCCTGAGTTAACAGTTCTCTAATTGACTCAACTATGTGTAGATATGTTCATAGTGGCCTTGAAAGTTCAAGTGGATGGACTCTGACATTTTGAGATTTGCACTGGTGTGACTGTAATTGTGATGCTTTTGTAAGTAGGAGTAAAGGCACACATGGTCAGTTCAATTATATTTTCATGGTAAAAATGACAACTTTGTGAGCTCATTAAAAATACTTAAGAAATTATAATTCGTATTGTTTTTTTTTCTTCTTTTTTTTTTAACACAGATCCGGTTCAGGGAAATCTAGCTCAGTTGTTTTTTTTGTTTTTTAAAATCAACCACAGCTTAATCAAACAATCTTAACTCTCACACAAACTGCAGAGTTATTGCATTTGTCTTTGGTGGTGAGGGGAAATCCGTAGCGTGGGCAAGCTACGTATAAAAGTTCCGTGAAGTGAGACCTTCAGTACGAGCTGCAAGCTGACAATTAAGCACTCGACTCGGCAGCTTCGTTAAACTCTTGAAGTAGCTTCTCATAGACGTGAACTACGGACCAGCCGGCATCATGAAGACGACGATGTTTCTGCTCGTGTCCGCTGTGGCTTTGCTAGTCGGTGCAGCTGTTGCCAGGCCAGCTGTTACCAAACCTGCCCATCACAAGCCCGACCTGAACCTAGACCGTATCATTGACCTGGCCCAAGAATACAACAACTCCATCGTTAAGGTGAGACTTTGTCCAATCAGGACGGCTGTTTTACTGTTTCTTTATTAGATTTTCTCAAATAAAAAATAATAATAATTCTGAAGTAATAATTGTATTTTCTGCAGGAGTTCTGGCTGGAGGATGTGGCCCATCTGGCTGAAGGCAGCGGCAAATGTGAGGTGAGGAGAGTTGAATGTCTCTGAAGCAAATATTGCTTGTAGTTAGTCTCATATGTTATGAATAAGCACCAGAAAACACTAACTGGGGAAGATTATTGCATTGGCGGCAAAAAAGGGGAAATTGCCAATTTGAATCATTTCATATATAGATATGAGCCTGGCTTGTTTAGATAGGTAGATTAGATACTAATAGATTCTTCCTTATCTTCCGTACAGGATAAGTTCTTCTGCAAAGTGCACGAGCTCCTGCACAAAAACAAAGACAAAAAGGAGGTGGAGAAGGAAATCGTGAGGAACCTGAACGTGTTTAACAATCACCATGTAAGACTTCTCCCCTCTGAGTTCTCTCTAGCATCTTTTCATAGGTTCCCTGAACTGATGCCATCTCTTGTCTTTCAGTTTAATTGCAAAGCAGTGCTGAAGGAGTTGAAGCCCACGGGCGTCACCATTCAAATCAGCAAACTTCTGGACAGCCTCACCAAGTGTTGCCGGCACAGGAACTTCACAGGAGCCAGCACCAGCAGTCAATGAAACCCTCCCAGACCCGCAGCCCATTTGTCCTGAAGGGGATCACTCGAGCCAGAGATAGAGATAAATATAGATATTTTATTATCATCATCATCAGTGTAAAAAGAAGCAGAAACGTAATCTCAGTTGAGGTCTCGATTATTTGTTTGTATTATTTTTAAAGACATTAATACTGACACCTATTTATTGGAGAATGGAATTTTCAAATATTGAGTTTTGTATGTTGAAGTTTCTTTTATTTAAAGCTTTTAAAAAAAAAAAAAAAAAGAACGGGTCAAATAAGTTGTTACTGAAATAGCATTATTTATTGTGTTTATTTGCATCAGTACAATTATAAAGACTGACAGACTTACATCCAGTTGTCTTCATACTCATTTCTATCTTTATCTGCATAGGCAGGCATTGCACCCCCTCAGGTGGTAATTGAAAGATAAATAACTAGCGCAGCCATGGTGGTGTGGGCAGCCTAAAGCTTCAGGAAATGAGTGGTCTGAAAGCATCAGTCACAAGTGGAACACACCTCATCAGAAAATCTCCTCACAAAGACAGACGCAGTAGTTTATTCATCAGGTAGTTACGTTGATGACGGTATAAATGAAGAAATTAAAAGAAATGATCATTGTGTAATTAATCATCATATATTTTGAATGAAAATACAAATAATTAGGAGATGTCAGGTACTATTTTTCTATTATTTTGTTATTCACAAGTTCAAAGTAATTTCACATATTCAAATAAGTCTAAATGACTACTGAGGGTGTTTTAAAGTAACTGTCTTCCTGAAAAAGACTCAGAATATCATCTGAAAAGAGCTTGAATGCAAGTAAAATGTAGTGATTCTTACCAGGTGGCACTTTTTTTTGGTAAAGAAAATACAAAAAAATAAAGATGAATATCTGGGTAACATGGGAGGAGGAGTGGATAAAATTCCTGGTGAAAGTATTGGTCGCCAGCAGGAAGTCAACTTGTATAAGGTCGACCCTCCAACCAGAGGAGGAACGGTTTGAGGGGGAAATGGGAGAAGGGGTGAAGGTGATACTACTAGTAACTATGGTGATGACGGCTAAACAGAAAAAAAAAAGCACTCTGTTGATCATATTCCTCCACATCAGCCTATGGGTGGTGGGGATGGGGGGGGTCCACACAATAAAGTGTTCTGTGTGCAGAAGTGGCTGGGCGACTTTTTTTCAAATGCGGAAACGTTTAGAAGTTCAAATGATCGCTCAAATATTAATGATCCTGTAAATCATTCAGCACACGGAGAACGTCTCCAGAACGCAGCACCCCAGAAATACGTCTCTGTAGATGTTCTCTGGCCGGCTGCGGCGGGCTGGTTTCCCGGCTGACTCCGAGAGGAACATGTTTCGCCACTCTTTTCCCCCTTGCCCTAGACAATGTACCCGTCACTCACTGACTTGATGCAATGTGAGAGCTATGGGGAGGCCTGCTCTTGGTGGTGGCTAGGTCTCTGTGCGCCACCACGCTCTGTGTGTGTGTGTGTGTGTGTGTGTGTGTGTGTGTGTGTGCTACTGAACCGTGGGCTCGCTCATTACTAAATAAAGAGAATCACTCTCCTTTTCAACGGTGCTTTTTATAGAACTCTTTTTTTTTCCAATACTTTGCGTAACCTTCCCGCCCTCCTTGAAGGACTTTAAAGGACAAATACACTCTCAGATCAGCTCAATATTGTGTAATGATAAGAAAGTGAACTCTGCTTGCCCCGTGGGCCATGACAGCAATCTGAATAAAAGTGGAGGAACATGACAATAAAAAAGTCTGTATAATAGTGAAATTAGAACTCTAGTCAGAGCAAAATGAACTTCTGAAGTATCAACAGTTGTTTGCGTATTATTGTGTAAGCAGCTCTCTTTCTGATGTATGTAGCAAGGTGAGGTGATTCATGTATATGCTGTTGATTACTTTATAACCATACGGGTGTCGCCGCCCCTTTAAATGTTCCCAAAAATTCCTCATAATAATCATAGCCTATTATTGATGGATAGTTAATACTGTGACTGAAGATGACCTTAAAATATCTGCATTTGTCCTTTCACATTTTAGCAGTGCCCACACTAACAGCAGGTTACAGTTTCCCGTCTCTTCTGTTGGTGCCTCTCTTGGCTGCTTCGCTATTTTTCTAATTTTCTTAGACTATTAGAATGTGCATCTGTCCTGCTCTTTGCCTGGTCATCCTTTGCCGTTCTTGCTGGATTAAAACTTAACTTTTATTGATGCAGCGTCTTGAGTTGCGTCCTCTGATTCATTCAAATGCTTCCAAAAACAGACCTGCAGTAGGCAGGAACGTTGCAATGTTGTTATACTTTTATAATGAGCTTCTCTGTCAGATAAGACCTTGTAGATGACAATTTATTTATTTAGGTGGGCTTTATGCTATTGGTTTTGTGGCTTTGTGTTAACATTTGTAGTCTTAGGGTAGAAAATTAAAATGAGACAAAACCTTACAAAAAAATTCAGAGGTCATGACCTCTGTGTTAGACACGTCTGTCCTTGCATGCAGCTTTATTTGCAACATAAACTGATGGCATTAAGAGACATATACAAACAAATGTTTAGAAATCATGTTGCTTTTAACATAGATATTTAAAGGTCTAAAAGATGCAGTTTGCATTTATATAAAACAAAAATACCCACGTCAAGGGACAATTATGCCTAAATGGGTCTATTTCTTTTTGCATTTGTTTGCACGTCTAGCTGAATGTAGTGTATCAACAAAGAATACCACTATATAAAACACAATGTGACTTTTTTTATGTTTCCAAAAAATACTGAAATATGAATTATGCATTGAGGCTAAGAATCTCAGTATACCTCACTGTACCTAAAATCCCCCACTTACTGATTCGTAACCGCAATGCATAATTCATATTTACTTTTTGGAAACAAGAAAAAAGTCAAATTGTGTTTTATATAGTGGTATTCTTTGTTGATATTTCAACAATTCATCCAGCTAGACGTGTGAACAAATGCAAAAAAAATAGACCCATTTAGGCATAATTTTTGATTTAGGTATTTTTGTTTTATATAAAAAAAAATCATCATATTAATATAGTTTTACATTACACTCCAGAACTCTAGAAAGAACCTGCTTTGTGTCTTCCATCAGAAGGAATTTCGACACAAGCCGCTGCAACCTCAACAATTTAACAGTTCTGCTTTGTAATAAAGTAAATTTAAAGTTGTATGACAAGACAAAAGATTAGTTTCAGGTCTGTTTAACGACTATTAATTATATAGATCTTCACCAGCTCCCGAATCCCAGGTGGTGATGCTCGCTCGTATGCAAATATGCTGGAATCACCCCAAGGCAACAAAACCTGAGCAGTAATTCAACCGTAGCACGCCGGCTTTGTTCTTCCTCTTGATCTGATGGGCTGCAGCAGTTCAGGGAAAGTCTGACTGGGTCAAACGTCTCTCTCAGCGAGAGTCTTCTGCTCAGTATTTTATCATCAGGTGTGTAAAAAACAAAAGAAAGGTTGATAGCGGATCATTAAAAGTGTTGATGATGCTGTTGCCCCCTCTGATCTGTACAGGCACACACTCGGCTGTCTGAGCGTGTTTCTGCATTGTGTGCAGGGTCCATTGGCCTCGGGGCTGCCTTCAGGGCCCAGTGGCCCGGTGGGAGCAGACAGGCGGGGGCTGGGCGGGGGTCTGCGTGCTAGGGGACCTCCTTCGGGGGGGGGGGGGGGCCCCTGCCGTGCCATGGCTGGGTTTTTTTCATGTCTTGTCTTCAAAGGCACGGCAGCCCCCGTGGAGGGAGAAACAGCTCAGTGGCTCGGGCCCCGCCGTCCTTGTTTTCCTGCGTGCCCTCGCTCCCCTGCAGCGTCTGGGGGTGACGGAGCGGGGCAACACAGGGGCTGCTTTTTTTAACTCTCCTTCCTTGTTTTTTTTTTTTTTTCCGCTCCTCAAGGCTCTCAGGGATGCAGAATGTGCACAGTAATGTGTTTTAATATTTTTTAATGTATTCTTCTCCTCTGTCATTTCATCTAGTCAAGTCTCTCGCCTCAGTGGGGTTTTACGGTTTGTAAAAAAAAACACTAAAAACCCGCTCCTCAGAGCCTCACATCTTACAAAGATAAAGAAACCTCAGTGCGAGTAACAGGGGAGGACGGTGTGTGGCACGGCACTGAAACACATTTAGAACAAGTTGAGTACACTGCAAAAAATGAAATTCAATTTTTATTTTTCCGGATTTTGGTCAGCGTTATCAAGCAATTTAATCAAAACTTTTTACCATATATATATATATATATATATATATATATATATATATATATATATATATATATATATATATATATATATATATATATATATATATATATATATATATATATATATATATATATATATATATATATATATATATATATATAGGGCGACACGGTGGTGCGGTGGGTAGCACTGTTGCCTCACAGCAAGAAGGTCGCAGGTTCAAGACCGCCTTGGGCCTGGGTCTGGGGCCTTTCTGTGTGGAGTTTGCATGTTCTCCCCGTGTCTGCGTGGGTTTTCACCGGGTACTCCGGTTTCCTCCCACAATACAAAAAACATGCTCAGGTTAATTGGTAAACTCTAAATTGCCCATAGGTGTGAGTGTGAGAGTGAATGGTGTGTGAATGGTGTGTGTGCCCCACGATTGGCTGGCGACCATCTGGGGTGTATCCCTGCCTCTCGCCTTAACGCGCTGGGATAGGCTCCAGCAGACCCCTGCGACCCCGAAAGGGAATAAGCGGGATAGACAATGGATGGATATATATATATATATATATATATATATATATATATATATATATATATATATATATATATGCCTTTTATTTCATAAACTTGAATTTCATGTATTTTTCTCTATTTTTTCCTTTTTACCAAAACCTTTTTCTTCTTACTTTTTGTGTTTCCTAACCTCTCTTTCTTCTATTATTATATACATATTTACATATATTTTTTGTCTATTCTCCATAGAATGTTGACCATTTATCCTGGTTTAACACTTTTATAGTCATATTTGTCCAGACGGTTACTCTAAAATTTAAAATACACAGGTTCCTCCACGTTTCCACAGCAACTGTACTATTATTGATATAATGAAGAGGTCATTCTATCACTCTTTACCATACTGTAGGACTTGTGCAAAAGCTGTTGGTGCAGGCATTCAACAGGGGTGCAGGCCCTGGCTTCTGATTGGACGACGTCCCCCAGGTACAGGACGGTGTAGTGGTGGTGTCTCCTGTCCTCTGGCTGTGAGTCCTCTGGGTTCTCCCGCTGTCACGGCGGTTTAGTGTCGCCTTGTTGGCGCCGGCGGGGACGCGCTCACCTTGACAATATCAAGTGAAAATGAAAAAGAACTAAACCCACACAGCCAGAGTGACGGACGTGTCTGCGGCCATCAGGGATTCTCTCTTTTGCTTCTCTTCAGTCATTGCTCTCTACAGCTTTCCTTTCTCCAGGAGTCGTTCCATCCTTCTCTAGCAACTTCCTTGCATCACTTTTCATTTTTCTTCCTTCAATTTTTCCCAGATTCCTTCCTTATTTTGCAATCCCTTTTGCGCTTCCTGTCGTTATTGTGTTTCTTCCTGCAATGCATCTTCTTTTCCTTCACCTAATTCCTTCTTGCAATCTGAACTCACCCCCCCACACTCAAACACACACACACACACACACACACACACACACACACACGACTCACTCATCTCACTACACTGCAGCTCCATTTTCTCGGAGAGGATTATTATGTTCAGCAGCCGGTGCTGGTGGTCGTATCTTGGGTTTCTGCTCAGGCCTGCACCTGACCAGGCTAAGTGCTTTGTCGCGGAAGGAAAAAAAAAAAAAAGAAAAGAAGAAATCACGCCACAGTTAGTTATTTCTGGCTGGGTTAATCTTATTTCTCTGGGCTCTTTGATAATGGAGAGGACTTGAATTATGAATGGAGTGTATAATACGCTTCTTCGAGGCCTGCAGAATGAATTAAAGCGCAGGCTTATGAGCGAGTTCCTCTGAACGTCTCTAATATAACCGCACCCCTTTGTCTTTTTCAATTCCACGTTTTTATTTTGTAATGCTGTAATGAAACTAAACATAAACACCTCAGAAATGTTTGTGTGTGCATGTGTATGTGTGTGTGTGTGTGTGTGTGTGTGTGTGTGTGCACATCTCAATAGAATCTGTGCGTTTCACGGCGTGTTACTAAGCAGACAGTTTGACCTCACACTCACAGGCGAGGAGACTTGAAACGTTCCACCATTCGCAGAAGTTCCTCCCTGCAGAGCTGCTGCTTAGTGCGATAACAGATTCATAATTATCTCATGTGAAGAGGAGACGTTGCACTATAGAGTGTTTTTTGTTTTCCCACTCATGAATAACACGTTTTTTTTGTATTTGAATACAAGTAACAACAACATTCAGATTTATATTTGCTTGGTAGAACTTGTGAAGTCACAAAATTACAATGATTGAAAATACCCGACAACTGGAGGCTGATTTAGCTGTATTATTTTTATTAATTTCCTAACTTGTTAATTGTTTTGATTATTTGATAAATCCTTTATGAAAATAGTAGTACCCATCACGTGTTCCATAAAAACCAAAGAGATTTCTTCAGGCTGTCTTCATCCAAGAGGATTTAAAGAGTTTCTATGGTACTTTAACTATAGGTAAAAGCAGAAATTTTCAAATTATAATATAGATTAAAATGTACTTAAGTTGAGACCAGGCAGGCAAAGTCCAATCATAACTATATTCTGAAGGTTTTATAGAGGGGTTTGTTCATACTATGTAATTCATAGCCTGATTTATAGAATCTGTTATTTCTATAAAAACATGGTGAAGTTTATTCATTTTTTCTTTACTGTCTGATTTTCACAAAAAGAATTTGAGGCCTTCAGCAGGGACCTTTCTGTGTTTGCATGTTGTTCTCTCCGGGTTCCCCAGCTTCCTCCCACAGTCCAGAAACAAACCAATGCCCAATGTGTGTGTGTGTGTGTGTGTGTGTGTGTGTGTGTGTATGTTTGTGTGCCCCATGATAGGCTGGTGACCTGTCTGGGTTGTATCCCTGCCTCCAACGGACCCCAGTGAGAAATAAGCAGGTATACTAAAATGGAATTTTGGATAGATTTTCACAAAAAAGGTACCCAAAATTCCCTCTGTGTTTACAATTCACGTGTAGTGTCTCATTTCATAATAATATTATAAACTATGCCTGGGAAATGACCTTTGTCTAAATGATGTTAGCAATTATTTTACAGCTAGATAATTAGCTGTTTATATTGTCACCCTATTTAAATATTGGCCTAAGTAATTTCTTTAAGTTTCTAGAAACAGGAAAACAAAAACATCATCAAATGCAGAGAACATTATATTAATGATTCTTTTCAATTGAAAAAGGCTTTGACAGTGGATGATTGTGGACATACATAGAACATTGTGTTACACTTACTTACCATTTAAGAATAAATTGACTAATTGGAGGCAGGAAGCAGTTCATTTTTTCATCATTTTTGCAGGTCTTTTTTGGCCTGTTTTTTTTATTGAATTTAACTCATTTCATCCAGTTTCTTGCAACTTTTCAACGATTTTTCACTGATCTGATGACATTCAATTTAATTTGTGGTATGACACTGCATTGTACTTTATTTATGTATGAACCTCACATTAGCTGAGGAGACAGACTTTCTACCACTGACCTGTTAGCTGAGGGAACAGAGGAAAACGGGTGCTACAGGTGGACAATCATCACCTGCTGCAAAGACATCCATCAGGAAGGCCTCGGGTTTCCAGAGAGTAACACAATCTTGCATGTGTGTGCCTGTGCACAGGTAGCCTCCGTGTGTGTGTGTGTGTGTGTGTAACTCTGCAGTGGTTCCTCCTGAGCAGCTTTAGCTGGTGATGATAACAGGAGGTGACTAATAGAAAGTGCAGGAGCTGTCTTCTCAGGCTCTGGTCACACTCATTTGTTGCTGCTGGCACCTGATGAATTATTGATCTGGAGAGGGGGGGGTGGTCTCTGCTCCCACCCCTCCCATCGCATTCCCTCACTCTGCTGCCAGGAATGACTGCCACTGTGTGTGTGTGTGTGTGTGTGTGTGTGTGTGTGTGTGTACTTGCATGAATTGTGCAGCAATTAAACACAGCTTTCACCCTCATTCTGTCAGAACTGCTTCTTCCTTGCATGGAGACATAGCATGCACACACACACACACACACACACACACACACACACACACACACACACACACACACACACACACACTCACACACACACACACTGCTGTCTCCATTCTTCCCCCTCTTGGCTTTATCCTCTTAATTTCTCTGTTTAACTCCCAACTTCTCAGCTCTTCATTCATTCCCAGTTATTCTCCACCTGATGTTTTAATACTGATCAATGTGCGCGTGTTGGTTCCTCCCCTCCGTTGTTGCATGAGACAACCAGCAGCATACCTGGGAGCTGCCGCTGAATAATTGAAGCGGCTTCAGCCGCCACACGCTGCTCAACGCTCACGAGCCTTCAGCTCAACTTACCGCGCAGACGTTATGATATCAATCCGCGTCAGGGATCAATTATTCACACGGCGACACTCCCTTTTTTTTCTTAAACGTTTAACACGTTTTAACGAGAACTGTTTTATTGAAATATGTCCAAATTGACAATAAAATGTGACTTTTTTTTTTAGCAATCAACATTTTTATATTTTTTACCTTCTCGCGCGGAACCCAGGCGGAACCGAGAAAGTAGGGTTCGGGTCCACGTGGCGGATCCAGTCGAACACGCCACGAGAGCAGCAAAACGAAACGAAACACGAGTTGTATAAAAATAGTCCCATAAATATAATTACAATGACGCCAAATGCCAACGTTGGCCTCTGTTAAATGAAAGATATGTTGTATTATAGCTACTACTTCTATTACTGATAACAATAATAATAAAATTAATAATAATAAAGGAGAAATACTTACTTTGCCAAAGGAGAAAAAGTCAGACTAAATAAAAACTAATAGCTACCAGAACTTTCTTCGGTCGAACCTTAGTTTTTTTCTCTCCCTAGAGTCACCAGACTTCCACCTCAGACTTCTGCGCCCGACTCCTGCACATTACTCGGTTTTATACCAATATATAATTAATATTGCATCGTCATTACTTAATAATTTCAAGCCCCGCATCGCACGCACGACATAACCCGCTGACATGGGGCACATCCATAATTAAAAAAGCGCACTAATTACCTGGGGGGGGGGCATTTGCATTTGGAGGTGTGAACGTGACTGTGCGAAAATGCGTTTTCCTTGGGCGCCTTTACCATATATATGACAATACATATTTAATCCGGCAGGAGGCTTGGGAATTCATGAATAATACAGACAGGTTGCCATAAAAAAACAATCCGTTTACAAACATGTTATCTCCCATTGATGCGTTTTTTAAACACGTTTATATATTTCTATTTATTATGTTTTTTTGCTTAGAATAAAGTAAAGTAAATGACCAACGCCTTTAAGGCCTTAGGCCGCCATATAAAGCACCAAAATAAGAAAGTCGCTGCTTCCGATGCATTTTTTTTTTAGAAAATAATCAATAATTTATTCAAGTTTAAACTTCACACATTTTTTGTTCAATTGAAATCAAAAGTGAGGGAAAAATAAATACTTTAACGAGGTGACATGTAGGCCTATATGTGGGTTATATAAATAGGCTTTATAGCGCACCCGCAATGCTCCAAAAAAAAACATGTTCACATCAAAAAAATACTAAAATATAGCAGCAGCCACAGCCACACGGATGTGCCTCGTTATATGACAGTGTCGTTCCTATTTCTAAATAATTCAAGATAAACAGACTCAGTGTGTCCTATGTGAGAGTGTTAATGTCGTGTGTGTGTGTGTGTGTGTGTGTGCGTAAAAGTGGCATCACACGCAAAGAGCGGATCCGTCAGAAAACAAATCGGATAAAAAAAAAGTAGGAGGATTTTGTCAACCCCTCATCAGATATTAAAAAAAACAGGTGACACAGTAGTGAGTCATGTAGAGGTTAAACTCTGATCTAACCAACAATAGAAACAGTTGTCTTTTCACACACCTTTTAGTCATAGTGTAACACCACTGGTAATTAAAACAGCCTATAAACTCCATTTCATAATAGTAAATATTATTCTTTTTTTCTAAAAAAAAAAGTGATTTAATATCCCTGAATGTGACAAACTGTCAGGGTGGATTTATACTGGAAATTCATGTGCAAGATACATATTCAATAACATAATAATCCCCCGCCTCACCGATCTAGAACAGTCTTTTCGAATAATAAAATCGAGAAGAGAAAAAGTGCAACAACGAAGAGTGACAGAAGGAAAAAAAAGTCAGTCTTTTTTTTTTTCTTTTGGAGATAATCCCAGCCGATGAATCCCCCGCTAGTGATTTCGGCTAATTATTAATCACTCGATCAAAAATGCATCAGGCTCCGTTATTCGTGACGCGCGCGCGTGCGACCTCAGTGCACCGCGGAGTACTTCATCCGTTTCTGTTTCTGCCGCTGATTGCAAAACCAAACTCGAACCACGTTCTTTTTCAGGTCCAGCTTCTCCGCGATGGCCGCGATTTTCTCCGACGAGGGCCGCGGCTGGATGGCGAAGTACGCCTCCAGCGAGCGCTTCTCTGGCGCGGCGATGGACGTGCGCTTCCGTTTCCTCTCGTTGCCGCTGAACAGGTCCGGCTTGCCGCTCTTCTCCCGGTACGCGGCCTCCGCCTCCTCCAGCCAGGCCTGCAGCACCGGCTTCAGCGCGATCATGTTGTTGTGCGACAGCGTCAGCGACTCGAACCTGCAGATGGTGCTCTGGCTCAGCGAGCCCACGCCGGGGATCTTCAGGTTGGCCAGCGCCGAGCCCACGTCCGCCTGGGTCACGCCGAGCTTGATGCGCCGCTGCTTGAAGCGCTCCGCGAACGCCTCCAGCTCGCGCGGGTCCGACTCCACGTCGTTGACGCACGCCATGCCGCCGTGCACGGACAGCGAGTGCGGGTGCTGCGCCATGGTGGCCATCGCCTGGTGCAGCTGGCCCATGGTCTGCAGGTGGTGGTGGGGGTGCTGGTGGTGGTGGTGGTGGTGAGCCGAGGTCATCCCGGGCGGCTCCGGGGCGCCCATCCCGCTCACGGCCAGGCTGGTGGACAGGTGGTCCAGAAGGTCGCCGGCCTCCAGGGTCTGTCCAAGGTGGTGGTGGTGGTGGTGGTGGTGGGAGGCGATGGCGGAGGGGATGTGGGAGACGGGCACCGCGGCGGAGGAGGAGGAGGATGAGGAGGAAGAGGAGGAGGGCGCTGAGGTGCAGGGGACACTGCTCATGGTATGGTAAGTCACGTCTGGTTTGAACGGATGACTCTTTCCGTGCGAGGCAACGCTGTCAGCAGCCGCCAGAGCCTCTGCCCGCGCCAGCAGGCTCTCATCAAAGCCTCCGAATATATTGCCCTGCAGCTGCAAGCAAGAGTGCGCATACTGGTGTCAGTGGGGAATTGTGTCAGGCAGCTCTCAGGATCTGAAAACATTTTTTTTTCTTTCCAAAAGGCATAAGACGAGCGCCGAGGAGAGAGGAGAGAACCCTCCTCAAAGCGCAGGTCATAAAAATTAATATGAAAGCAAGAGCATTGCTCAGATGTGTGTGTGTGTGTGTGTGTGTGTAAGGGGGGGGGGTGCACAGACAGAGAGGCAGTGAAAGGGTGGAGGACGGGGGGTTGAAGAGCGGGAGGGTGGGGGGTGGGATAGAACAAAGTCCTGTCAAATCAACTTTACAGACATTTCCAGTGTGATATAGTCCCCCCTCCTCTCCACAGGCCTCTCTCTCTCTCTTTCTCTCTCTCTCTCTCTCTCTCTCTCTCCCCCCCCCCCCCCAGACCTGGACGTACCTGCGGGGCGGGCAGGCAGACTCTGCGCATGCCCTCCGAGCCCGAGTGCAGGCCGGGATACTTGGGCTCGTGCAGGGCCGGGTGCATGGAGAAGTGCTGCTTCCCGTTCATGGCCATCATCCTCCTCCCTGCGAGCGGCTCGCGCGCAGTGCGGCCCCTGACATGAACACCGGCCTGCGCGAGCGGACGGCTGCCTACAGCTGCGGCGCTCCTCCAGCAGACTGAGCTGTTAACGCCGGTGCAACCCCCCCTTCTCCCCCTCCTCCTCCTCCTCCTCCTCCCTCTTCTCCTCCTCCTCCTCCTCTTTCAGCCTCCCTCCTCCTCTTCCTCTCCCTCCCACCTGCGCCTCTGCTCAACTTACAGGACGTTGCCTCCTGTGCGCAAGCGTGGAGTAATTGGCTCAAAACCACTGCAATGTTCTATATTCTGTAGTTATCCTGTCTTATATGGACTAGAGGGAAAAACACAATCAAACTTTCGATCACACAAGGAGCAACAAAGTACTTTAGATTGTTTTTGTGACTTAATGTGAGTTTAAACAAGTCGATTAAACAAATGTATGTATTTTATATGTATCAATGTTCAACAAGTAACATTGCATGTTTTAGATATAAGTTTAAATAAAAAAACTAATATGGTTTAAATAGTGGAGTGAGAAAAAGACCTTTTTTCATCGTAGTTGTTTCATTATTTTTTTTTTATGTTTTTTTTTGTTTGATCACCAAAATTAAGTTTTTTAATGTTGTCCGAATACAGAATAAAGTTGGATTTTAACCCATTGAGGAGTTTACACACATCTCTCATCAGATGTTAAGGAGGGCTACCAGGTGTAAACCGCAAATTGTATCTCAAAAATAAAAAAATAAATAAAAAAAAACTCACTTAAAGACAACACACTTTAAAACCACGGTTTCCTCCACTATTTCAGCACCACGGACAGCACCACAGCACGTTAACTGAAGCTCGGTGCTGCGCTGTCCATGGTGCTGAAACCAACAACAGTCCAACAATCAGATTAGATAGTAGATAAAGATAAAGGGAGAAACGTACTTACGCACGCACACACACACACACACACACACACACACACACACACACACACACACACACACACATAGACCATAAACTAAGCGAACAATATTTATTCCACCTAGGATATAAAACTAGTTGATAGCATGTGTTTTTCCATTTTTAAAAACCATTTTTAAGAGAGTTAAAATATCTGGTACCAAGTTTTTGGGGTTACACCACGTCACAGGTTTGGCATTGTCCCAAATATTAAACTATAGTATCTCTCATTGGCTCTACATGAACTAAACTAATTTGCTCACAAGTGTATTTATTGAAGAAGAGTGAGTAATATAACATAATAATAATATTATTATTTATTGTTACTGAATATATTTTTTTGTTGTATAACTATAACTTTTACTTCAGTTAAATGATCCATTTCATTCACCATTGAGTGTAGGTCATCTGAAGTCTGCAGGGTGCTGACCAGCTGACCTAAAAGCCGAGTCCTGGTCCCCCTAACATGTGAAGGCCCCGGCCACAGGCTGCTTTTACAGCCTCCTCACGTTGCTGCCCGGGTTTTAAAACCTATGAAGCCGGGGTTGGACGGGCCGAAAGAGGAGCCAGGCAGGCCAGAGGCGGAGTGATGACACAGTGGGTCCATCCGATCCTGCGGGCCACCTCTCTGGTTCCCTAGACTCTGAATAATTTAGCAGCGTGGTGGCAGGCATCCATTACCAAAGCTGGCATGTTCTTATTCATTACACAGATTAAAACAGCCTCTGTCTTTTTTTCTCACAGCGTTAACCTGTTGCAGACTGGGGGAAGCCAAACTTTAGGAGCTGCATGCAGGCTGGTTTCTTTAATGGGGGACAAGGGAACACATCTATGCTCAACTCAGATTTGTGCTGCTGCTTTAATATAACCTCAGTCAAACCAATGAGGGAATCTTTCAATTCTTGCCTTAGTTTAGTAAAATATGTTATTACAGGCAGAATGCTATGATTTCATTGAGGATTGTAAATCTGCTATGTTACCATATAGCATAAAGAAACATCAGTATCCTATAGTAAAAAAAATGCAGCACACAAGAAGCTGTCAAGCAGCATGTTAGTCTGAATAAAGCATGAAATCCCTTTTCTCACCCTCAAACACCCCCAGCTCCTGTTTTTCCTTAATAGCATAGCCGGGACCATTCATAATTCATAGGTTATTGTTTACATGACTGTCATCTGTGTGCTTTTCATACCCTGAAAATTGTATCTGACATGTTTTATGAAGAGTGCTGTCATATTTGCGGCCAGATGTGACTGCAGCTCTCCTCTCTTCACCCCCATCTGTCCTCCACACAGCTGCAGCTCCACCAGATGATATAAGTACTGTCACGGCATTCCTTCCTTCACCCATTGTACTTATATATCACCCCATCTAATGTTGAGTTTCTCAGCTATTCTTAAAATATCCCATGTATGCGTATGTGCTGAATACCTAAAATATTTCAGTTTTTAAATATTCTACATCAAAATTGAATCAAAATCATTCTTCTTCATGTAAAGCAAGTTAATCTAATCAACTTATTTCAAAATTAATGAAAGCTATATATATATAGAAACTAAACTCCACCCACTTTCCTGTGGTCCAATCAAACATGAGGATTTGATTCAAATCCTCTTCATAACTATTCTGACCTCAACTTATTTGATTCACTGGAAAAGGAATCACAAAATGCTCTAATTTCTAATGGGGTCTTACAAAGCTAACGTAGAAAACATCATGGTATACAAGCAGATATTTGGCCATAGTACAACTTCTAAAAGTGATTTTTGACTTTACAGTATTTCCTGATCAATATAAGGGGTTGTGTTGAAATACATTGAGTTTCAGCTATAGTTTACTTTGACCTCCCTAGGGGCTGGTTAGTAAGGCACAGGCATTTAACACACCAGTCGTATATGATTAAATGACTGTTGTCAAACAGGCAATCTTGATCATATGTGAATATTTAACATAGTACTAACACTTAAGTATGATATTGTAGTACTCAAATGAAAAACTGAGGCATTGAATGTGACTGAGATGCAAAATGAAGGAGACCACACAAAAGTTTAAAGTAATATTTTCTGGAATGCTTTTGCTTGATTTCCCCCCCTTGCCAATGTTGTCTTCTTTTTTGGTCAATGTTCTTTACCTCAAAATGTTATTTTTTCCTCAGTGATCGAATTAAAATATATTTTTTCTTCTTCTTTTCTTTTTTTTTTTGTTTTCATCGTCTTACAAGCACCCCATTCCTCCATCTTTATTGGCAAAAGCAAACATGCTAGTAAATTAGAAATCCATTTTTACAAACAAAATACATGAAGAAAATACATCCACATCCTGCAAATATAAACAGTAACAAATCCAAAACTATTATCCAATAAACATTTTACTTTTTTTTTTTTTTACACTATTGTGATAGTAGCATACAGAAGATAGTACAAAAAGTGGGAGAACTTCTCTGAATTCTCACTTCAACAAGCAAGAACCCTGCCAGTATAGGTTTGTCCTTTTAAAACTGCCAGTGACCTCATTAAAGAGAAAATTAAAAATTAAAACACACACAAGCAAATCATACTAAAGCATGAGGTGCCAATGGAAAAGCCTTCTCCGTCGCACACCCGAACCTCAATGCGACTGGCACAGTGATGAAAACGGGGAGAAAAAAAAAATGATTGCAACAAGGCTTGAATGGAATAATGAGGCCGCTGGCAGGAGGCTTCTGAGTTATCAGTCAACAGTGAGATATGCAATCCAAACAAGAGAGCAACTAACATCGCAGGTGGGAGGAATTCATGGGTACGATTCTGCACCTTTTCACGTGTGGTGACAGGGTACGGGACTAATTCTGCAGCGCCTTTGCAGGCGCTTTTCCTCATTTCATCGTTACTCTCTAGATTTACATGCAGGCGGATGTAAATATAGAGAGTACATGTGTTTACATGCTACAGTTAACAAATACATTAATGTCTAATGTTTAGTTGAATATTGGTAAAGCAGAAATCTGCTTGTATAACACTTCATAAGGGTGCATATAAACTTATTTTTTTTTATTTAGGACAGCAACAAAACAGCTAATTTTAACTTTCAAAAATGTATCATTTTGTATGTAATACATTTCTACATGAACTTTAATAAATTTCATTCCTCCCACCTTGAGTATTCTAAAATACAGTATACAGTATGTTTAAAAAAAAAAAAAGAAAAAAAAAGGGGCAAAACAAAATCTCATCTTGAAAAGGTGCACACTGTGGAAGCTGATGGTTTCACTGCTAGAGTTGGTGGAGACCACTGTGACAATATTCAGACGCAAGCTGCACTAATGCACAAAGACTATTGTGAGGTGCATGACTTCCAGTGCCTTTTGTTTTACGCAGCTCTGACTTGTTTCCTTAAAAGAAATGAGACGAAATGTAGAGAAATAACAATGTGGACTGGTTTAACACTAACAAAAAATGCTAAGTTCTTGAGAAGAAGCAGAGATGCTAAGCACTCTTGCTTGACCTTTACTACCGGACACAAATTTTGTCATTCACTTTAAAATGACAAAAAAAAAAAAAATAATAAAAATAATCAAACAAAAAAACCCTCAAAAAACAAGAAGTACAACAGTAATTTCTCTTTCAAGCATTTACAAAATTTACAAAAGTAAATCACAAATCTTGTAAAAATTCAGCCATCCGCTGATTGTGTAAGGCAAAGAAATTATATATATATATATTAAAATCAACTGTTCAGTATTACATTCAAACACCTGTCTATGGATCTCACAGATTTTGAAATGGGTGATGTGATCCTTGTCCTGTCGGGTCCCTTAGACGACCAGAAGACAGAATAAAACAAGTGGAAAATGTTACACACTCTTAGAAAACGTAGAACACCCGTTCTGGGGGTTTGTATTCACACAGAGTGGCACCGGACATTGAGTGAACAACTAAATGTAAGCGGGGGAAATTTGGAATATTTTCTACAAGACTGTATCTGACGTGCGTGGACATGGCTTTGTAAACATTTATTTGGGTTTCTCTATTGCACTGGTATCCTTCTGTACCTGCACTGGCTCTAATATGGTTATGGTACAGTATCAGCACCTTTTGGGTGCTGGGGCAGGGGCGGCTCTGTTATTCATGGGCGCAACATGCACAAACTAGCATGTATTCATGTCAGCACGCAGAGCTACTACCAAAAATATTTGGATCTTTTACAACTTTGGGCTTACCCGTGCCAAAATGAACTGAGCGAGTGAAATGGGGGGGAAAAAACATACCAAACTGTGCCAAATATCGGTACGGCACAAGGTATTTATGCATTGGAAAAATAAATAAATATCTCTCTGGTAGCATCAGAGAACGTACTATCAGTGATGGAATGGTTGTCCCTGAACTGAGGACAAGATTTTCAAAAAACTGGTGAGAAAAAGAGCTTAAATACAGTATGTATAAAAATACCTATTCACAGTAGACACAAATGTTGTGCATTACTGATATTAATCATCTGGTAAGCACACTGAAACTTACATAGGTTTCTTTTTTTTTTTCCTATCTATAAGAACAACTTAACATTTATCTTTCTCAGCAAAAGTGAGATGTTTTAAATAAAATTTGTTTAGTCGAGGGATACAAAAACTGCAATCCTCTGAACCTCATTTGATGCACAACTAAAGTAAAGATGTTTATACTTTGATTAGAGTCTAAAATTAGTTAGTTTGAAAATACTGAAAAGGAACCAAAAAAAAAAAAAAAAAAAAAAAAAAAAAAAAAAAACGCGAGTTCTGCCGTGTCGATTTTGTCCTATGTCTGGAGAAATAAATGGTGGAGAGTGGGCGAAACGCATCGCGGCGACGCCTTCATCGTCTCCAGGATCGGCTCTCGTACTCGTCGTCTTCGTCATCGTCCTCCTCCTCTTCTTCCTCCTCGCCGGGCAAATAAGAGTTAGCCTCCTTCTGCCGGAGCGAATAGAACACAAATCTGGTGTCAAGCTCAAGGTGAGAATAATTCCTGACTGTTTAAGCAACCAGATGATGAATCTGAGAATGTGTCTACAACTACCAACAGTTTTCCCACTTATGGTTTAAAGTTGCACTTTCTAGGCCGCTGAATGTTAATGGCTAACAACACAGGAAGCCATCTGGCTAATTAAATGGTTTCCTTTGGATGGATTCCTACCGTATTGTCCTCGTCTTTAGTCTCTTCCTCCTCTGGCTCCGTTGTGACAGAGGGCGTCTTGGGCTTGTACCAGGAAATCTGCAGCACTCGACCTTTGAACTTCGCTCCCTGGTTGGCGGCCTAGAGGGGAAAAAAAAAAAAACAGGATGACAAAATGCAAGTTATGTTTAACGCTTGACTTGACACCACTGAAACCAAGAAAACAATGTGATCGTTAGTGTTTTGAATGATTTTTTTAAATTACAAGTAAGGAAAGAGGCGCAGGTCAGATTTAGGGTCATGTGACTTACATTCTCGGCCTCACTTCGTGTCTTAAAGGTCATGACGACACTGTTGGCGTCCTGATCGCGGAGATCCTCGATCTCACCAAATTTCTAAGATAAAGAAAAAGATCAGAGTCACTTTCAGATTGAATACTCAATAGTCAAATGAATTCTTTTGTCATATTAACTCGGTTAACTCCTAAACTAAACTAAATATGAATAAGAATAATAAGAATATGTTGAACATCAAAATCCTCAATGCAAATCTCAAGTCCAAATACTGTGAACTGTTTATTTGTTTCAGTCACTCTGCTATTATTGGGTATTTTACTACAGCTCTAATGAGAATATTTGACAGTGTATTTCTGTGTTATAGTTATCCCGCCCGGCCCTCACCACAAAGTGCGGCATCAGCTCCTCCTTCTCCTCCTGAGTGACCCCCAGAATAGCCAGGGCTCTGGGCCTGTGGTCGACGACCATGCGGTTCACGGCCCCGCCGCGCGCCATCATCTCCCGGCTCCGCCCCCGGCCGCGGCCCATGTGCATGGCGCCGGGCTCCAGCGCCATCTTCCCTCGCCCCCGGCCTCGACCCACCGGAGGCCGGATGAGACCTAGTCGTGTCGCCTTGAAGGGAAGACAGGGAGGTTTAATGTTCCGAGGCAGCTGACCTGAGGCTGGTAAAAATAGCTTTAGAGGCAAATGCGAAACAAATGTGGAACCCAACCAGACCACGTGTCAGGAATGAAGAGTTTCTTCATTTCTTACTGTTTTATTTTGAATTTTATTTTATACATCTTATTTGCTTTTATTCTTTAATGTACTTATTCTCATATGTGTTTGTTATTGTGTTACTGTGAAGCAATAAAAAACGGAGACAAATTCCTTGTATGTGAGAAGCTGTGTGAGATTGTGACATGTCAAGCTCTATATTAAAAAAGGTCAAAGAATACAGACTTTCTTTTCCTCAGAGCTTAAAACATTCCCTACACACTTGTCTCTGGTCTCCTCCTCTTCCGCTCTCTGCGCACATTTGCCGTCGCTCCATTTTTAAAAGTGACATCTCCCCGCTTCCTCGCCACTCCGAAACCTCACAACCACTCTCTCTACCATCCGTTCCGCCTCTCACTTCTCCCTCTAATCAATTTCCTAACAAGGACCGACGGCTCAAACTTTAATGAGACGGGGCTCTCCCGGCGTAGGACTGGTGTCTGGAATCGGCTTCGTTAGCGGCAGCTCCTCCGGGCTTGCTTAAGTGGCTGCAGTTTAATGTGCAGAAGGAGGGTTGGGTTGGGCTGGATATGCATTTTTAACTACTAGCTAATTAGGGACCCACGGGGATAGAAGAAAAAAAAAACATGCTTAGCAGGGTGTTGCTAACAAAAGCAATGTTCTTGTTAAGCTGATCTTGTGACACAGTCAACCTCGTCTCTGCTAGTTCAGATGGCAGAGGAGACGAGGGGCAAGTCTGAGCTGGAAAAAAAAGTGCCTTGAATGCAGTTTAGAGCTTAAAAATACGTTTTCCCAGTTCAAGTCTTGTGTCGCTATGTCAATTGTTCATTCATCTACTTAAATTTGCCATTAAACAGCTTCAATCCATCTAAATGCACTTCCCTGATCAGCAAATAGCAAAATCTGCATCTCCTTATCCTCCTCCTGATCTAGGCCTGAATGAGATAAACGAACGAAAACAAAGATTTCAGGCAACATGATTTAGAATTTATCAAGGCTGTGATTTTTTTTGTTTTTTAAACTCAGGTTTTCTTTTTCAGCAACTATTTTACATGTAAACGTCACCTCCCTGAGCTTGCACGACTTTAAGTTAAGACATAGGTGCTCTTTAAGTTCTTCAGTGTAAAAACTGCTGGTTGTCAGGCACTCGATGTAGCCGATGTGTACCATGTTCCTTGTTAATAAATAGAACAACATTTAAAATCGAGTCTTGACTTAATTTTCATTCTGCATTAGTTATAGTCATAATGGTTTGATATAAGTTCTTGTGGTGCTTATAGGTGTTGGAAAAGAAAAATCAATTTCTTCTTGTATCTGTTCAGCCCTATTCTGATCCAAACAGTGTATGTATGTGTCACTGCCCTGTTTCTCTCTGCTTAATGTTAAATTCCATCCACTTTTTAGTAGTCCAATTAAATGTGAGGATTTGATTTAAATCGCTATTATGATTAAAAGCCTAACATTTGTTTAATGGGGCTTTTAAACCTGTTAGGCAATGGAAAAGGCTGTATACTGAGAGAGACTGTATTTATATCTTCTATACGATAATACAATGCAAACCTAAAAATATCAGTATTAAACTCAGTCTAACTGAACATAATTCAGTGTGTGGTGCATAATTTCTTTTGGGTCAGATCAGACTGCCATCTTATCTGATAAACTCCTCTGATGAATTTCCTGCTCACACATCCTCTAATTGAGCTGAATATGCAAGTTGCTTTCGCCTTTCGCTCTCCGGGTGTGACAAGTCCCTCTAAACCTGTTTAGTGCTGTTCTAGCTATCTGTTTAGATCATTGGTCTATGGTCATGTGCTGTGTGTGTGTGTGTGCGTGCATGTATTACCTCGACCTGTAGCTGTCCCAGTTTTCTCTTCAGGTCTGTTGTGTCCTCTCCAGAGCTCATCTTCTTGTGAAAGTCCAACTCTGCATCCAGCAGTTCCTTCTGGGCCTGGTTAAAGGAGACGCAAAATAAGAAGTTGTTCCGTTTTACATCATGCAGAGTAGCAAATGAAGAACAGACAAATTTGAGGCAGAGTTGGCAACATAGTTTATGAAAAAAAAACAGTGTGTGAGCTTGGTTAACTAAAAAAGCTGAAAATGCACATAGTCAGATCAATCCAGTGTCTTGTGTGTGTGTGTGTGTGGAGCACACATGTATTTTCTGTGCATGCATTTGACAGTCTTTGTTTATTAAAAAAAAAAAAAAAAGTAAGCAGTCAAAGTCGTGGACGTACATCGGTCTTGGTCTTGGTCTGGTTGTGGTTGAGTTTGCCACTGCAGACCTGGGTCGCGGGGTTCATTTCATTCTGCAGCTGGGCGATCTTATCCGTCAGCTCCTTCAGCGTCTTCATGATGTTGGCTCGCTCTTCCGGTTTCATCCCTCGGTTCTTCTCCAGACGGTTTATCAGCGCCTGAGAGGAGGACGACAAGCGGTAAGACAAGAGGATCGAGAGGCATGGGTGACAAGAAACGAGAGAGGAGTAGAGCGGCGACAGGTGAAGGGATAAAATGGAAGCGGTTTTACCTTCTGACACTCAATCTGTGTCTTTAACATCTCTTGCTTCTTCTTCCTCATGTCCTGCTGGAGTTTTAATGCCTCCTGAATGCAAAACCGAAGGACAATAAATAAATTCACTGAGGTTTAAATAGATTTGCAGTTCATGGAAATTTATTTGCTGGCATACATTAAATGATGGCCATAACATGTATTCAAAACCTAAGCAACATGCCTGTTTGTTCTTGAGGACTTCTTGTGCTTGTAGTGCTTTCCCCGTTTTCACGAAGCTCTTTGAGGACGACTTGAGCGTTGTGGAAGCGTAGGGGCCCTTCTGGATGTTTGTCAGTGCGTGTGCCACCTACAGTGCCACAGAGAGAGCGAGAGATACATTTAGGTCATTTTCAGCTTGCAGAAAGACACGAACAAGAATTTACTGGGAAAACGCAAGCAGCTCGTAAGTCACACGTCACACCTCTGGATGCGCAAAAACAAATTATTACTAAATCTCCTGTGTTGAGGTCGACATCTATGTCTGAGTGGGTAGTGAATATTTAACTTGTGGTGTTTAGTTTAACTAGTGCAGGAGCACCCAGTATGATGAATAAAATCTAATACATGGATAAAAGTATAGTTTTAAATAGTTGGATAAAATCCTAAATATACGTATGCCACCATTTATTATATATTTATTGTAAAAGATTTTCAGTGTGATTTCTTTTAACTCAAATGTGATGAATGGAATAAAGCTATGTTTTTGAGTATTGCTTAAAGTGACCCTACAGTTAGATCATCTACCAAAATAAACTTTGGTCACCTTTTCAGGGATTGACTTTGCTTGTAATTTTTGAAAGACACAACAGATGTAGAATTCAGAGCATGGCAAAATAATTCACTTAAAGCCGATGTTTTGACCACGTCTGGCATCACCTGACACACACATATATAGAGATAAAAGACGTACAGTGACCGTGTCTGTGTTCGGGGTCAGGCTGTCCGGCTTGGTTGTAGCTGTGGTCCCAGCTGCTGCTGCAGGCAGGCGGTGCTTGGGCACAGTCTTGTTCAGCACATAGGCAGCTGGATTGTGCTGCTTGATACCCTACAGATAGAAGGGAGAAAAAAAGGTAATCTGATGTAGGGTTTCAGACCACCGTAAGACCAAGGCTTCTATTTCTACGAACGGGAAGCCAGTGAGGTATAAAAGATCTGCCCGGTGTAAATGATTAGAAGATTATGGAACAACTTGTATAGTAGGGTGGGGAAGGAAAAAACCTCTATAATTCTGAATTGATAATGTTTGAAACAGATCGATGCCTTGCTCCACCAGGCACCTCAGGGAAAGTCTTGGCCTGACTCTGCTTATTATTAGCCGTTTCACAGTTGAGGCAGACACACAATATTGATCAGCTGTTATTGTTACCATACAGTATTATAGATGTATTACCTTCACTTTTTAAATTGAATTACTATTACAACTTAACTTGTCAGTCATTAAAAAAATTGACGGTTAAAAAAAACAAAACAAAACAGATTTTACTTACTTGGTGTGGAAAAAATAAGCGCACACAGACACAAAAAAAGAAACTTGGGAACAAATTTTAAAAACAAATTGTGACCCAAGAATATGAATCAAATCTTGACACTGAAAAAATTCCAGCCCTATTATGTACTGTACCTTTCCATGCCTCATACGCACCTTATGCACGTTGCTGTGCTGCAGCCCCTGATTGGCCGCCAACCCTGTCGCCTGGCTCCCTGAACTCTGCTCCTGCTGCTGCAGGCCCGTGATGTTCGTGCCGGGCTCACGGTGCCAGTACACACGGATGAACCGGTTGTTGAGGACGGCCTGTATGCTGGATATGGCCCGTCTGGCTTCTTCATTCTTTGTGTACTGGATCAACGCTGCCTCTGGGTCACCGCCAAATACCACCTGGATGAAGGGTAGAGTGTGTTGATTTGGTATGTGACAAAAATTATTTTCTTTAACTTAATGAGCCTGGTGCTGGACTACTGCTACTTTTTTATGCAAATCAACACACTCAATGAAAAATACATTTACATGAACACTGCATCCCAAAAAGTGTCATTTTGTTCATTTCATGTTTTTTCAAAGAGACTGAGCTTCAATCAGTACTGGATAGTACTACTACTGATTTGGCAGGTAGATACATTATGTGATTTCCTACATTTATTCTTGCAACTAATGTACATCCTGCAATGTACATCTCTATTATGTCTTTAAAAATACTATATTCAGGTTATATTTATACAGATAAAAAAGTTCTGCTATTCTCACAATCTCAATACTTCTACTACAACCAATCTTGCCAACAATTAGTTTTCCAAGCTATGTCAAAATGAACCCTTCATCAATAAAAACCAAAGGTCTTTGTAGGTTTTCAGACGTTGCATTTTACCTGGATATTGACGATGGTTCCGAACTTGCTGAAGTGTTCGTTGAGCTTGGTGATGTTATTGAGCTCACGTGGGATCTTCCGCACCTCGAGCTTAGTGTTCACATAGTGATTCCTCTTCGGAAAACTGCTTTTATGTTGGTTGTTGAAGTTTGGTCTGGAATAGAGTGGGAAAAAATGTTTAGCTCGTCATTAATCACAAGAGGAAATATGTCTAAGAAAAAAAGGCCTGTGTGCGTGTAGGAGCTGAGCCGAGGACAGACAGGAGCAGCGTGACCGTAAATGACACCAAAATGCACCAGCGACTTTGCATAGTTTTAGGTAGTGAGATTTACTCACCAAATGGAAAATCTACTCGCATTTGGTACTTGGCGGGTGTTAATTTCGGACCCTGTCACCCTGCCTTGAAACAAGGCTCCCTTAGTAACAGGAAATGTGGTGAGGCACCAATTTGTTTGATTAAATTTCAGCCTGTGCGCTTTCTTCAAATTTCTTCACAAAAGAAATGAACCTGCTTAGTGACGGTTTAAAGTTAAAGTGTCTTTAATCACCCTCCGGTACTTTTAAGTAAAATCATCAATAACTGCTTTTCTATGTAAAAAAAATAATTGTTATTCAGACTTGTTTTTGCTATAATTATCATGGTCAAGCTTCTAAATTTGTTAAATATTTCCCCAGAGTTTAGTGCTGTGGTAAGTCAATTGTTATTTGGGAAGGCAACTTCTCAAATGGGTGTAAATTTATTTTTACTTTTCCATCCAGGGCTTTTTAGCTGCTGGTCCCTCAGCTGTACTGGATCCCATCATGCTTCTCTTCCTGATGTCTGGCTCTGCGTTGAAATGGGACACATTACTTCCAGGAGTGCTGGCTGTAGTGGCCGGCTCTGTCTGGATCACGATGTTGGCGGCTGGAAGATATACATTGACACAAAGAAACAATAATTATTAGGAGGTTTCTTATTGCACTACATCCAACATACATCTGTCCATCATCATATAGAACATTTAGCATTCACATGTTTCTAATCAAATAAAGTCAGTCTGACAGTGTCTGCTGCTCAGGTTTAGTTTTGAGGGTGAGTGGAGGTACTAAGAAAGCCAATACTTGCTACCTCTGGAGCCTTGTCCTTCGTTGGAGGTGAGGCCGATGAGGTTGGATCGCTGGGTCTGCACTCGGGGGATGAACTGACGGTACGAGTTACGACCTGCTGCCGTCAGGCCTGGCGATTCTGGATTATAGCCCTCTGGATCATAGTTATCTGATGTGGAGAAAAGGACATGCACATAAAAGCACAAACACACGCTGTTAGAATGAGTACAAAGCAATTTTCTCACGGTCATAAAAAGGTGAAAACTAGTTTTTACTGTGATATGTATTGCGATTGGAAGGAGGGTGAAACTAAAAAATCTCAGGTGAGAATCAGCAACAGACATTTCTCCATTTTCTGTGTAGAACAGCTGACACAGGAACAGAAACTTCACACAGGAACATGGCTTACTAATAATGCGGCACAGATTCATTGCTTAAAACAAAATATCTAGCACACAACAATCGGGTATAAAATGTAGTGACTGCAACCTGCTCCAGTAATTAGGCAACACTGACAAAAATACATACAGATGAACAAATAATGGATAAAGTAATGATGAACAATTACAGGCAAGATCAATTAAATGACGAAATAAACTTGATGATGAAGATGACATTTTAGATGAAACGCCATATGATAGTAAATAAAGATGGTCTCCTCCTGAGCCACAGCTGACTGACACAAAAGCAAAATTTCACTTTCATGACAGTTGTGATTTGAGTTGAATCGAGTAAAATTAAATAAATAAATAACAGAGTTTGTAAAGCAAAATAGACCCAATCTCAACTCCTACGTATAAATTTAACTATTTATGAGCAGAAATATGGGAAAAGGACTCAACACAGTTGAACTTTGAGTAGACGTGAACTGTTCAGAGCTACTTTGTCTCTTAGGTTATTAAACAGTGCTGCTGACTGGTCAACAGCTGTTACTGCAGCCTGGATAGAGACATGCTGTACACACAGGTGTACACAACAATGTCACACACAAACCGAGGATGAAACACAAAGGGCTTTCAATCGGAAACGACGGATGGGCAGTTTCGACACTCAACACTTAGCCAACCAATAATAAAACTTCACTCAGTGACTTTTTCATGTTTTATCTTCAATAAGGACTACGGTGTTGCAGAATGGTCAAAAAAACTGCGTAGTTATAAATTAATGGGGGGGAAAGAAAAATCAAATGATGAAGAGCCACAGTATGTAGCCTCCAAACACACAGTCCCATTGGGAGTAGGAGAAGCATCGCTGCTTACATTCAGACTGGACATATTGGGGACGAAGTGACACAGATGCGGACGAGCAGGGAGGCGGTGGAGGAGGAGGAAGAGTAGGAGGCATCCCCACGCCCGGCGGCCCGATAGGAGGAGAGGAAGCGATTGCTGATTGGTGGTTGGGGGTATCAATTCCACTGGTTGCTATCAGTGGAGGTCCTGAGGGAGACACAAGCCCAAGCTAATGTCTCAGGTATATCGCAGGCATGAGAGTGCGTCTTTAACTCAAGAGCAAGGGCTGAACTGTTCACTTCAATCATGCCACACAGGTTGCTTGAATACCACATTCGTCATCACAGAACATGCTACAAAAGAGGACTAAGGAAAACAGCATCTCCACCGTGAACAAGTCTCAAAACACAGAGGCTCCTACAGTCAACCACTGAGAATATACTGTATTGATTTCATGAATAAAAAACTGACTAAAATTAAATAAACTCTAGAAGCTACCAGCTGTACCAGTTTTTCCTGCCTTACAATAGAGGGGACTATATTTAAAAAGGAGCTGCTTTGGTCCTGGTAAAGTCAATCCTGACTCAGCTGTAGAGGACGTAATATCCATTTTAGTGAAGATTTTATATTGGATGCATTTTTAATGGAGATGTGAGTTATTGTCATGTTCATTTTCTGTGTATATATTTGTTCCTCCTTGGGAAGCTGTCAAAGTCATGCCCACCATCATAACCTTTTCCATCTAAGCCAGTGTTTTTCCAGTATGAAATCGAATGCTGCCACAGCCTCTACATAGAAACCACTTTTTTCTCCATTTTGAGTGAGCATATAATAAAATTGCTTAAGAGTATTTATAAAAAGATTGAAATTTAACTGTTGAGTTGAAAAGAATGATGATATACAACACAGGCCTAGTGCAGAGCAGCCTCTTCCAAAATGTGTCTGAGGGCTCTTAGTCAGCTATAGAGATAGTTTTGGACACAGTTCCATATGAATTTAAAAGGACTACTACCTTTTAGGGTATAGTGAATTTGATCGGAGCACCACCAAAGATTGGACAAAGTGTTATTTGTATGTTTCAATGACTTTATATGTGGTGGGTGCAAGGAAATGTAGTATAAACAACTAGGAGCACATAGAGAAATTGAGAAAGGAGCAAATTACAAGGGATGTGGAGACAAAAATGTGTCTCATGCGGTAACTGGCTGTTGAGCTGCTGAATAACAAAAGCTGTTCCACCATCCTCCCCCTGCTGGGAAACACTTTTCCCCAGCTGTGAAAATCAAAAAGTCCCCAGTCATCTTCACAAATGGCATTGCACAACACATGCGATTCACGGAAGTTGCCATTTATGCTCCGGTGCTGCAGCAATGCTTACCGGTCATGGGGAAGACGCCCGGCGGCGGCGGCTGTCCGTACGGCGGCATCGGGGGTATCCTGAGGGACGGGGGTGGCTCAGTGATGGGGGGCATGGGCAGACCGGCAGGCGGGGGCATAACAGGCGGAGGCGGGAAAGGAATAATGCTGGGCAGGTTGACGTCGTCGACGATGAGAGGGTCATTGCCGTGGTCAAATGGGCAGAGGTCGCCACGGACACAAAATCCTTTTTCTGGTGTTAGAAAAAGAAAGCATACCATGAAATGTAATAACTTCAAAATACTGTTCTTGCTACATATGCTTATTTTATAACAACCAAAAATAGCTTTCAACTGATACTCCTGTATTTAGTTATAATCCGATTCTTCGAAGGGATTTGGGCCACAGGGGGGGTGAGGATCAAGAACGGATTCAAAAAAGCATATAGTAAAAAAATGCAAATAAGACCACATGAAATAAACAAAATGATTGACTGTCCACTATCAAAGCAGCTAAGAAATACAGTGCATGCATTTCCCCCACAGTCTCATTAAGGAACTGGGTCCTTAGTGGCTGTGTTCGAGCACTGTGACAAATAGCAGTGTGCTTCAGGGACAGAGGGTCATTTTAAACCTTCTGCTGTCTCTGGAGAGGTGGGTGAACGGTGGATGAAGGGCCCCCTGCTTAGTCATTAGCGTGAAGCTAAACACAGCAATCAATAACCCTCGTGGGAAGATAATGGTGGAGTTTACACAATGGCCACAAACTTTTTAATGACCAAGTCATATACTGGAAAGATTTGCCAAACATTATGAGCCCTATATCATAGAAAGTGAGCTTTTATTTGTTTTTTGATTATGAGGAAGGTCCAGGTGTTCTATGAACACTGTCCCGGGCTTCAAAGCAACCAGTTCACAGCAAAATGCACACAGGCCGTCACAACAATGCAGTCATCGCTGGCACCCAAGTCATAGCTATTTAAATCAGCCAGTTTTCCTGATATAAATAATAGCATAACAAATATGGAATATTTCTACAACTACATAGGTTATGTACTTAAACATATGAGGTGAATACAGAAGTGTCAGAATCTATTTATGTTACTGTGACAGAGCAAAAAGTTATTATCTTGATAAGATAGGAGTTTAAAGATAAATAATTTGTCCATAAAATTCATAGAAATCACTTGAGGATCATTACAGAATATGAAGAATATATTTTGGATGACTTTTGGATATTTGGAAATTGATGATATACATTGATACTGTAATAAGAACATTGTGTTTTAATACTTTGTGTTGTAGCTAATGTTTTCTCATGCATTATTTGCGTTACAAGTCAATGCTGCGACTTATCGGATAGGGGGGGGTTTAACAGGTTATGGATAAGAAAACTTTGAATAAAATGCTGGCTAAGAGATGAAACTGTTAACATTTTCTAATTTAAAAAAAATTGGAACTTTCAATTCATAGGTAATATCTTCGGCCATGTGCTTTACAGTAAAATTTGCCACAGATAAAAAGCCTCTGAGATGGAAATCGGAATGTTTGACCAAAGAAAGTAGAGAAAATAAGTATATCAAAGGTAATGAGGAAGAGAGGATTCCTACAGCTCCTACCGTCATAATCCCTGCAACGCTGTTTGAGTGACGTGCTCTTGTTGCTGAATGGCTTGCCCACGCCGTCTTGCCTCTGCGTGCCGTAGTAGCCAGACCAGCTGTCTGTGGTGCTGTCCGGTATGTGAGCTGGCGTTACTACGGGAATGCCCCCCGATACTCCGGCAGAGGACGTGCAGGAAAAGGGGTGCAGGGGCGTGGGCAAGGGCAGCAGAGGTGACGGGTGCTGCTGCTGCTGCTGCTGCTGGGAGCTGGTTGTGGTGGAAGAGTTGTAGCTGTCTGGGTCCTTCCTTTCTACCTCAAACTTCGACTTGAATTCTGTAAACGATGAGGAGAAACCCCCCCCCAAAAAGACAGGTAATGAAACAGATGACAAAAAGGACATTACATTGAGACTAGTAGTTCTTACAAAAGGTACTTCTCTCATTGTGCCAAATGCTTAATAATGCAGATTAACCTCCAGAGTAAAGAGGCCAATTCCAGCCTGTGTTGTTAAATCCACACTGATGTACGTGCAAAGCTGTCCACATTTTTCTGTATCGGTAACAACACTGACAAAAAAATCCAACAAAAATTAAAGGAAAAAAAAAAAACAATACTATCGGCTACATCCAGCGCTCTGTTCAGTCTGTTCTCACTGAGCTCTAGCAGCACCTCTGCATCATTAACGCCGCAGTCAGAGCGGAGCTCCAGAAACTTCTAATACACCTGGGTGCGCTCCTCCCGTGCTGTTGTTGTTACGGCTGTGCGAATCCTCACTCACCTCTGCCTCCTCTGTGTTCTCGGTCCCTGCTCTTTCCTCGGCTGCCGCTCCTGCTCCGGCTGCGGCTCCGGCTGCGGCTGTAGCTCCTCCCGCGGGGGCTGCCCCTGCGCCTCTCGTGGCGCTCCCGCTCGCGGTGGGAGTCGCTGGCGCTTTTCCCGTGGCGGTCGAAATCGCGGCGCTTGCGCTCGTCTCGCCTCCTGTCATCACGGCTCCTGTATATATTCAAGAATTATTTTTATGCTGGTTTTAAATGCAACAGTCAGACACACAGAGCATTAAACATCTTGAATGTGTATTGTATGATCGGTTAGGGACTGGGTGTGTGTAAAGGAAATTCCACATACTACACCGATAATCAAGGTTTCATGTTTCTTATGTCAAGTTGTCCTAACAAAGACACGTCAATGTTATGAGCTGTTATGAGCATATATTAGAATTCATGACAGGTCTTAGTCTTATGAGTGTTATAAGTCTTATGAATCCCCATTATAGTAAAGTGCAACCCAAAAATATAATACACCTTCATACAGTGTCAAATTCAATATGAACACAGACCTGCACCTTAGACATTACAGCTAAGAAAACAACTTAAACACTAGGCTTGGGCGATTGGATGAGTGTATGTATGTGAATGTATCTGCACACACGATTGGCTAAGTCCATTGCTGGTTGATTACATTGGTGTTGTCTTGCACAATATTAATTAGCTTACTAAATCGTTACACAAGAAGCATTCTTCATTCTTTACTCTGTGTGCATACTACATACTAACTTTGCACTCTGTAGACAGTACTATCAGAGATTTTTTTCTGGTTCCTCTTTGTCAGAGTCAAATAGCAAAATTTCCCAAGACTGTGTGTTATAGACAAAGAACAGACTACATGACACTGGGGAAATTATCAAGCTAAAACTTAGATTCAAGGGAAGTGAAACTAACCTTTTTAAAATCTCTATGCAACTCATTCATGCAAAAGACTGGGTTTTAAATTAGCAGTAAGAAAAGGAGGCTCTATCTTATAGAAATGGGGAATAACAGTTCCATGCAGGCACAGCCATACCTGGAATCGTTGAAGTCAGAGCGGTTTCTCAGGGGGCTTCTCCTTCGCCGGTTTTCCCTCTCTTCTTCTGGAGTTTCAGCCTTTGAGGGAAAAAATTTTACAATTTCAACTTTATTTTGTTTCAAAAACAGAGGGAGATTTAGAAATACAAGATTTTACAAAGACGCTTTATTCGACTTAAGCTCTTATTATCGCAGAATAAATGCATCCAATAAAATAACTCCTCACCTCCACAACATCAGATTTGACAACAGGTGGCTTGATCTCCTCTTTAGGAACTTCCTTGGCAGCTGAATTTCCCAGGTAGTTCTTGGTTGTCAGACATTCAAAAAGTTTATCAACAAATCCTATTGTCTCTGCAATGACAGAACAGATCATTTATATAGGTTTAATCTTTCACTTCTCCCTCAAGGCCTGATGTGCACTTTCATTCTTCTTGGATGATGCAAGTATTTCTCTGTTCCTGGCAGCACGAAATTAATCAACATGACACAAATAAGATAGAGAAACAGTGTGTGTGCATGTATATATATATATAAAATATAAATATATATATAAAAAAAGGTTGCTTGATACTAATTTTTCATAATAGAAAGACATAATTTGATTTATGCAAACTGGATTTGTAGTTTAAAAACACTGAATTTTCAACAGTGGTATCAATATCATCCTCAAACCACGAAATTGTGATTATGGTGATGTTAAATAACAGAGCAACAGTTATTCATTTCAATTATGCACAGTTTGTTTGTTTGTGCATAGTGCATAGTTTTATGCACAACATAAATGTATGATTAAAATTATCCTGAGCTAAACCACTTTATGCTTATTTAATACAAGAAAGAAACATTACAGGAGAAATAAAGTGCTTTCTAATAATGGAAGACACCCTCTAGTGGCCATATGGGGATATACAATTGGTAGATGGTGGCAATGTGCCACAGATTTTATCTGTAAGTTTAGAAAACAAATATACTACTGCTATGAATGCTTGTCTGCTTGCAAACACTGTCAGGGTCAAATTACTAAGTGATGTTTGCACATTAATTTGCAGCTCTTTTTTCGGACCAGGTGCTCCTGATTGTGGCCGCAATTTGCAAATAATCAGTTCAACGATAGCCATCTGTAACGCTAATGGCTGTGGTCCCATGGGCATTCATGACATAACCGCAAAGCTTCTATCCTCTGTGAGACGTATGAGGAGAGTAAACAATATGATTTTCTCTACTTTGCCACATGATGAAAATCTCTCCTGTACAACGTTCTTGAGCAACATGGTCAAGGATCAACATCATAACTGTGTGTTGCATTCACTCACGTGGGCAGAAAAACTTTCCGCGGAGCTCATACCTTTTTGTAGGAAGACATCCAGCTGATCAGCACAGAGTGCTTTTAGCTCCTTCTCAGGTTTGTCCTTCTTCACTAGTGCCACAACATAGTTAGCTAACGCAGAGGGGTCAGCATCACATCTGAAAATTAACACAAATGTATTCTCTTACTTTAACAGAGTTATACATTAACAATAAAATGCAAAAGGAAACGGCAATTAATCTTTTGTAAAACCATTTATAGATGCATTGGTGTATATGTGTCCAGTGGCTATGTCCAACTGATCATGCATGCAAAGTTTTTCATAACGATTGTACATGGTCGGTGTCAAGTGACACCCCTAATCATATGCCTGCAGGGCAGAGCATTGAAAACAAAACAACACAACTTTAGAAACAAACTTCTAAAACAAACTGAAGAAAAAGTTCCTACTAGGGTGAGGGAATTAGTATTATATTGATATCATGATGTAAAACCTGGATCATTGTAAAAGGCTGCATTACTGTATATTTGCATAACTTTCTGAAGAGACTGTTCTGCATTTTGCATTCATCATTATATACATATTACTGATCATGGTTTACCAAAAATCTATTTGTTTAAATAATTTGTGAAAGCAAGAGTAGTCATCCTTATAATATTAATGTATGTTTTTGGGTATGTTTTAGGGCTATTACATTCAATAATAAAACACAAAAACCATCGGGAATGCACTCCTAACAGATCCAAGCTGAAGTATAACCACCCATATAACAAATAAGCTCATATATTGTACACAGCTATAAAAACCCTAAAATGGCAATAATCGCAAATAGGCCTAGGTGAAGGACGTCTTATCAATGGGAAATAAATGTATCTGAAACTAATGCGAATAGAATATGAACAGTAGGAAAAAAAACATAGCTCTTGATGAATATTCAACTGGGAGCAGGTAAAATTCCACACATCTTAAGAGAAAGCAGAAAGTGTAGCACCCTTTCAGCATGTAATGCAAAAACATATTATATGAGAGATACTGGGTGACTGTATCTTCCCCTATATAAACAATGCTTGTGTGTGACATACCTACTACACTCAATATTTTACATCAACTCTTCTATGATTATTTTATTATGCAACAATACACCCAATTATGTGGGTTCTTTGGCAGGATGTGTGTGATAGTGTCTGTAACTATGGCATCACATACATTAAGTAATTCTTACATTTGCAAACGGTTTAAAAGCTCATCGATATTTAAGGTTGAAGATATATTTCAACAGACTGAATAGTAAGTGTGTAGATGGGGGTGTCCATCGTTGTGAGAACCAAAGTGTGGTTGACGTGTGTGTGCGTGTGATCGAGATACACAACGAGAAGCAGTCACACTCAAAATATCCTCAAAATGTCTAGTTCTATTTAGCATAACAAGCAGCAGCATGCGAGTTGGGCTATCTGTTGCTGCCTCTCTATGGCTACGGAGCTGTGATAAAGTTACATTCTAGTGAGCCAACCAGGCTGCGTGCTCAACTAAACTAAAATATCAGTGGGGCAAAACACATGCAAACGCACCTCACCGTGTACACACTTCCCTTCTCCAGTTAATGAAAAGTCCCCCTGTCTGTTTTTGCAATGAAAGGCCGGCTAGCGGCCACGGCGGTTTGCTAACTCGTGCAAGAATTTGCCATCAGATTCTAGCAAGCCCCCATTGAAGTGCCCGGCTAGCCCACTTGCTAGCTCGCTAACGCAGCTACGTAGCATGCTAGCTAAATGTCATTTCAATTCAACACTCACATTGGCTCCAGGAGTTTTGCCAGCCACGACTTCAAGGCGTCCACATTCTCTATGATCATCGTGAGAAAGACTATAATACTGTTTATAAAATGAAAGTGCGTTTTGATAAACCTGCTTTCATCGTCTATAAATTTATAAGCTTTTAGGCCTCCTGTCTCTCTTCACTACTGCAGGTCGGACTAAATGGTTTACGGCATGGCAACACAAATCGGAGTGTCGTAACGCAGGCCGCACGGCGGATGTTATTCGTAACGTGTCCTTATTCAACCGCGATTAATTGAATTCACATTAAAAAAAACCCGCAATCGATGTATACAGAACAGAAAATATGTATGAGTAAAAAATAATTACTACAAAATAAATGTTATACTTCTCTAAATATAAAATTATTTAACAGATGAAAAGTTGAACGGCCTACATTTCCCAGAAAGCAATGGGAGAAGCATTGTCGGTGTCATCAGCCGGACACCGGTGGCGTGGGTTTCCCTTGCCTTGTCAAACTGGAAACTATTTCTATAGTCTTTTCTGTCTAAATAAGAGAATAATACAAACATTGTATTTTGGGGCGAAATGGCGGTAGGTCCAACTCTCCTATTATTTCTAGTTTGGAATGACTCATTTTGGAGGCAATGAATACGTGATATTTACATTAACTTACTGTAGCTACTAGCTACATTAGCTACCATAAGCTAGCTGTGCCAACTGCAGAAATAGTCTGAACTGACTCAACTGAAGCAGAGATTGCAGCTGTTTACTTCTACAACACGTTGACGCTTTTTCTAAACCATTTTGTTCTATTTTATAAAATACAAGTCATTTTCATTTAATGAATTAACAGTTTCTGATGTGAATGTGTTTCGTTGTAAAATAATTTCTAGTCAGCTCACTTTGCAGCTGTTTGCTCTGGTCAAACTTAATGAACTATCATCATGCTGATTATTGTCTTCCAGGAGCGGAAGGGCACAGCAAAGTTGGATTTTCTGAGAAAAATAGAGCTAGAGATCCAGGATAAGTGGGAGAAGGAAAGAGTATTTGACAGTGATGCACCGACAACTGTTGGTGAAAGCACAAAGTGAGTAGCTGCTTAATCTTTGATTTCATAAAGAAGACTGGCCCATATGTCCTATTCCTGAACAATTTTACTTTCTTTCACTCACATACTTGCTCCAAGCAGTCTTGCTACTCTTCATACAATAATCAATTCACATACAGTAGAATTTTGTTCTCTGAGCATATGGGAATACTTTCTGTATGTGTATTTCCTTTAGCTGTTCTCTTCATTGTGCAACAATAAGAACACAGTCACTTAACATTTTTGAATTGTTATTGTAAAACAAATCATATATTGCAGTCAACATAGTTCCCAGAATGAGCATTTGCCACTAAAGGCCCCGGGTCCCGCCTTGTGAATGCTTAGAAAGAACTCTGGATTTCAAACCATACATATTTTACATATGTATGGTTTGCAATCCATCAAATACATATTTTAATTTACTGTTTTCTTCTTTTCAGCAAAAACAAGTACTTTGTCACCTTCCCCTACCCTTACATGAATGGCCGCTTGCACCTTGGCCACACATTCAGCTTGTCAAAGTGCGAGGCAAGTTTGTCTACAAAACCTTATCATCTTCTCTCAGCACCTATAGCAGTTGTGTGATGACCAAATGTACATTTTATGATTACTGGTCTCTAAGTTGCAGCTGGTGTTTTCCTTTTTGCAGTTTGGTGTTGGTTACCAGTCTCTGAAAGGGAAGAAATGCCTCTTCCCGTTCGGGCTTCACTGTACAGGAATGCCAATCAAAGTGAGTGTCTTTCTGTAGTCTATCCTATAAAATCACTGCATTATGTTTAGTTGTATTGATTGGAGGTAGTGTACGATTTGTCAGTGTTTGAAAGGGCATACACATTGATGTAATGATTGCAAGTTAACTTTATACTTTTCTCAATTTTCCTACTCAAATTAAAGAAACACAACAAAAGGTGCTATTTATTATACGAGTACTAGATTTTTACTCGCATTCCCTATCAACAGGAGGTTATTTCAACTATAACTCCCCGTCTTCAAACCTTCCTCACATGCTTTGTCATGTCCGGTTTTCCTGTATTCATAAATACACATATTTTCAACCAGGCCTGTGCAGACAAGCTGAAGAGAGAGATGGAGCTGTATGGAAACCCCCCACAATTTCCAGATGACGAGGGAGAAGAGAAAGAGAAGCAAGAGACATCCGATGAAATCATCATCAAGGATAAAGCAAAGGGCAAGAAGGTCAGAATAAGAGGGACCATATTTTTGACATTATCCACATAAATGATAGAGAAGAAAAGGCTGAGTTTTATTGGCATTAATAACAATTTTGAAAAGCTTTTTTTTTAAATAATTTTAAAACTTTTTAAATGGTTAGCAATCGGTTACAGATCAATGACACAAAAAACTGTAAATTTGAATTTAATTATAAAAATATATATTATCATCAGAATGTAGTAAAATATTATAACTTTGCAAAAACAACTAAAAATCCCAAGGGCACTTTTGCAAAAGAACAGAGCAAGTTCTTCTTGCAGCTGAACAATCCAACTTGCTGTATAGGTTATACCATACAATCCATATTGATGTTGCGAATGCAATGTTCCTTTAAAAAAATGTATTTTTATTACAGTGAAAAAACAATTGTCCTCATTAACAACCTGAATTTATGATATAAAATGCATTAGATTAATTGTACAAAAAAGTAAGTCATTATCTTTAAACATATTAGACAAGTAAATAGTTTATGTTGTTTTAAGTGTTCCTGTTTTGTGATATATTATTTCTTTTATTAGAGTAAAGCAGTGGCCAAATCCGGATCTGCCACTTTCCAGTGGGACATTATGAGGTCTTTGGGCCTGAATGACCAGGAGATTCAAAAGTTTGCCAATGCTGAACACTGGTTGGAATATTTCCCTCCTCTGGCTGTCAAAGATCTCAAAATGATGGGAGTCAAGGTGACTAAGTATAAGAATCTAGAAATTCTTTGTCTAATTTGTAACTGTCTGTCCCCCCATATTTGTTTCTGGCCGTTTATACGCTATATGCTTTAATTGTCACTCCACAGGTGGACTGGAGGCGTTCTTTCATCACCACAGATGTGAACCCTTTCTATGACTCCTTCGTCAGGTGGCAATTTGTCACACTGAAGGAGAGAAAAAAGATCAAATTTGGCAAACGGTGAGGATGTTCACTTGTTACGTGGTTCTTTCAGCAATATAGGGAACAATCACGAACTTGTGAATTTTGTTAAAATTCAACACCTTTTATAATAATAGCTTACAATGACTTACAATCAATCTTTATTTTTTGTGGATGGAATGCATTGCTTGAGGTTTTGTGGCAGTTTTGTAGTTTTTCCCTTAGCTTCAGTAAGTTTGATTTGATGTTGTGTTGTTGTTCTTTTAGTAGTATAAGGTGAATGTCCCTTACTCCTGTGCAGGTATACCATCTTCTCCCCCAAGGATGGACAACCATGCATGGACCATGACAGGCAGACAGGAGAGGTACACATATCTGCATCAATGAAAAACAAAATTATGATGTGATTATACAAGAAAAATGACACACAGTACTGGTCAATATCACTAAACTGTTAGGAATCCTCACAACTTAATAAGATTGTATTTGTTTTACATATTTACCCAAGAAGAATTAATAATATTCATTTGAAAACAGTACCTTTGACCAAATAAATGCTAATGAAATGTTTATATTTAACTAAGAACAACTCAAGTCAGCTTGTCCATTATTCTGTTATCCTTCCATTCTCTTATCTTTTTTTATATTTTATATGCCTTGTATGACTTTATCTTTGATAACGCATTTGATCCTCCAAGGCTGACACCAGGCTTGCAGAAATCTGTGGTGTAGAATGTCATCTCACCTACACCTTTTGCACTCATGTCGCACACTCAAATCCCCCCTCATGGTCAGCACTATGCAGCCAGTGTGTTCACCAAAGAATGAGCTGCCAGTGTCTTTTTATGCTCTTTTGCAAATCTTGCAATTTAGTGAGAAATTATTTTCGTTTTTGGACAGTGTCCATAGAGGTTGACTTCATGCAGTGTCCTTCACACTGTCTGAGCAGTTACTGAAACATCAATTTCCACATATAATCCTTTTGCCAGGTCAGAAGCACTTTCCCGTCTGTTTTTAAATGCACAATTCCATGAATATCAAATTGTGCATGCAGTCATTTTTTTCAGGCTGGCTACTACTAACATAAGGGAACTCTTTTAGCTCCTGTTCCATCGCTTGGTGATGATTTTGTATCCTCTCCTATCTTTATGATAATTGGTTTCTTACTTGTTCCCGGCAATCTAGAAAGTTGTGGCGTACACAGTTCTTTCATGACCTTGGCCAGATAATTAGTCTTAATTGGAAGTCACAGGTTGCCTGAACTTGAAATTTAATCTACCCAACTTGTTCAAATAAGATAGAATATCCAAAATTTCACCCTCACCCTGCAATTTTTTGTAAGGTGATTCAATTGTGAATTATTTAACATTTTCAAGCCATTTTGGATCAGTATACTTCTGTTTACCTACTATTTTAATATGTAGCTATATATCAATATGGCTGCCATGGAAAAGGTCAGTAATGCATCTTAAAATAAAAAGCTCTTTTTAATAAAGTTTCTCTAAAATCTTTTTATAGGAAAACCACTAAATCCCTTTTTTAAAATGTATTACTATAATTTTCTTCCAACTGATGTGTTTACATCACCTTTAGGGAGTCGGACCTCAAGAGTACACTCTCATCAAGATGAAGATTGTTGAGCCATACACGGCAAAATTCAAGTCCAAAGTCTTTTATAGCAGGTAACAAACATGGAGCTCTTCCCTGCCAATTGCTCTTGTTAGAAAGGACACCTCCTCAGAAATGTAACACATGCATAGATTTGACACAGAAGTAAGATAATGTTGCTCTCCTGTTCTCCCTGCAGCGCTATGAAAGGCAAGAACATTTACCTGGTGGCTGCCACTCTGAGGCCAGAGACCATGTTTGGTCAGACCAACTGCTGGGTGAGACCTGACATGAAGTACATTGCCTTTGAGACAACCAGCGGCGATATCTTCATATGCACCAGGAGGTCTGCCAGGAACATGTCTTTCCAGGGCTTCACAAAGGAGAATGGAGTGGTGCCACTGGTCATGGAAATACTGGGACAGGTACTGCCTTTTTTTGCACTCATTGCTCCCAGCAAAAAAATATTTTATTCATAATATGAATATATTTCCAGAGACAAAAAGAAAATCATAAGCACAGCCTTTTATGAAGAAATATAATTAAATCAAGGAAAAGTGTCAATGTTCACAGAGTGTAGACATAAGGAATAACTGCACAATAAATTGTGCATAAAAAAGGAGGAAAAAATAATTATAAATTAATAAATGATGTTATGCAGCAATAAAAGAAAATAAATTAAAAAATCCAGTTTGAGGGTAGCATCACTAGTCATGTCAAGCCTGACAAGATTACAGAGGAAATTGTTAACCAGGTGAATTCATATATAAGGTAGGAATAGTTGCCTTATATTGTAAAAAGTTACACTTCTTTGGATCCAGTAGGTAAGTCCAGTTGATGCCTGCTTTAAAAGCAGTTGCATTTAGACAAGTTGTAAAACAATTAGAAACACAACGAGACAAACAAACTTGCGAAACTCATTCCTTTTTAAATGTTTTACTAGTATGTATGGTCACATTCAGCCATTAGCCCACTCTGTATTTAGAGTAAGTAATCAAATGTGTCTTTCCATCATGTTTTCTTGTCTAGGATATCCTTGGCTGTGCCCTGAGTGCACCTCTGACCTCCTATAAGATCATCTATGCTCTGCCCATGCTTACCATCAAAGAAGACAAAGGTATGGCTGGAAGTTTTCTAAAAGGCCAAAGAAATAGATAAAACTCTTGCGGTATTATTATTTGATTTAAAAGCAACGCAATAAAATAGCAGAATTGTGGGTACCGACCTAACTTTAGGTATTGCTTTCTGCAGAGAATCCACACAGAGCTTTATTCCTTATTCCCCCTTGTCCTAAATATTCTTGGCGGGGCTTATGGGGGAAAAATGCTGGGGAGTCTCAAAATAGCAGGCCAATGTCACTATTGAATTTATGAAGTCTTCTACTGTGATGTCCTAGGATAAAAGTAATGCCTGTGCTCCCATGGAGGGGGGCATTTATAAACATATGGAATTGATCTAATTGCACTTAGGTTGCTGCTGCTCTGTTAGACATCAGTGCTATGTATTTCTATGCTTTGTGAGCTTGAGGAGTTCAGTTTGTCTGTTTGCATCCGCACGTCTTGTTGATTAATTGTTGGAAATAGTTTTGGACTGAATTTCTGCATGACTGAATTGAAATGCCAGGATTTGAGTGTTTAATGGTTATGGAATTAGCTCATTTGTTCTTCTCCACTTCCAACAACTGTCACGGTGCTCTTAAACCACAGTCAGTTGGCTGCTCCAGAACAGCTGCTCTTGTGAAAGAATGTGGAGGCAATGGGCATTTAATTGCTTTAAATGCATGTAATATAAATCACAGTGTCACTCTTCCTTTAGCTTTATCTCTTGTCTGTTTTTCTTAGGCACTGGGGTAGTTACCAGCGTACCTTCTGATGCTCCTGATGACATCGCTGCTCTAAGAGACATCAAGAAAAAACAAGTGAGCATACCAAAAAAAAATCTATTGCATTGAAACACTAAGGGGGGGGAAATATGAATCTAGTGAAGAAATAAAGAATTTCATATGTTTGAATAGATTTAGTCTGCTGTGTTATCTGTTTAAGTTCAGGTAGACTGAATGATTGCGACATTCACCAATAAAGCATGCACTACATTTTGAAGTGTTAACTATATCTCTGTTAATGCCTGCATTTCCAAAAGGCCCTGAGAGAGAAGTATGGAATTGAGGACAAGATGGTTTTGCCTTTTGAGCCGGTAAGCTGGCCTAGTCAGATTGGGTTTGGTCATGTTGGATTTAACTTGAGTAACCACTAACCTAAGTAAAAAATGACACAAATACGAACTCAAATTCATGTTGAGTTGCTAAATGTGTGTGTGTGCGCGCACATGTCAGGTCCCTATCATAGAGATCCCAGGCTACGGGAACCTCTCTGCTCCTCTGGTGTGTGATGAGCTGAAGATTCAGAGCCAGAATGACAAGGAGAAACTGGCTGAGGCCAAGGAGAAAGTCTACCTTAAGGGATTCTATGAAGGGGTGAGTCAACTCCTTGGTTACAGAGGAATAAAACTGCTACAGGATGTCAGCAAAAAACGGTGCCTCTGCAAACTTCCTGTGGATTTGACTTTATATTTTGAAGCTTGTATGATGTATCTCCCCAGCATAAACCAAGAAATTCACATTTCAAGGCTACACTTAATTATTCATTAACTGGCTTTTTGGTGTGGTATGTGTTGCCCTCAGATAGTTTGGTTCTGTCTACTCATCAAGAACTGTGCACAAGTGTGAGCTGTGTTGTATAAATATTATGTACATCAGAGACAGGGCTTGAACATTTTATTTAATGTTTCTGCTAATCCCACATTCACAAATTCAGCTGCCTCCCCTGTCAGCAGATTGCACATTTCACAGAATTAAGAACTTAAATGTAGGTTCAAACTGCAAAGGGATATATATATATATATATATATATATATACACATACACACACACACACACTAAGGCAGGGGGGAAAAATTAATCACAAACTTAGTGAGATAATAGCATTTTTCTTCTATTTATTGACACTTGTTCCATCTTAAAGACAGAACTAGCAGAAAAGTGAATGACATGCATCAGTGTAATTAACTTCTTGTCTCAGATCATGCTGGTCGATGGCTACAAGGGGCAGAAGGTCCAGGATGTCAAGAAGCCCATCCAGAAGTTGATGGTAGAGAGGGTAAGACACGATTTGCTCGGCAAAAACATTGTCATAATAATTTAAAATAGTCAAATGATATGCATTAGAAAAACTCCGAAATATGTATTGTGTAATAATTATTAAGTAAAATGTGGCTCTGTATTGATCCTTCACAGGGTGAGGCCAAGATCTACATGGAGCCAGAAAAGCAGGTCATGTCACGCTCAGCTGATGAGTGTGTGGTGGCTCTTTGTGACCAGTGGTGAGTGCTGATGGGATTCTGATCATATCAATCTCTGCACAGTACAATTTAACATTAGTTACTTTTGTGATAGGACGAAATTTCAAGACCTCAAGATCAGAAGTGAATTCGGTGGTTTTGTGCCAGGCCAATGATAGGGAGATATCTATTTTCAAGAACACAATTTGGGATACCATTGGACTATTTTTGGATATGCTAATATTGAACATGCGTCTTCCAGGTATTTGGACTATGGGGATGCTGAGTGGAAGCAGCAGGCCAATGAAGTACTCAAGTCTTTGGAGACGTAAGACACTGGCCTCTGAACTGAATCCCTGCATACTTGTATGGAGGGTAGACTGTGTATTTTCATCATCCTTGTAGTTTTTTAAACCGAGAATCTAATAGCCTGTAATTACCATACTGAAAAGAAGCTTATCAGGCCAAAGTCTAAAAATACAAATAAATGCCTGTGTTGTGCTCTATCTTGTATACACAGATTCTGTGAGGAGACCAGGAGAAACTTTGAAGCAACGTTGTCCTGGCTACAAGAGCATGCCTGTTCCCGTACTTATGGGCTAGGTGGGTGTTTACATCTACGGTGTAGCATGTGTGGTATTGTGTTACTTACTTCAAATCCAAAAGTAACATTGGGTTTATCTTAAGAGAAATCTACATCATCTAGGGTCATCTTTCTTTTTTGGATCAACTGTCTTTTTAAGCCATCTAAAGCTTTTTTAACTAGTATTTACTTATAATTTTGGTCTATAGATGGAGACAAAGGACTGAGGATAAATCAAGTAGAAACAGACTTTCTTCTTATACAGGGAAAGATGCAGAGCTAAGGCCAGCTGGTATAAAGTACTGGCTGGTCCAGTGCAGTCTAGATCGGTAGTAGACATCTCCCCAAACATCTTCAGAATATGAATTGGACGAATCCGCATTCCAAGTGAACCTTGGAAAGGTAGATTTTTTTTTTTTTGTACGGCAAAGGTCATGCAGATTTCTTTTACTTTCACTTGTGGAAACAAGAACTACTCTTTTGATTTTAAAGTAACAGTTAATCTCTTGCAGAAGTAGATACAGTAATTACAATATATGCTCACAGGAAATAGAAAATCACATAAATCCCACAAGCTTAGTGCACTCGAGACTGAATAAGTAATGGTTTCGTTACCCTATTCATCCTGGAAAATTTGAGGAAAACAGGTAAAAAGAAAAAAAAAAACAATGTTTTTGGTTTTGTCTCCCATAGGGACGCGACTGCCTTGGGACGAGCAATGGCTGATTGAGTCACTGTCGGATTCCACCATCTACATGGCTTACTACACTGTAGCCCACCTCCTCCAGGGAGGCGTGCTCAATGGACAGGGAACCTCACCACTGGGGATCAAGTATGGATTCTGTTTCTGCCTTCAAACAGCAATAGATGTGATTATTAACCTGAGAAAGACTCATTTTTAATGGCTTTTTCTTTTGCTTAGTTTTCATCCATGAAACAATGATTTAACAAGCACTCAATGACATAACTCTGCATTACACAAAAATACACTCTCAAAATGCACAATTAATTACTTCTCTTCACCTTGCTTCAATCCATTACATCCCTCATTCTGACTTTGACTATTTGTTTTTTCCTCTCTCACAGGCCAGAGCAGATGACCAGAGAGGTGTGGGACTTTATCTTCTTTAAGACGTCTCCTTTCCCTAAGACGGACATCCCTAAAGAGCATCTACAGCGTCTGAGGAGGGAGTTTGAGTACTGGTACCCTGTGGACGTGCGTGTGTCCGGCAAAGACCTGGTTCCCAACCACCTGTCTTACTATCTGTACAACCACGTGGCTATGTGGCCCAGGGACACGTGAGTTTTCCCTGTCGACTGATGAATCAAATAAGTGAAGACCTAGATTCTTAGCATGTATTAAGTTGTTTGCTTTCAGGCGATCTAGGACCTAAGATGTCTGTTTTACTTCTTTTTTTCACTGATGAAAGTTTTAATCATAATTATGATTTTCTAGTGATGATTTCAAGAAGTGGTGTTAGTTTTATTTCGATAGATAAATGGTGGTGTGATAAGTGAGTGTTAATCAGCCATTGTTTTAATCTTCTTATGCTATGCAATCAAGGTGCTTGCGAAAAAAGAAAAACATGCAGTGTCAGTGGTCACATCTTCTGCCTTGATTATTATTATTATTTTTTTTAATATAAATAAGTGCTGCATTTATTTAGAAAGCCCTAAATGGGCATAAAACGTTTTTTGTGTACAACGGCCAGCCAGTCAGGAAATAGTATTCACCCAGATCATGGCCTTAGGTTTTTATACTCCAGTGCCTCAAATGAGGAAAAGTGACAAGTCCACCCAATCGGGGAAAGTGAAGTTACTCATGTGTTACGAGTTGGCAGCAAGTGCAACATGGTCACATGGTTCTGGAGAAACATTATGAGACTGCAAGCAGAGCTACATTACATTATCCGATTTCAAATTACTGCCACCACAGTACTTCAGAATAAAAACACCAAAGTAGTTCCACTTTTAGCTCTTTTTGACTCACCCTCATCTTATCTGTAGCGCATTTCAGACACTGTTGCTTTTGACAGCCTCGTCAATTTTATTGATTCAGTGAAATCGTTCCATGATGATATGATCAAGCTGTGTATTTGACGAAATCTTGTAGTCAAAAATAACAGTTCCAAGCAAATTGCTATTAAAAGCATATTTCTAGCTGGGCTTTTAGCTAGTCTTTAGATGTTTTAAACATAAATAATGATACAATCTCACAATAAGATAATAACAAAGCCTGAATATTTGTGTTCTTTCTGTATATATATTTGCTCTATGGACATGCTTATGTCATTATTCATATTATGATATTGATTATATTTTTATGCATTTTGTATGTAAATTGATTAACAAATTGTACAGCAACCTTCGATTGGGTTGATGAAGATGATAAAATAAATGATCATTCAATTTTTCTTATCCTTAGCGGGAAGTGGCCACAGGCGGTTCGAGCCAATGGACATCTGCTTCTTAACTCTGAAAAGGTATGTCAAATGTTAATGATGTAAAACATTAATCTATATGTGTAGATATAGATTTATATTGCACACATTTTTGGCATTTACCTCAGAAGCAAAGGTCTGCTCCTTACTGATAGACACCATGACTCAACGCTTTTGTTCCACGATGCTTTGTAATGAAATCGTGTGGGTGGGCATTCTCCAAAGGTGCTCGCTGCTAACATCTGTTTTTGTGTTCACCAGATGTCCAAATCAACCGGAAACTTCCTCACTCTCAGCCAAGCTATTGAAAAGTTTTCGGCAGACGGTACACCTTGTTTCTTCTTGATTTATTTCTCTTCTGTGTCTAATCTTTCACACTTCTCCCCTATCACAATTTCCTTTCAACATCTCTGTCATGAAAGCATAAGAAGAAGAGCCCTCAGGCATACATTTAGAACAAATCATGATGTGTTATGTGTTGTGCGTGGTCCTTTGGATTTTATGGTACAATAAACATATTTTATCCCCAGGTGAAGATAATTCGCAAGTGTCCCATTTTCATAAGGTGTTTGAGGCATTGATGTGGGTTTTATGGGCTTGTGTTGTGTATGTCAGGTCGCCTTTACTGTTCTATATATAATATATAAAGCATACTTTATTCACAAGGTAACCAATAAGGCATCATACAGTTAACATGATCTTACCACCAGGAATTACTACTAGTTCCGACAGCTGTATGCTAACACTGCAAAAGAAGAAGAAAAATAAGAGGAAATATGAGGATGTTTGTGTCTCTACAGGAGAACAAACTAGAAACTGTATGAGTAACAGTTCTGTTCATTCTGAAAAATTGTCATTTAAAACAAAGGTCTTATCTTTTCAGGGTTCTTTTTTGGTATTGTTCATAATAATAATCCAATTTGAATCCGGTGTTTTTGATTAACCCTGGTATCCCTCCTGCCCTCTGTACACCTCAGGCTTAGTCAATCCAGCCTTCATGTTTTTTGTTTTAAAGAAGCTGAATAATAGATAGGTGTTTGTGTATTGCTGAAGTTGTGCCACTGTTGGAGTAAAGGGCGTCATAGTCTGACAGCAGATAGACATATAAAGACGACTTCCTCCTCCTGATGTTTTATAGTCTGACGTGATGCCTGCTGTATATCTGAAGTTTTCTCACACTGTGGAATTTACCACAAAGCCTGTTCACCTAGTTGTTAAAGTATTTTTTTGCAGAAAAGAAATTATTTGCAATGTTTGCATAAGTATCATGATTATAAGGACCCATATTTAATTGCAGCAAATTCAAAGGCATGGGTGAGAACAAGGCTGATTGTGTTGCCTTATTCTCCTTTAAATCATTTCATAGGGAAATTGTTGCAAAAGTGTAATTCATAGAGAACCCAGTAAAAGTACAAACTGCCCTGTCCTCTTTAAAAATATGTTATCTTTCACCTATTGTTGTCTCACTGTTGGCCATAATACAGCTTCCTGCTGTTTTTAACACACACTCCTCAGGGATGCGTCTGGCTCTAGCTGATGCCGGCGATACAGTGGAGGACGCCAACTTTGTGGAGACCATGGCCGATGCTGGCATCCTGCGCCTGTACACGTGGGTGGAGTGGGTGAAGGAGATGATCGCCAACCAGAACAACCTGAGGACCGGCCCTGCCGATACCTTCAATGATCGGGTCTTTGCCAGGTATGTGATGATGCACTTCAGAGTCAGATTATGCAATGATAGCTACCCAAAGTTCACATTCAGCTAGGTAATATACACAGGTTTTTAGATGATCTTTGACAATAGCTGTTTCAATGAAATTGAGCCGATGCATCTAACTTAACATCATTTAATAACAATGAGACCCAAATCTTAATTGTCTTCATCTTTATGTAGTAATATTAGAGAGAAATACTGGTCAAACAGGAACCCACAGGAGAAATGAGTTTGACATTTTGTGACTCTTTTTTTAATTTTTTTTTTTTTTTACTTTTTTTGACATTGAGAAAAAGATGTGAAATATGATTGTCACTCACACCCAAAGTAGACGAAATTATACTTATTACTTTATATCATGTTTCTTTTATCTGTCCAAAAACCAGTATAAAAATTACAAGTTGTGTCTTGGCCGTGTGCATTATCTGGCAACTTCTTGGTAATGACTAATGAAAGTTACTTTGCCACACCAAGAAAAAGTTCTGAAAATAACATGAAATCACACATCGTTTTTCACAGTAAGGTTTTTGAGCAGACAGATATGTGAGTGATATCAGTAATATCTTCTAATGCCATGCAGTCATTAAAGCAAATTTCCATCCAATAAACATGTATTACTATACAAATTGTTTTCTATTTCAAAAAATGGTAAATCATTTCAGCTGTTAGCGTATGTTGAGCAAAAAAAAAAGATAATACCAAGCACGACACTTTTAAAAGTGTCAGGTTTTAAAGTGAAGGGATTTGAATTTCTTTAATGAGGACATTTTCTCTTTACATTACGAATTTGTGTGTTTTTATAAGCTCATATAAATAGAATATTTACAATAAAAGTAAGCTAGCCAATTGGCATTCAAGGGTAAGAAATAAAATCAGGCACAGAACAGGGATTCAGTCTAGAGTTTGGATGGTTCCCTCAGGAAATCATGACCGTTTTCTGAAAACTGATCAGTGTACTTACTCTGCAAACTGATATGGAAGGATTCTGTTTCCTGTCTAGTGAGATGAATGCAGGGATCTTGAAGACCGAGCAGCACTATGACAGGATGATGTACAAAGAGGCGCTGAAGAGTGGTTTCTTTGAGTTCCAGGTAAATCAGCTCTCTAATATTTAGTTTTTGTCATATCTTATAGACAAGCATTTTTTTTTTATCCTCCAAAAACATTTACCATAAATTCTTTAATATAGAGCCATTATTATACCATAGCCTACCAGTGATTTTCCATTTGCATGTTTGCCCCTTTCCACTGTATGACAAGACCACCGTAGCAATGGCTCGATGTGCTAAACAGTCCCATCTGTATTTTTTTGCATTGAATTAGACATTGAACACCAATAAAGACCCGGTTTGTATTAGTATTAGTATTATTGCTGCAAAGATGAATAAGCGGTAGGCCAATCATAATATGACGGAGAATTCAAAGTCTATACTTGGCATGCAGCACAATTTACTGTGTTTAACAGTGTATGGAACCTGCTATTAACAAATGATTATGATGACCTTTAACTGTTTATGCATGCAGGCAGCAAAAGATAAGTATCGAGAGCTGGCCATCGAAGGCATGCACAGAGACCTCGTCTTCCAGTTCATAGAGAGACAAACTCTGCTGCTGGCCCCCATCTGCCCACACCTGTGTGAATACACCTGGGGTCTGCTGGGCAAGGTAAGGAACATATGGACTCAGCATCATGGGTTGTGGGTTTCATGTCAAGTTCTGCCCTCCTGCTCCCATGATGTGTTCAAATCTGTCTTTCATCAAATTCGCCCTTCTGTCTCCCCGGCGTACAAAAGAAACATTTAAATGTTCTGTGTTGATTTCCACACATGAGTGGGATCAACAAGGAAGAAACATACCGTCTTCATGTAGACCTGGTCCCACAGCTCATTACCTGTGTGAAATGGCAACCAAACACATACACATATATTCCCCCTGTCGGTATACACATCCTCACGCTACAGGTTTATTTTTCTCATCAATATGAAAAGAATGCGCACACAGACTTGCACGTTCCCCACAGAACACAGAGCCAAGAATATTTTTAAACACTCAAATGTATAAATATAAAGGAGTGTTTCTGTGCCAGAGACAGGTTTTTTGGTTGTCGCTTAGCAACAACAAAAGCCCCATGACTAGTCCTTTTCTCCAATCATGTGTTCGGCACTGCTAGCTAAAGAGCTGTTATTTGTGCACATACCCAGTTAAGTGTTTTTTTTAAATGAAGGAGGCCCCCTGGTTGGACAGTTAATAGGATTGTGAGGCTCATGTGCCTCTTAAACAAAACCTGTTAATAGTCTTAATTTTTTTTGCCAAAATGCTTTAAGTCTTTTCCCTTCACCCATCTCACCATTCCCCTCTTTCTCTCTCTCCCTCTCTCTATCCTTTAGTCTGGTTCCCTGATGAAGGCGTCATGGCCTGTAGCGGGTCCGGTTGATGAGATTCTGATCCGTTCCTCTCAGTACCTGATGGAGACCGCACATGACCTGCGACTGCGACTCAAAGCATACATGCTTCCCCCCAAAAACAAGGTACGGATATGCTTCTGTGTTGTTTCACATTACTCTTGTAATGGCTTAGCTAAGTTCAAGTTTTTATTGAGCAGCAGCCAAAAATGTTTAGTCCCATTGCACTTCAAAGCTGAATCCAGTATTCATTCTGAACCTTTTTTAAAACACTAATGAAACCTCAGATAACTGAGCTAAAATCAAAGTACTGAAACTCAGAGTGTGGGGGAGAGAGCTCAGCCCTAACTGGAAGTAGAAAGAAGTTACCTTGACTGACGTGATATATTTTTTTTTATATTGCATAATTTATTTTTTTAAATATTTTGAGCAAAGGATGATGTCGGCCTTGAATACTGATCTATGTATTCAGTCTATTTTCAAGTTCCAGACCCCTTTCACTGACTATCAAGGTGCCACAAGGAGTTTTCAAAAGTTATATTAGCCATGTCACTCATTGAAAGGCATTGTGAGTGTCCGAAATGCATTCCCATGAAACATTCGCTGATCATGGTTTTAACAGTTGATGTAAGGTGCCTGGAATACAGGGTTTCCACTTTAAAAATCAGACATTTGTTGAACTTGGTCCTTGAAAGGGGAAAAAAAACTTTAAATTAATTAAATTGATAGACGAACACTGCTAAATGATCATATGAAATGTATGAGTAGCTGCACTTCTGCCTTCTCTGGTAATTAGATGGGGAGACTAAGAGCACATAGGTCACTTACTCATTTAGGCGAAGTCCGCTTTGAGGATTGATGTTTTTAATGGAGGCAACATGAGAGGGGTTTGTGTTAATGGCTTTGAAGGTTTTTTTCCCAGCAGTACGTACCACCAGGAGTAAATCCTACTGTGTGTAACTGCTTTTTTAAAAAGCGCCAACGGGCGGGCACAACCAGATCCTGTTCACGAGCCTTCATGACAAGACAGGTTACAGCATATCTTTTAACCATAGACAGAGCCAGTGTTTCAGCTGGTGGAAGGCTAACACGTGGTATAGAGGACACAATGTAAGGTCAGAGCCCCTCTCCACACACCAAAGCTCCCACCCCCTGGATATCAGGGTGCATCTCTGCACCATGAAGTTGCCATGGATTCCCCAATAACAGCTGTATCGTGGTCCGGAACCATGATGCATGCATTGCATTCTAGGGCTACCAGAACGCCTGTTGAAACTCTTCTCCTGAATGGGGGAAAATAACATAAAGGAGGTCAGGGCTCCACAGAAGCAACAAGTCGGTCTCACCGAGCTGCAGTGCTGTGGAACGGCCGCGCGGCCATCACATCACATAGCCGCCATTAAACTCAATGAGACAGTTTCCGCTGAGAGCGTGCAAAGTCAGACACAGTTTCTACGTAAACTTCTGTCACCTTTCAAAATAAAACACAATGCACCAGTTTAATATCAAACGCCGACATCAAGAGGTTCTCAGAACAGATTGTCACCATGGAGCGATTATTGTAGATTATTTATAACACCACAGATCCTTTTTATAAGGACAATGGCAGGAAAGAGAAAGTCTGGCATTTGATTGCAGGAGTTGGATTGGATTGGAGAGAGTGCTTCACCAGATTGGTACTTAATCATTTACAAGTCAGTGTTGCCTATATGGACATTAATTTAAATAGTGCACCTGTAAAACTCTGATGTTAATTACAGTTTAAATGTTAAACGCAATACAGTCAAAGTATTGGCACCACCAGTGCAACCAGCACAAAAAGTTATTCTGGAGCCCTGGAGAGCACTGACTCATGCTAATGACGAACCGTACCACGAACCCAATAGATCCAACAAAGAAACATCTGCTTAATAATTGTTTTTCAGAATGCAAAATCACAGTCCACAGCATTGGATGTAAGTCAAGTCCTTTACTGGCCACTGTATAAGCCAAATGTTTTATTTCTTCTTGCAATATGCCCTGGAGTTTTATCTAATTTCCATAATGTCTAACATATAGAGGAAACCTCAGTATACACCTGCATTTATTTAGACAGTTGTGTGTCTTCTACTCGGGTCAATCACAAAATCAAAAATCAAAAGCATTAAAATCTTATGTACCTGGACTTTATGGATGAGCTTTTTTCTTTCCCCCCCCCTTTCTAACAGAAAGGTGACTCTAAGCCCCCAGCCAAGCCTTCCCACTGCAGCATCTATGTAGCCAAGAGCTACCCTCCATGGCAGCACAGTGCCTTATCCCTGCTCGGCAAGCACTACAAGGTGAGAAACATGCATATAAAGCAGCTGATTTTGACTTATGTTCCAAAAGCGTACTGATCGGCTGTGTTCATATTTTGTATCTTAAATTAAGTTTCCTTTTAGTTACCAGTTAGCAAATATCTCTCTGTTCTTGTTTGCCTCAGTGTCTTACCTATCTTTGTGTTTTTTCTTGTTTTATTCTTTTGTCTATACAGAGCAACAACAAGGTCCTTCCAGACAACAAAGTGATTGCGAGTGAGTTGGGAGCTCTGCCCGAACTGAAGAAATACATGAAGAGAGTCATGCCTTTTGTGGCCATGATCAAGGTAAATACGGTTGCAGGAGGGCGATGATGTTGTGGTATTTGTGTGTCATTGTAAGGCACGTTCCGGTTCCTCCTCCACACTTGCCTGTAGTCCCACAGAGAAAGGCATATTCAGTTTTCTTTTTTTTCTTTCATAAGACCATATTATGCGTAACGGATTCAACAGCAGCAGTCTACACACATCTTTTTGCTCTACATTGTTTGCTGAGTTTGTTGCTAAGACAGCCTGTCTGTAAGGTGGCTTATCGTGTGTGTGTGTGTGTGTTTGCACTTGGCTCTGCTGTGCTCAGATTGGTCTACTGTGTTCCCTGGTAATTCTATTGAACTATCAGAGTCTGAATTTAATATTCATGAATACATGATATGCAGACAGAAGCGTGTGTTGTTGGTTTAAAAGAGTACAAAGACTGATTCAGTTTCTTTGCTATGTTCATAAAAAACTTTTTAATTCCTTTATTTTCCATCAACAACTTTAGATTATGTTGAATTACCATCTCATTGCAAACCACAACACTTCATCTATTTTATTTATTTATTTTGTAATCTAAAAATGTCATAGCAAGAAGGTAAATGACAGTTTCACTGCAGTTACTGTTTTATTGTATATACACCTATGGTTAAATTGCTAATAAATGATCAGAGGCAAAACTCTCTATAAAATGTCAGTTGTCTTGTGTCCCAGGTGCTTAAGGCTTTGTTCAGGTGCTGCTGTTTCACTGCACTGATCAAACAGAATGAAACTAATAAATAGTCATGATGAATTTTTCGTTTGTCCGGGGTTTGCCTCTCAAGCTGGTCTCTCAGCTTTCAAGTTATTTTCTCTCCCAGCTCTCTTTGTTTGATGGCTTGTTTTGGCATCCTTTGCTTAATAATCTCACAGGGACAGCATCCGCATAACAATGAACTTTCCGTGTAATGCTCAATTATAAACTAAAACTTTATTTCTTCAGTGGATGCATGAAATATTGCATTTCTTCCTATTCTTGTAATTGATGGGTTGAAAATTGAATATTAACTGTGACTGCATTTTCAGGTGATTTATTTATTTATTCATGTCAATCCCACACACTTGTTTCTGTGATTCTGACGTTTTGGACTCTGCTTTGTGTTCCGTAGGAGAACCTTGAGAAGAATGGGCCCAGGGTTTTGGATCTGGAGCTGGAGTTTGACGAGCGGACAGTTCTGATGGAGAACCTGGTCTACTTAACTAATTCTCTGGAGGTACAGTATGTTTTGGAATCCAACATTTGTCAAATCAGACACAACATTTAAGGCTGATACCTCTTAAAAAGGTGGATTCACAGAGCTGAATGAAGGCACTTGAGTAAACGCTTAGTCTATACCCATGCTTTGCCTAGTCAGAAGCTGTTCATGCACATCAAACTTATAATAACGATGGATTTATTGTGCTTTTGATGGATAAAAGCGAAAGAAAAGCTACAACACAAAAGACAACATGACATATGTATCTGATGTATTACTTACCTGACAAACCAACACTGATAACTTCAGTGCAGTGTTCATTTTGTTGGCTTTTTGTCATCTTGTGTCAAATACCCATTAGTTTAAGTCTTATTTAGTCTGTCAGTCACATTTTAGTTGCTGAGAAGTCCTGGCACTATATCCTAGTTTTAGTCAACTAAAATGCTAAGTGTTTTAGTCTTTGACAGCAGCCAAAGATCACAGTAAATATATTTTTGTTAAGCAGGAAAAATGTACGTATCAACCCAGATGCAGGTATGGCATCTAAAATGAGGAATAGTTCAGGAAATGTCTGTGACAAAAAAGAAAAGAGACAATATATATTTATTTAAAATAAAGTTAATTTTTTGTCTTTTTTTTCAACAAAAGTGTGTGTGTCAATTTATTCAGTTGGTGGTTAAAGGCATTGTTCTTTTCTTGCCTTGTCTCATTTTGTCATGAAAAATAACATTGTTTTTTTAATATATCTCAAAACTGCTTCAGTGACATTGAACTTAACATTTTGTTTTTTCTCCATCGACCGTCTCTCCCAAACTTAGCCGCTATGCCCCGTGAAGGACACAACTGCATGCTCTAATATCTTTTTAATAGTACGTGCCAATTTGTTAGACTCTGTGCTCTCAGACTGAAATGCCATCCCTGATTGGGAGTATGTGACAGATTAGCGCAACACCAGAGGTTAAGTCTCAGATCACTGCAGGAGCCTGGATAAGACTACGGACGTGTGGCAGCGTGCATACCAAACACACCCGTATACACACCACGCGCCGGTCTGATCTGATGATTTTCACTCTTGTTCACAGTTGGAGCAGATGGACGTCTTGTTTGCATCTGAGGCTGATGACAAAGTGAAAGAAGACTGTTGCCCAGGGAAACCATTCAGTGTGTTCAGATCAGAGGTAAATGCTTTTGGCTGCGTGTTGGCCGCTCAAAGGTGCATATTCACAGGATCAGTGCTTGTGTGTCTCTGACGGCCCGAGTGGATCTTTTTACATTGAAATAATTGAAATGTGTCGTTTGCGTCGCTGTCCTCTCCTCCCAGCCTGGAGTGTGTGTGTCCCTGGTCAACCCTCAGCCGTCCAACGGCTTGTTTTCCTCAAAGGTGGAAATCCGACAGGGGGACAGCAGAGACAGCATCATCCGGAGGCTAGCCAAGGTGAACAGACTCATCAAAGGTCAGTATGATGTATGCATACACATCAGAACATTTAAATAACTGTTAGCAAGCAGAAACAGAAAGAATATCAGCTGATGATGTTATAATGTGTTCACTCGAAGTTTAATCAGACAACCAGGTGGTCTAGTTCAGTGGTTCTCATGTTGTTCATGGCAAGGACCCTTAGTCTCACAAAAAATTAGACCAGAGAGAAACATTGTTTCGAAATGAGATCCCATGTATGTACAGATCGTGATTTTTTTTTTTTTTTTTTTTTTTTTTTTTTTTTTGGGACCCCCTAGTATCCTCTCAAGGACTTCTGGGGGTCTCTGAACCCCAAATTAGAGAACCGCAGATTGACCAGCTGTTAAACAAGCTAATCTGGCCTGTGTCTTCACGCCAACCTGTCTGTGGTTTCCCTCCCACCATGATGGAGCATGAGGACTGGAGAGGCTCCATAAATGACACTGTGCCTAATGTGATGAGAATTACACCTATTTTTATATTGAAATGATAAATAGACAAACAGCTCATCTAATGGTACTTTTCAGAGGCTGCTTATTCCGTTTCATGTTACATTTATTTTAGTAGATTTTGGCTCTTCTAAAGGAAAAAGTAGAATGACTTTGAAGTGCAGCACCTTATATAAGAGTTCCTGTGAACCAGTTTCCCCATTTCGCTCCGCTCCTTTCTGCCTTTTAACTTATTCATCTCTTCCTCCCCCATACTCTCCTCTCTTCATCCTTCAATCCTGCCCCTTTCCGTCTTTGCACTGATTTATCGCTCCGCCGTGACTTTTCCTTCCTTAATGTCATCTTGTTCCCTCTCCTCTACCGTGCTCCCCCATTTTCTGTATTTATTCCATGTCTGTCTTCCTCCCTCCTTTGTCTCTGTCGCTCAGTCTGTCAACTCACCCTTTGACCGTTCTCTTCCACCAGATCTGTCCAGAGTGAAGTTGATGAGGTACGAGGACCCGGTGCTCGGGCCGCGCCGGGTGCCCGTCCTGGGACAGGAGGAACAAGGCAAACTGCCCATCTCCAACAAATCTGTGTTCAACATCAATCTAGAGGAGAGGAAGGTCACTCTGTCTGACAACGGCCTCTCCGTGGATATCGGAGACACTCTGGTTTATCTCCTTCATTAGAGTAATATTCTTTCTCACAGGCACACAAGGGCACGTTCAGCAGTGAATGGTTTGATAAAAAGTTAAAAATTCATCATGAAATGTTACTATAAAACTGGTCATTTTGACTCAAAGCCATAGAACACAGACAGAGAACTTTATGTAGGTTTTATAATTTATGTTTCTATACTTCGACACTTTGCTACCGGAGTTAGAGCTGACGAATATGTATTATACTTTTCACTGTTTAGCATTTTTTCACTGCTGAATGTGACCTCAGGGAGTATCTGAAACTAATGGGACCTGAAAAAGTTTGCATCCATTGTGCTTTCAAAAACCAAGCAATTAAAAGAAAAAAACACAGTTGCAGTATGTGTCGATCTGGGATTGTTTGGCACAAAACCGTGTTTGTCGACAGTTTGGTCTTCAGTACTTTAAGTGTCAAAGATGTGGAAAGAACTTTCAAATGAAAAATGAAATCCCAAATCTTTTAAATTCATTGTCTTAGGAGGATAACACCAGAAGTGTATTTTACGATCTCTCTCATCTCTTAGATGAAAGCCTATCTCAGTATTTTTCTTGCAGCTTGATGTGATGCACAATAAATAAGCAACTCTCTGTATAATGAAGCTTTTAGAGAAGGTTTTTTTGGAAAGGGAGCGAACAAACATCTACCACCATGTTCAATGTAGTCTGTGGACAGCCACTTATTTCATGACATTACCAGACTGGTACTGCCTCCTCCTGGATGCCTGTTTTCATATAGATGGTAATGTGTCTGCTTTGTTGTTTTATACAATAAAGGTGAGACATATTGTTCCCTCATTGTTTTGTCAGCCTGTCTGACAGCTTTCCTATTTTCTAGACATGGACGGGTCTTGTCTGACTTGTGCTTTTTTCCAGAGAAATAATAAACCCTTCTCTCTCTCTTCTTTCTGTGCAGTTTATTTTTTTTCTAACGGACATAAATAAAACCGTTGTGTGCCTGCACAAGAACACACATCACGGGTGTGTCGTGTTTTTGTCAGCAGCTATGGACCACGCATAGAGAGGGCATGTAGACCCATAGATGATATTTGTTGTAGCCTGAAACAATCAATAAACTTAATTCAGTTTGAATGAATCAAATATTCAAACTAAATATTTTCTTGTTATTCTTCAGGCCTGGACACTCCTCTTGAAGAAAAAGAAATATATATATATATATATATATATATAGTAAGCAAAGTAGAGATAAAGTGGATAGCAGTGCATTGTAGTTTCATACCCTTGTTCACAAAGGCCAGAGTGTGGTTTGCTGTAGCACAAAATTGGCATTGCCATTCTATCTGTGTTTCAGGTTATTATTTCCATGTCTCGGTGCTTCCCTGCTTCAAAGGCTTTGGAGAGAACTGAGCTCCATCATAATAAAATGACCCATGTTTCTTTAGAAAGGCATTTATTTTTGTTTGATTTTCTTTTAAAAGACCCTGTAGAACTATGATTCTTGTAGATACCACTTTCTGTGACTCACACTAAGAATTAATGTCAGTGTATTTCTTCTAATACAACACCTTGTGTTACATTTTATGAATGAAGCACGCTGTAGAAATTCTCTACATAATTTAAGATGTCTTGAAAATTAACTATAAAACTAATGGGGGGGGGTTCGTGCATTACATATTTCTTCCAATTAAAGCAGCATGTGCCTGTGTGTGAACTGTCTCTGAAACTATAATAGTTTCAGTATGTGACCTTCTACCACGTAAAGCTCCTCTCACTTCCTGCACTCACTCTTTCTGTCACTCCAGCCTTTCACCGCACACACACACAGATACATATTTCAGTCTGCTTTTAAAGGTCATTGTCAGAACACAGGAAAACCCACAAATGAATCTTTGGTTAAGTGCATCTTTCTCTCCTTTGCACAGCTCTTGTGTTTCTGCCTTGAGGCTAAGCGTTAACATTTATTATACTATTTGTCTTTTTAAAACATTTACCGGGAGCAGATCACATCGGCGAGCTGTGTTTAAAAACGGTTTCATTTGAACTCTCGCGACGGGCTTAGGTTGGATGTTCACAGGTTTGCAAATTAAAGTGTTTAATAAACGTCTGACATCTGACTGCTTCATATATATTCCACAGACAAACATGGTAAACAGGCTCATACAACTCTGCAGCCTGTTCTGCTGTGCTTGGTGCATCTGTGTTAAGTGTATGCATCCATTCACATCTATTTTATGCCCGACATTCATGTTCATGCACCCCTGATGCGTATCTGCCCTCTCTGCATTTGCTCTATCAGCAGGGGGGGGGGGGCACAGTAAAGTCTTAGACAGAAGACAACTACAAGACTTATCTCTGTCACACAGCTTCTGGCTGCACGCCATCTGACTGCTGGTTTATCTGCTCCGACACACACCCTCTTGCTAGGGGAAGTGTCACCCCCCCCCTCCTCCATCCAGCTGACTCCCTTTCTCACCCTTCTTCTCTCTGGATGCCCCGGAGCCTCTAGTTATGGAGCAGACGACACTCACGCACCAGTAAGTGTTTTTCTTTGTCCCGACCGGTACACCCGTGTTGTCACATGTGAGCACAATGGATTTACGGCACTCAACGTAACTTACTCTGCTTGCTTGCTTTTTTTTTTTTTTTTTCCACGCTGCTGTGTTTCATCATCTAATGCCTCTGTGGTTAATGATAGCACTAATGAAACAGGAGCATTTGTTAAATCTATTATTGCTCTGGTGCTTCTTGCCACTGGATGTTAAACTTTTTTTTTATTATTTTTTGTGTGGTTAAAATATCGCTGAATGCCTTGATGAGAGAAATGCAACAAGTAAATGCTTTATCGCATGCAGTGTTTTCCCGGTGGTGGGATGGTAATTGTAGGATAATTTGGAGCAAATTGCGGTATTGTGCTGCTTAAAATTTCACATAGGACACCAGGTGAGGACAAAACATGCTGCTCTATGAAAGGGAAATTTGCTGAACGAATGAAATAAGATAATTCCCTGCTTCCAATAGAGCAGAAATAGAGACGAGTTGACTCATCTGAGACTATGTATTCCAACACTGAGCCTGTGTTTGAGAATAAGTGACATGTTGCAAATTTATTCACCTGTATTTTTAAAACTAATTTCAGGCCTGAGCTGTCAGAGTCTGAGGTTCCAAAGGAGGAAGCGAGGGACTTCACCGCAGGAAGTGACGGTTACCGGAGGTCAAACAACGCCCCCGCCGCAACAGACCCGGTGCTCACGCAGCCCGGCCTCGGCGTCACCACGACGACCATCACCACCATAACGCAGACGGGGGGAGACTGGAGCACCGGCCTGTTTGACGTCTGTGGAGACAGGACCACATGTAACGTTAACACACGCAGCTAGAAAACTCTCACCGAGTACACGGCGGTCATACAAATGCTCCGATTCATGAAATTCCCGACTCGGTTTTTCCTAGAGAACTCGTAGGAAGTAATCACATTTGGTTGTTAGTCCCACTGTGACTAATAGGTTCTGATTTTCCGGGGGGAATTCGCTCGCCCTTGTTGGAACGTCTCACACACGTGGCGTTGACCCGGGCCTGTGATTGCAGGTATTATCGGGGCTCTGGCGCCGTGCTGCTTGGACCTGAGTTTAGCTCACCAGTACGGCGAGTGTCTGTGCATGCCCCTCCTGCCGGGATCCACCTTCGCCATGCGGGTTGGAATCAGGGAGCGGTACAAAATACGAGTGAGTGTGTGAGTGTGTGTGTGTGTGTGTGTCTACTCACATATAAAACAAATCTCTCTACCTATCTATGAGTGGCAAATGAAGATCTGCATTGTTAATCACTTAAGAACAAGGCCTATTTTTCAGTTGTCCCTGCTATAAATGGTAATAAATAATGACTATCTCCACAACCACAAAGGTTATCTAGTTACAGATAAAAACATTTACCTTAAACTTGAGGACAAAACTGACCTAAATCTAGAAAGAAAACCTTGAAATAAGCCTAATTGTCTGCAACATAGCTGGCTAGATGCAATGACTTATAAGATAAGAGGTCAAAGATCAATGATGGAAATCACATTAAGGATCATTACAGAACATGAATATACACTATTGTGTAAAATGTTTAAAAAGGAGATTATAAAGAACCAATTAAATCACACAACACTTATTGTATTGATGATGCGGTTATTGATCATATACTGTATTTTGATACTGTTAAAGGAACATTCTGTTTTACTACAGATAAAAAAAACTTTATTAAGTTGTTGTATCTGAGGTTTTCAATACTGGCCCTGTATCAGAAGTTTTTGGATTTTAACAAGTTCAAGCTTCTTTGAGCACAAAAAAAAAACATTTTCAAACTGCTTGTTGTACATAATGAAACTTAAAAAAAACCTCACTTAATGACAAATGTGAAACCAAATGGCTCCCAACAAAGTCAATCAATAACTGAACCTAACCCTAACCTGAATGACTGTTTCTCTGTTCCTGTTTCGCTAACGTCTTCTCGCTGCATTATCGTCTCGTCTGCACGTGTGCTTCTGCCGTGCCCTGCGTGCACCGTTTTGTCCGCGGCCCGCGTGCGTGTCTGTCCGCAGGGCAGCGCGTGTGAGGACTGGACCACGGTGTACTGCTGTTACCCTCTGGCTGTGTGTCAGATGATAAGAGAGATGAAGCGGCGGATGAAGACTCAGATGTATCATGTGTCCACTGCCCTTGAGTGCTCCTGAAGAAACCCAAGACGGTAAAAACCGGGCTTTCGATGTCCTTTCAGCCTTCCGTGTGCAGACCGTTGGACCATCTTGTATGGATAGCATAAAGAGTCAATGCCATAAGAAATAAAACTACTTTTGATTGCCCCCAAGGACAAACTTGGATAATAAATCAAGCCTATCTTACGATGATTGACTGAAAGACTGGAAAGGACGCATTTTGATTAAATAGCATAAACAGCAAAAAGAACTGGAGCTATAAAGTCTAAACCAAATTAACACTGTTATGAGTATGCTTTTCATCAGTAAAAAACTCATTAGGCACATTTTTATTGGCTAAATTGTGCTGCTAGACTCATGCTTATTTGGTATTAGTAGCTATAACTAGACACCAGGAATCTTCACAAACCAACATTCCAAATAGACAAAAAAACATGCATCCCACTCTTAAACCATTTAAGACAATTCTTCAACTATAGTTGTAATATAAATAGCTTTATCTTCATCCAAATCAGTCAATAATCAAAGACATAAAAAGGATGTAGATGAACTTTTTCAGTCCCTGGAGCATATTAATGTCTTTGTCTGATTCCTTCAAAAGGTCAAATTTCAAAACAATATATTTTCTCATTACCACAAGGCTTTTCACTCTTTTAGTTCATGAGCAATCAACCTCTTAAAGCTGCGGTGGCCATCTCGCTCTAATGGAGGTGAAGTGAATTTTGTTTGCGAGCGCCGCACGGAATAATGAAATCATAGCACGTCCTTATTTTGATCGAAAAGTGATACCGTGGACATAGGGGAGACATTGTTGTGTCATTCGAGAATACTGACTCGCTTTGGTTCTCTGTTTGGATGTCAAAGGTCACCAGACACATTAACATGTTCTGTCTCTCGCAGACACGGGAGGGAAGATGAAGTGTGGAAATATAAAACCTTCTAGACCTTGGGGTGCAAATTGTGCAAAGGGGACATAAATCAATATTAGGGACAATATCGATAAATCTCAAATCCACCATCGCATTTAGTCAAGTTAAATCAAGTCAATTTTTTTTATATAAGCACCATGACACTTTCATTTAGAGATAAACATCTTAAGTAACTCCTAACTCTGATGACATAGACACGACTCTTTAAAAAAAAAAAATATATATATATATATATATTTTAAAATGTTTTATTTTTTTCAGATCACCTAATTGTGGGGGGGCAGGAGATGGGGGATGGGGCATTGCAACTGGACTATTGGTTCCCCCAACTTTGTCTGTGTATGTTCGTAAGACATTTACAAGATTATTTTTTTTCATTAATATTATGCTTACTATAATCATTATGATTATGAGGACGATTATTACTTTGAAAGTCATTGTCATTATATTATTCTGTAACTTTAATTAAACTTTAAGATCATTCATGCTTGTATTTGTGTCCCAGCTGTGAATTAATATATAAGGCAAATCTTTAAATACAAAAAAAAAATACTTATTAAGTTCAATTTACCATTGATGATCCCCTCTGGTCATGTTATGTATTCCATGTTATATTAGTGACATTTAGCCTACATTTCATCTTGAAGTCTTTATTTGGCTACAGTATTCCCATCATGGATTCACTGACAGAAACCCAAACAAACAGCAGTTTCATGAATCATGGCACCATCCATAGCAACAGGGTTGGTCTAAGCTTAAGAGTTGCCCCAATAAAGGTTTTTTATTTAGGAGTCCTCCTAGTGCTTCAATAAAAATGTTTTGTGAATCACGCCCCAGGACTAGGCTGCACTTTTTAAAATATTATATATAGACCCCCAACTTTCCCCATGAGCGTGCATTGGCCATGGCAGCAAGGACAAACGCTTCTATTAATGGGAAGTAACATGGAGCAGAACCTGGCTCTTGGTGGGCGGCCATCTGCTTTGACTGGTTCTGTTGAGCAAAAGACAGAGACAGAGAGAGGGAGAGAAAGAAAGGCACAGCAGCAATGGTAACAATAGCACCTCTAATTGAATTAGAAATATTTGAAGGATTTCTGGCATAGATGCCTTTATTACACAGAGGCCAAACAGGAAATAATCAGAGAGAGAAAGGGGGAAGAGAAATGCAGCAAAGTTTCGCTCCATCCAGGATTGGCTGTTTAAGAGCAGGGCTCCATATAGCAAGTGCTCTACCCCTACACCACTGCAGCGTGCCATCTTTTTCTTTGTATAAATAAGGAGTATCTATCAGTCTGTGGCTCACACATCCCTCCTGACTGTCAATGGTGTGTATCCTTTTTTGAGAATTTTGAATGCCATGCATACTCAAATCATCATTATTATCATTAAAACTTAAAGTCCCATTGGTGCACTGTAGTGGCATAGGGGGTAGTGTTCTTGCCTCATAAGCAACACACTCGGGTTTTAGTCCTAGCTGAAGCATTTCTTTCACCGTCAATACAGCCAAAGTAGTAAAAGTAAGCTTCCCAGTTTAGCTGCTAATTTATTCCTCTCACTAACACAGGCTACTGTGGCCGTGGCCCATGCCAAAACAACAAACTTCTTAAGAAAAGTTCACATGCTGCATTCTTTACTTATTTCAGAGGAGAACCACTCTCCCACACACCGTCTTAAATATAAAAAATACAAGGTTTAACTATACGCTGCAGTTCCAAAATGTGCACACAGACCCTCAGGATATCCCGACACTATCACTTTCATGGACGGATGGATGGATGGATAAGAACATTGTAAAAAACACAAATAAATCAAATCATTTTTCCATTTACTACACATACTAGTATCTACTTTTCGATAGGAATACATACTTTCTAGGGGAACTGCACTAATAATAATAAAAAATATAATAATAACAGCAGCACTGGATGTCAAACCACACCATGCCACTGTCAGCAGCCAGACAGTCTATCTGTGGGTGAGATGCCAAGCTACTAACACGCATTAATAGGACATGAGTGTATGCAGATAGAGGAGCAGAAGAGGGGAGAGAGGCTAAGTGTATAATGGGATGTCCCCCGGCAGTCTAAGCCTGTAGCAGCAGAACTAAGTTCAAGGCCAGCCCGAGCCAGCTGTAGCTATAAGATTTTTTTCAAAAGAGAAACTTTTAATACCTACTCTAAAACCTAGGAGCTGCCCCCCGGATAGAAAACTGCAAGATGATTCCACAGGAGAGGAGCTTGGTAGTTGAAGGCTCTGCTTGCAGGAACCTTTCTAGAGAGCTCAGTGTTTTAATAGGGTTTTACAAGCTCTGCAGGTCATTCTGGAGGTTGATCATGACGATTTTTGTAGGTGAAGAAAGGATTTTAAATCACATTCTGGTTTAATAGGGAACGGATCAGACAAGCTAATACTGGATAAATTACATATCTTTTATTCTTTTCATTACACATGCAGCAGCATCCTGCAGCAGATTGTTTTTGCATTTAAAGACTTCAAATGTGATGCCAAACCAAAGTTTTTGATTCCTCTAAAATGTTTTTTTTTCTCAATGACATGCAGGTAATATTTTTAGTTTGAGTTGAATCTCATTGCAAACAAACAGATCATATGTGAAGTAGCTATCTTGCAGGAATGCTGGTCAAGAAGCATCATTCAACATCATGGATATTGTGTTACATCCAGGGCAAAAATAAGTATAAGTAGCAAAGAATTTTGCTGAAAATTAAACAATTTTGGACAATTCAGTGTTTTGCGTTGTCAAAATTGCAAGGAAAAGCCCAATTTACACTGATAAGGGTTATGACCATGAATAATAATACAACTATTTATAACATGCTTTGCTGCAACATAAGCCGACCAAAAGTGGGCTAACATCAAGGGGTTAAGTTTGTACAATTAATCTATTGTATCTAAAAGAGTTTATAAGATGGGAAATAAACATTTATTTTTAAGTAAAATAAAATATGAATATAATTTGGTAATTTGAATTTGTTTCTTTGGTTCAGTCACTTAAATGTTAAGAAAATCATTTGGATCAAAGCAAAGGAATAAGGTTGGGTCAAGTGTAGTATTACAACAACTAAAATAATCAGCTCATAGCAAGTGATTCAACCTTGATTCTGTAAAGTTAAATACTAGTGATGCACGATATATCGGCCAACCGATATATATCGGCCGATATGTCACGTTTTTTAACTTATCGGTATCGATATCAACAAATTCTGGCCGATATGTCAACAATGTGCAGAGTTAAACCGCTACAGTTAGTTGGGTCACTGTCTGCGTGTCTCTCGGCGACGCGCTAAGCTAGCTGGTCCTAGCGGGCTCCTCCGTCACATCGCATCGCCCGAAAAGACAAACAAAATGCGCGGAATGTTGCTCCGGGGTGTCGGACGCCGTCCTGCCGCCTTCTCGTCGGCGGAGGCGGCGGAGGCGGAGGAGGCCGCTGTCTTTTCGGGCGATGCGATGTGACGGAGGAGCCGCTAGGACCAGCTAGCTTAGCGCGTCGCCGAGAGACACGCAGACAGTGACACAACTAACTGTAGAGGTTTCTCATAGCGGGCTGCTCCGTCACATCGCATCGCCCGAAAAGACAAAAAAATGCGCGGAGCGTTGCTCCGGGGTGTCGGACGCCGTCCTGCCGCCTTCTCATCGCCGGCTGCCGCCTCCGCCGCGGCCGCCGACGTCGCCGCCTTCGCGGAGCTCCATCGGGTCCGCTCCGCCGTACTTCCTCTAACCACATGACAGTTTTACAGTGAGCCTTCCTTTAAATAAAGAGCACTGTTGTGCTTTTCAAATGTACAGTGTTTTTTCTGGTCTGTACTAAATTTGTGACACTACAGAAAACTTTTTCTCTACATATATCGATATCGGCAAATATCGGTATCGGCAGTGACTGCCGATATGTATATCGGATATCGATATCGGCCGAAATTTTCACATCGGTGCATCCCTATTAAATACCTCAGATGTGACATCTGGGTGTGATTCTTTTGAGTTTGAGCAGGGTTATACTTTTTTTTTTGTGGGGCTGCCTGGCAATAAGGCAATGGTTATCCAGCATAGAAGTAACAAATGTGCGGATAGTTTTTGTGCATATTTTGAGACAGGATGTACCAGTTTTTATTACATCATGTTGGTGGAAAAAGGCCATTTAGAGATTCATTTTATACAGAAGTTGAAGGACAAATCCTGAAATGATCAGAGAAAAGCATCATGGCAGGTCAGCTTGATCTAAGCAATCATCTGGTTAAACAAAATCAGCATTTCTTTTTTTTTCTTTTCCTTCTGTGTAGATTGAAGCAATAGTGCATTCAGTATGCAGAGCCACTTGTCTGATTACCCGGCATACAGCCATTCACTCAGCGGCTCCGATTACAGTCAACAGTTCAAGCCTGATGATAATATAGCCTATTTCCATATTTCTGTCACAGTTTTATTATTCTATATCTTGCTTCACCCTCAGGCAATCAATCACATTATTAATCCAGTTCCTGATTGCTCTGGTTCCCTGAACCCGAAATGCCAAACCAGCAAGAACGTCGTGGGTATGAAAATGTTATTTATACAGAAAGCAGATGGGCCCTCAAAGGGCAAATATGTAATTTATTAACAGTGTGTGGTCCCCACACCTGGCAGCTGCTTCAAATGCAATAGGAAAAGAGAGGGGAATGGGTTTGGTGTCAAAAAAAGGAGAGCACAGTGGATTCTAAAATCACGTTTTACACATAGCGCACTTCACATTTCACAGAACTAATCTGCCATACGTGGGAAGAAAGTGCACATTTCTAAACTCTGATTATTTATTTTTTCTAGACTATTACCTATCAGAATGTTTATCGTATAGGATATCATCTAAAAACAGGGGACAAACAAAATGTAAAAGCAGCATGAGTTAAATACAACACTAAAAAAAGGTGAAATCAGAAGACAAGATAAAACAGGAGGATAAAAGTTACAGCGTAAGTGTAAGATGTTAATTTAAAAGCCTCAAGTTTGTTTTAATGAAAGGCAGCGGGAAACAGGAAAGTCTTCAGCCCTGATTTAAAAAGAACTGAGAGTTACAGGATACGTTTTGTTCCAGGATTATAGTCTCTGCGACATCAAGTTCAACACCTGATATTCCTGCTATAAATGCTTATAAAATAACTTTGCATCACCGGGGCAAGTTCATTCACCGATTTATTTCCCGCCGTGGACATTTTTCTTTAAACACTTCTGTAAGTTTCGCGGTAGCTGCGACTCGAGCTGAAACGGGCCACTGTGGTGGCGATATATTACTTATGTGTGGCGTGGTGCTGCGGCGTCTCCCGAGCAGGCCCCGGCTGGATAAATCAACCTGTAGCTCCGCTCGCTCTCCCTCTACAGGGAGATGTTAGGGAGCGAGGTCCAGCCCGGAGCTGGAGCTGCCTTCAGGCCCCAGTAACATCTTTTCCCTCCCTCTGAACGGCCGATCACTTCTCCCCAAACCCGGGGACGGTAAATTTCGAAACATGGTCCCTTTATAAATCAAATAAACCCTCAAACTGTCCCCTGTAGTCTTTAAAAATATATATCTACATTTCCACAGACCTTCTTTACCTATGAAATCGGCCGGTTCCTAAAGGTCCCATATTTTACACTTTTTTTCCCCCCAGAGTTTTATTTGAAGTTTTGATATCCCTAACAAGATATATTTGGGGTTTTCAGTACCAGAAGTCATCCCAATATAGTTTTACATCTCCTCTCTCAAGCTTTTTTTTTTCCTGGGGCTCCAGAAAGAACAGGTCCTATTGCGCCTGTCTCATTAATATTGATGATTCCCTCCTTTGATCGGCTGATGAATGGCTGTGGAAAAATGGGACATGGGACAGTCTCCTGCTGCCCTGATGTGTGTTAGAATCTCCTCACTCCTACACGTCTGATCCTAATTATTAACTATTATTACCTGCTATTTATTATTGCTATCAGGCAGCCGAAGCTTATCAACGGCCTGGGAGAGACTTAAGTTAAGTTACTAAAACATGCAGGGCAGCAGCTCTCCAGGGGAAGGATTGGCCATCCCCGATTTACCCCTCCTTATAATCAAAAAGCAATTAAAGTCTCACTTTCTACAATATGGGAACCTTAACAGCTACTCGCCATTACAAGGCGTATCACCATGTTTCCCTCTGCCTAACCTGAATTATGTGATAAAGAAGCAATGTAATGCTTTGTCTCTGTCAAAGTAATTAAAAGTAATAAGTTTAAAAAAAAACATACTCTATCTCTTCCCTCAAGTGTTTATGAGGTTTCTGCCTAATATAATGAAGAAAAATGATCCCAATATTCAACATTTCTTTTATGAATCACTTTGCAATATGAAATAGCCTCTATGAAAAACTGCATTGTATAATGATCACTTAACCCACACACTCTCTATCTCTCTCTCACACACACACACACACACACACGTAGCCCTGCCTTACGTCATCCCTGCCGGTTTACACCTCCGTGTCTGAGCCGTTAGGGGGCAGTCTTGCTGCAGATCTGAGCCTCCCCTCTCGCTTTGCTCCTCCTGAAGCCCGCTCAGTGGGTGGAATCCGCCTTAATTGCTGATCCAGGGTCAGATTTGGGATTTCTTCAGCGGTCGTAACGGTCAGGATCTGGAACGTTGAAGCGCCCATCGTAAGTCGGCGGTGGGACAGGAGGCCATAAAGCGTCTGGGCTGATGTGCTTTTCTGCTGTTTCAGCATCAGGACAACCATCTCCACACATGCATCAGGTGTACAGTAAAGGCTGATATGACGTCGCCCCCCCCTCGGGGATGCGTGTGTTTTTGTGTGTGGATATGGAAAGGCTCTTCCCATGATTATGCTCATTGTGTGCTGTTACTCTTAAAGAGAAACCACCAGCAAACAGGGAATATACAGAACACGGCACTGGGGAAAACAGATCATAATCTCCCTACTGTGCTTTTCCCAAATTATGCACTGACATTTCTGGAATATATTTGTATCTGTTTCACTCCTCTCTCCTCCCCTCCAGCTCGCTCGTTCACCACATCGCTTCACTCTACCTTTTATTCGTTGCCCCCCTTTTATCTATTTCTCTTTTTCTTGCCGGCTCCTCCTGTGTGTGTTTGTTTGTGACAAAGGAGAGCGTAGGAAATAGAAGGGGGAAAAAAGAGGTGTGGAGAGACCTGCTAAGCTGGAGCAGTTGTCCCCTTGGTGATACTTCTATCCAGGACAACAAGCACCGCCTGGGGTTTACATAACACACACATGCACGCACACACACACACACACACATGCATACACATGCATGCTCTTCTCCCTCTCGTTCTCTCTTCATATCACTTTCTCTCTGATATTCTTTGATTCATCTTGCCCTTATGTCTTTCTCTGGTTTTCATTCTTTCCTCACACACACACGCACACACACACACACACACACACACCATCATCACGGGGAGGGTGATGATAGAAGCTTGGCACAACTCTGCTCCACAGACTAAGCAGGCACTTTATAGACCTTTTTTTTATTTTCCGAAGACAGACAGAAGGGGGAATTCATTGTAGGAATGAAATGACTGCAAACCCCCCCTGCTGTGCATAAGAATTATAATACTACTGGCTTTTACTTTTTTTGTTTAGCAGGTCTATATTTTTCTATTTATCCCTAAATTATTGTGTGACACGAAAAGGGAAAATCTGTTATTCCACAATAAAAGCTATGTATGGTCATTAAACAGTGACAGAAACAGAAAACATAGCAGCCTCTCTTTTCCCCCGCAGCTTTAATTTAAATAAACTAAAAACTGTGTTTACAATTTGGTCATGGATCATACTGAATTATATTAAACTCAGCATTCATTAGCAGAAATTCATATTGGTTAAGTATTGGTCATGCATGTTAAATTTGGAT